>CM053580.1:476734331-476781133 GCA_028627135.1 Pseudochirops cupreus
TATTCCTGGAAAACAAGCCTGGCGCCACAGGCTCCACGTGACCACATTCAGCCCATTAGAGAACAGAGTATACCTTCAAATATCCAAGGGTCCTCAGAGTCACGTAGCCACTTTAGCAAAGGGCCTAGGGGCAGGGAAGATCTTCAGATTCCCATAACAAGGTTATACATGTGAAATCATGTTAAACATATTCCCACATTAGTCATGTTATGAAAGAAGAAACAGAACAAAAGGGAAAAGCCATGGAAAAAAAACAGAAGAAGTGAAAACAGTATGCCTCCATCTGCATTCAGACTCCATAGTTCTTTCTCTGGATGTGGATAGCATTTTTTGTCATGAATCTTTTGGAATTGTCTTGGATCATTGTATTGCTGAGAAGAGTTAAGTCTATTATAGTTGATCGCTGCACAATGCTGCTGTCACTCCATACAACGCTCTCCTGGTTCTGCTTACTTCATTTGCTTCAGTTCATGTTAAGTCTTTCCAGGTTTTTCTGAAATCCACCTCCTCATCATTTCTCACAGCACAAAAATATTCCATTATATTCATATATTACAACTTGTTTAACTATTCCCCAGTTGATGGACATCCACTCAATTTCTAATTCTTGGTCACCACAAAAAGAGCTCCTATAAATACATAAATATATTTGGAGGGGGGAAGGTAGGGCAATTAGGGTTAAGTCACTTGCCCAAGATCACACAGCTAGTTAAGTGTCAAGTGTCTGAGGTTAGATTTGAACTCCAGTCCTCCTTCAGGACCCATGCTGTATTCATGGAGCCACCTAGCTGTCCTTCCTTTAAATATTTTGGTACACATAGGTCCTTTTCCCTTTTTTAAGATTTCTGATATTACTGGATCAAAGGGTAGGCACAGATGACTGATTTTGATAGACTTAGCCCTTCTTAGCAATGCAAAGACCTAAAACAATTCCAAAGGACTCATGATGGTAGATGCCATCCACATCCAGAGAAAGAACTATGGAGTCAGAATGCAGAGCAAAGCAGACAAATTTCTCTTTGTTTTGTTTTGTTTTGTTTTTTTCTTTCTTATGGTCTCTCCCATTTGTTATAATTCTTCTATGCAATATAAATAATGTGAAAACGTGTTTAATAGGAATGTATGTGTAGACCCGTATCAGATTGCATGCTGTCTTGGGGAAGGAGGGGGAGAAAATTTAAAACATGGAAGTGAATATTGAAAACTAAAAACAAATTAATAAATTTTAGAAAAAAAGGTTAGTCATATAAAAGATGCTTTTAAAAGATAAAAAAGGTAGACACAGTTTGATGGCCCTTTGGGCATAGTTCTAAATTATTAAGCTAAGTCTTGAAGGAAGCTGGAGATACCAAGAAGTATCAGTATGGAGGGAATATATTTTAGGCATAGAGACGCACAAGACGGGGAAAGACAGTTCTGATAAGCAATGGGCTGCCTATCTTTATAACTGAAGTATGCACAGTAGGCCCTCTTAATCATGCCTAATTATTGGAAGAGCACAGTTTTACATTCTGTGGACAGGATCCAGTTGGCTCTTTTCCCTTTTTCATGGGGGAAGCTTTATAAAGCCCTCAGTTTCCACAGGGGAACACTGTTGATGTACTTCAGCCCAAGGAGCTCCTGCTACAGCTCAGAATACCCATGAATAGAAGACTCCCTACAAAGAGTGAGGGGGATCAATCTTGTAAACAGCAGGGAAACAAGCTTTAAAAGGCAGCAGAAGGAAAATATATAGCCTTTTTAAAAAGCTCTCAATTTCAACAGGGACAATGAGACAGGATTCAAGTAAGGACAACATAGCACAGAACAATGAGAATTCCAACAAGTGTTAAATCAAAAAACCAGGTGGCTGCTAGAATTTGCCATGATCCCTTCCATTCTGCCAGCAATCCTGCTTTGGCATCTGATGACATTTTGCAACCTCTTTTTCCAATTTCTATGCCTCAGTTTTTCCTCCCTTTATGGGGACACCCTGTGGTCTGCTCAGCTTTCCAAAATCACATCATTTTCACAAATAACCATGAGGTCCTTCCAATCTGTCCTTTTAGCATCGCTTCCTGGAAACCAAAATATTTCCCTCCTAGACCCACGCAAGCAGGGAAAACACATAAACCAGATTGTATCTTGGCCCGTTCTTTGTCTTTTTGTAGTTCAATTTGTGATGTGGGCAAGTATACCAGGGGCAGGAACATTTCAGCAATCTTCTCTTCAGGATTCCCACCCTCAAGGAGATAAAGGCAGAATCAGTCTTCACTCCCCAGCTGTACAGTAACTATATGAATGAGTGTGACCTGGGATTGAACTTACTATTTCCCACTATTTAAAGGTCCCTAGCACAAAATCAAAAACCCTAGGAAGGCAGATAGCTGCAGATCCATCCAATTCAGGCTAACAGGCATTGATTAGATAGAGGGAAGGAATTGAAGACCTAGAGCCGGAAGAGACTTTTAGAGGTCATCTCCAACCTTCTCATCTTATAGATGAAGAAACGAGCTGGTCCAGGGAGGGAGGTTACCTAAAGTCAGCCAGGTGAGCACTTACTAAGTAGAAGACACTGTGCTAGGAGCAGATACCTCAGGGAGTTTATGTTCCTCATTATATAAACAGCAGATATAGATACATACATGGTAATTTGAAAAAAAAAGGAATTAAGAGGGACTTAATGCATAATTAAGGAGGTCAAGGAGTGCTGCTCCAAAGTATATGGCACATAAAACCAACTCTAAAGGAAGGTAGAAATTCTAAGTGTAGAGGTGAAAGGGGAGCGTATTCCAGGCAGAGGAGAGAACCCATGTAAAGACATGGAGATGGGAGATATGGCAAGTATCAAGTTTGGGAAACAGCACACAGAATGGAACATAGCATATGAAAGAATAAGGGGCAATAAACCTAGACAGGTAGACTGGAGGGCTTTGTGCAGGGCCTTAAGCATCAAGCTAAAGCATTTGTTCTTTATCTGAGAGGTAATAGGAAGCTGGGGCAGCTAGGCACTGTGAATAGAGTATTAAGGGTCTGGAGTCAGGAAGCCCTGAGTTCAAATTTGATATCAGATACTTCCTAGCTATAAGACCCTAAGCAAGTCACTTCACCTTGTTTGCCTCAGTTTCCTCATCTGTAAAACGAGCTGGATAAGGAAATGGCAAAACACTACAGTATCTTTGCCAAGGAAACCCCAAATGGGGTCATAAAAAGTCAGACATAACTGAGATGACCAAAAAACAACAAAATGATATGAATTAAGGGATGTCACCTACCAGGCACTTGGAACAGTTAAGTCCCACAGTGAAGAGAGTGCTAGACCTGGAGTCAAGAAGGACTGAGTTCAAATCCAGACTCAGACATTAGCTTGTGTGACCGTGGGCAAATCACCTAACCTTTTCCTGTCTTGGGTTCCTTGACTCTAAAATGCAGACAATAATGGCATCAGTTTCCCAGGGCTGTTATGAGGATCAAATAAGATCAGATATGTGAAGCATTTAGCACAATACCTGGAACTCAGTAGGTATTTAATAAATGCTTGTCCCCTCCTTCTTGCCTACCCCATTCCTCCCAGGACAACTCCTTTGCTACCTATATTAGTACCAAATATTTCACCATTAGAGCTTGATTTATTATGAAAGGATATGAATAAAAATTGTTCGGGATGAAAGTCTAGTCAGGTTGTAGTCTATACTTGTGTAGTTTCACACTTGTGAAATCACAGATTCATAAAAATAAAAACATCATTATTAGCACATAATTGGAGAAGGTTCAGAGAGACCAATTGCTAGACTTTATGAGTAACCACACTGCTAACATGTGGCTAATTTGGTTGGCTGCCCATCCCATTACTTTCAGGTGGAATGGGAGGGTGAGGAAATGAGAGTCAGGCCCAGGTAAGCCTAAGAGTGCTGGAGGAGGAGTTGGGAAAAGACATGCTGCTGAAATTTCCCCAAGAGGAGCTTATTTCTGTTTATCTTTTCTAGTGTGTTCATCAAGGGGAAGGAATGAGGGACCAGGGTTTTGTTTTTGTCTTTCCCTCCCTTGGACATCTAATCATACTATATCCATCCATGCTTGGCTGGGCTATCAGCAGTGGTCTTGACTTTTGTCTTGCCACTGGATTCCTGTGACTTTGGAGGAGAGAGTGAGGCTGATGACTTTGCACAGTTCTGCTTCACTTAAATCCAGTTCATTAGCAAGTAAAGACTTCACCCTTGTGATGTCATTGGTCCTCTTTGAAAATGAAGGACAAACAACAAGAGCCATGCTTGTGGCTTCCTTTGATATTAAGGGGTCATTCTTCTAGGAAAGGCTGAGTCTGTGATGATAAGGTGATTCATGTAGTCCAGCATGCATTTCTTTCTTTTTCAGTAACTTGCTTTTATGTTTTTAAAAATTCATTTTTAACATTCAGGTTTAAAATTTTGAGTTCCACATTTTCTCCCTCCCTCCAGCTCTGCTCTCACCCATTAAGAATGTGAAGTCATGCAAAATATATTTCTCTTTTAGAAATGTCGCAAAAAAAAGTCAAGAAAAATAAATAAAGTAGAAAGACAGTATGCATCAATATACACTTAGAATTCATCAGTTCTTTCTCTAGAAGAGGATAACATTTTTCATCATGAGTCCTTTGGAATTGTCTCAGATCATTGTATTGATCAGAGTAGCTAAGTCTTTCACAATTGATCAGCATTACAGTATTGTTGTTACTGTGTATAATGTTCTCCTCATTGCTCACTTTGCATCGATTCACTTAAGTCTTCCCATGTTTTTCTGAAACCACCCCCTCATCATTTCTTATAGCCCAGTAGTATTCCTTCATAATCATATAATACAAATTGCTCAGCCATTCACCATTTGAAGGCCAAGATGCATTTCTGATATGACTGCTCTGAGACCCTGATCCATCACCTAAAGACCTGCTTCAGAGCCCCAAATATTAGCAAGCAGTTTATCATCTCCCCTGAGAATCTGCAAACTCCTTGACAACAGAGAATATGTTTTAGGTTACCCTTAGCACCTAATAGAGAAACACTGAAAAAATTGAATTGCTGAACCAAATGGACAATGATCCCACTTCATAATAACCTTTGAAAGAATTAGAATTTAAACATAACCCTTGATTTTAAAAAAAGATAAATCATATGATTTTTAACTGCCCAATATTACATATGCATGGGGATACGCACCAGATATGTACATTGATATATCAAAGTTGATTTCAGTGAAACCATGATAGGAGACTTATCTCCCCTGAAATGCTCAGCCCAAACCTAATTATGACAAAAGGGAAAATGGATCTGATTGCTGATTGCCACTTGGAAAATGCCTGCACCTACTGCCAGTCCCAGCTCTGATCACGATTGGCTTTGTGTTGTGACCTTCAAGCAAAAGCTAATGTTCTGTTCTTGTTTTCACTTAACAGTTTCTTGCAAAAGCAGAAAAGGTTATTTCAATTTACTCTGACTTGTCCTGAATTCAGAAAGGACCCATCTACTCAACTGCTGCAAAGAAAACAAACCAAGAGGAGAAAAAAAAAAAGCTCTGACCTTTATTTACTAAATGAGATATTTTACCCAGCAGCCATAGGTAATTAGGTCCTCAGAAGCCTGAATAACAGCTCTTGGTACACCTTGGAACAAGAGGAAAAAGCAGAAACAGCCCAGGGAGGCAGCATCTGATTATAGCTTAGTCGTGACTTAGATGGAAAAACAAAAAAAGACAAGAAAAAGCTGCAGACACTGAAGTAAGGGAAAGAAAAGGGAAATGGTGAGGTTTGGAGGAAGGATAAGGGAACGAGAAATAAATGAAGGCTGTGGAGGGACATGATTAACAGGGGTTCTGGGGAAGACATTATTTGTAATGTTATAATTCACAGTTTGTCATAGTTTACACAGCACTGCTAATGAACTGAGTTTCTATAAGTTGCATTCATTCCTCAGAAATGCTTGGGGGGAAAATTCCCATTACTAATGTGATATTAGTCCCAAAGATCAGACAGAAAGCCTTATACATCCTGTTAAGGGATGTTTTGCTCTTTCTGTAGAGATGCAATGGTCCCAATAATTATTTAACAAGGTCTTTATGCAAGATGTGAATGGGGACTTGTCATGTCTAAAGATGCATCTGGGTATCCAGGAGGAGGCTTACAACGCCCCCACATCTGTCCCCTTCTCTCTACTCACATCGTAACTATCCCAATTCAGCTTCTTATCATCTCTTGCCTGGAGTACTAAAAAATCCTCCATATTGGTTTTGCGCTCCAATCCATACTCCATCAATGTGGATGTTACATTGAAATTACTAAAGCTTGAGTATGGCCATCTTATTCCCTTTTCATGAACTTTCAATGACTCTTTATCACCTCTAGGTTAAAATATAGCTTCCTCTGCTTGCCCTTTGCAGCACTTCACAGCTTACCTCCCCTAACTGCCTTTTCAGGATGATTACAAAAGACTTGTTTTGTGCTTTCTATGATTGAATGAAATTGTCCAGTTTGCCCACCTCATATGTGATATTTTAGCTTCTTTCTCCATGATTCTGTGTAAGCTGCCCCCCCCCCATGACTTTGCACTCTCCTTTCTTATATCATCTCTCAGAACTCCTAACTCGACTTATCTCAACTGCAATATCCTAATAGAGGCCTTTCTTTTTCTTCTTCTTTTTTTTTTTTTTGTTATGCCAAAGTATTTGCTTTTATTGGGTATAAAGACTATAAGGGTAAAATCTTAATTGGGTTGCTTTCTTAAATAATTTTTCTCATTCAGTTGTGAATAACCTGAGTAGAGAGAGCTCCAGTGTAAGGATAGCTTTGACCTTTAACAAGTAATTTCCAATTACTTTCAAAAGAGTCTACTTTGCAATCAGTCATTATGCTTTGATCAAAAGAGGCCTTTCCTGACCCCCTAGTTGTTAGTATCCTCTGACCCCCAAATTACTGTGCATTCATTTTACATTTACTTCTCTGAGTATGTATTGCACCCTGCCTCTTCCTCAATAGAATGGAAGCTCCCTGAGAGCAGGGACTGTTTCATTTTTGCTTTTTTATCCCCTGCACCTAATACAGTACAAGGTCTGAATAAATGTTTCTAGAACTGAATGGAATTAAATTGGAAAAGATGCTGGTCAGATGCCTTAGATGAAGACATTTTTACTTTATTTAACTATTGTTTAAGAGAACAAACTTAAAGACAGTTTTGATCACATATGACATTTTACAGGAATAAACAAATAGCTGATTATATAAAGATAACTATATAAAATCTAAAGAAAAGGGTGGCTAGGTGGCGCAGTGAATAGAGCACTGGCCCTGGCGTCAAGAAGACCTGAGTGAAAATGTGGCCTCAGGCTCTTAACACTTACTAGTCATGTGACCTTGGACAAGTCACTTAACCCCAATTGCCCTGCCTTCCTCTCCAAAAAGAAAAATAAAATCGAAAGAAACAAACATCCCAGATATACAATTTGATCATAAAATATATCACAAGGACACATTATAGAACCTTGGGTATAAATTAATTTTTAAAAAGCACTTTTCATTATATTCTTCTTAAGAGCTCATTCTAAATAATGCCTTACTCCTGTTTTTGTTCAATATATATATAGTATATATATATATATATATATATATATATGTATGCATAGATATACACACATATATGTATATGTGTATATATGAGTGTGTGTATGTATTCCTGTCCCATCTGATGGAATTCTATTGTGTCATCAACTTCTTCACCATGTTAGCATAACCTCAGACTAATCTTTAATTTAGATAAAATGCTATTGTGTGCTGGATCCCCTCCTCCTAGTGCCCCCACCACCAATACATTATAATGTACCCTGCAACCTTCCTGAGACAAATACTGACAGACTATCTGATAGTTCTCGATCTTGAAAGCCCGGAGTATTAGAAGACAGAATGTTTTTTTTTCAAAGGGTATGTAATGTCTCTGACAGTGGTGGTACAGTTCTGATTGTCCAAGATTACTAAATCTAATCTTATGGTTTCTTCCAGTCTTAGAACTATTGAATTTGCCCTAATCTTGGCTGACTGTTTTTCCTGGCACTTTGAAAACTCTAACAAGTCTTTTTAAAATAATATCATGCTGTTAGGTAATAGCCCCACTTAACTGAGGACCAGAGTGGCAGAGGACTTGTGGAATCATTCTATTCGATGCTTCACATCAATGACAGTGCTAACGTCAAGAGTCAATTCTCCTGGCCCCATTCAAAGGGATGCAGCCCAGTTTGGTTCTGTGAAGGAATTGCTAGTTCATAAGTTAATGCCCATAAGTTAAATAAAAGGAGTCTTCCATCACATATAAATGTGAAACCACAGCCATCTAGTAATGGATTATACTTTACACTGATTAGGTTTACTAGCTGCTATTTAAAATAATATCTTAGTTCACATTTCAAATTCTTCTGCACACCTTCTAGGGCCATTGTTATATATGGCTGTCATTCAGTCACAGTACCAAGACACCATTATTTAAGTCACCATTATATAAGACTCCACTCAAGTGACATTTGAACTGACAACCATCAGAAGGCTCCCTGTAGCTGGGACCAAGATGTTAGATGCTGCCGCACGCTCATATCAAAATATTCTTTCCATAGAGCCATTTAAATAAATAATCAGATCCTCTGGTTGAGGATTATGTTTGATTCTGTTCCTCACCATATCAGTAAGAGAATGTTTGGATATTTTGTCCAGATCAGTTGATGTCAGAAGCCTCTCTCCAATAAACCAGGTCTACTGCTATTCAACCCCCTGCCCTCCATTTTATGGGAGAGATTCAGTGCCTAAATCCTGGCTCTTTGGGGAAGATGCAGCCATTTCTTGGTTTTTCTACAATGTCCTAAGAGTTTGAGGGAACTCTTGGCAACCACACTATTCTTAGGGTTCAGTGAGACACAAGGTAGGATGAAAGTATTTACTGTGTCTATTTTCTGCCACAGAGACAATTTCGACTGGCCCACAATGTCTATAGTAATGTGAGTGATCACATTCTTGGCAGAATTTGCAGTGTGGAACCCCATGGAGATTCCAGGCTAAAAATAGGTGTTTTCCTCAGACACTACTGAAATCACCTGATTTTGTAATTGGAATTCTATGGAGAGAACATTCTTCTTCTGGTCAGTAATCAAAAAGAATGAACGTTTGGTCCCATTGAAATGTAGTCCTGCCTATGAAGCAACCTCTCTTGTGTTGACTAGAATTCTGGTCAGGGAGCCAGAAGAGTCAGTCCCTATGGCCAAATCATCCATATATGCTACAAACCTAATTTTCCTATTATGCAAATCATATCCTTGCCCTAGCCTTGTAAGCTTACCCTAGTTTCATTCTCTCTCAAACCTATTTTAGTGGACAGAAGACCATAAAGTTTCATTTTAACTAGGTTTACCAATTAATAAAGCCTTGTGGGAGGAATGGGAACATTGATTTTATTAGAAAAGACATTACCTAAAAACAAGAAGGCCAAAGGTAATGAAACACTAACCCCAGAAATATCCACAGATTTTCCAAAAGGGATTGCAAGGAGGAAAGAAAAAACAAAAAATAAAAGACACACACAGAAAAGTAGATGTTAGCTTTCAGTTTAGGGAACTGGGGTCTAGTACCCCATACTAGGTGATGCAGTGATAGAGTGCGAGGCCTGGAGTCAAGAAGACCTAAGTTCAAATCCAGCTATGTGACCCTCAATAAGTCACTTAACTTCTGTTTGCCTCAGTTTCCTCAGCTGTAAGAGGGAGCTAATAACAGCACAGCCTAAGTTCTAGGCTTGTTGTGAGGATCAAATGAGGTAGTATTTTTGGAAAGCTATATGTGTTCACGATGGAATTGGTATTTGGTGGGAAGGAAGTCAAGGCTTAAATATAAAGTTTGGGATCCTCCTTTCTCCATTAATGATCAGAAGTTTAGCTTGAACCTGAAAACTACATCCCCTGGTCTAATGATGTTTATGGGAGTAGACAGACATAATTCTAGCTTGGTACCTCCTCTCTCTGAGGAGAGCATAATGGCCAAGTGTCTGACCCCAATCCCCAGCTTCTCTTGGCAGAAAATAAGTTTTCCCTGGGAGAAAGGTGGGAAGGAGGTAGACATGTCTATTCTGCCTCCCTTCAAGTCACATGATGACTCCCCCATGCTACATGTGGGGAACAGCTTCCGTGTTGTCTCTTACTACCCCACATCACTCCCCAAGATAAGTTCCTAGGAAGCAGGAACTGTTTCATTTTTATCATTGCACAATCAGTCACTAGCATGTCTACCTTGCTTGTTGTGAGGATCAAATGAGGTAGTGTTTTTGGAAAGGCATTTAACATAACACCGTTAAGTTCACCAGGATATATAAATCCTATTGGATTTATTTTAAAATTAGTTATAGAGCCTTTGATAGAATCTCAAGGAGTGGTTCTTAACTTTCTTTTTATGACATGGACCCCTTTGGTATCTAGTGAAGCTGATAGACTCCTTCTTAGAGAATGTTTTTAAATAATTGAAAGAAATTCTAAATTTCAGTTTGAGGAGAATGAAAATAGAGATGCAATTTTTTTTGCATTCAGATTCATGGACCTCCTCAAATTTGATATTCCTTCTAGGGGATGGTCTGTAGATCAGTTAAGAATCTCTGACATAGTGTATGGAATACTCTCCCTTCCCAGGTAAGGAAACAAAGGGGCTCAGGGTTAGTCAGAGGCAGGTTCTCTAGCTTCATAATTCAGTGTTCTATCCACTCCATCATACTACCACATTTCATACTGAAGCAAATTTGAAAATAACAATAAAGAATAGGTCAACAAGAGCAAAATAATAGAAGAGCTGAATTCATAGTGCTGAAGAGTACTCAAGAAAGGGAACAACTTGGAAGAAGGAGCAAGTGAGATAAGAAATGCAGGAGGTGAGCTGATTGAGGCTAACGAAGGAGGGTGTAATACCTAGGGTGCTGGTGATAATAGGAGGGAAAGAGGAAGGGCCTCTCCAATTCAGCATTGTCAGGCAAAGTTTGCACTTGTATTTGCCATCATCGTGGCTAGAATCTCTCTTAGAGAAAATTGCATTCTCCTGCCCCTGGGAGAAATCTAGGTACTCTGTCTCATCAGCCTATGTAATATAATTTCGACACTAGAAGGAGGGTCAAAGCCCTTCTCAGAAATCTATTTTACAAAAAATCAAAGCAATGAATTCTTAAATAACACACTGTCACTTGTATTGTTAACAAAATGCCAAGTAAGATGGAATCATTTAAGTTTTGTTTTTTAAATCTTATGCTTTCTGAATTTTCTAAAATATCAAAGCAATTAAAGAGACAAAAACACCTGAGTTGTGCTCCCTTGCACCCCAATTTCCAACATTCTATCTATTCCAATATAACAGAGGTTCTCAACCTCTGGGCTATGTTCAATTTGTAACAATGAAAATACATCCTGCATATCAAATAGATTCATAACAGTAGCAAAATTACAGTTATGAAGTAGCAACGAAAATAATTTTATGGTTGGGGGTTACCACAACATGAGGAACTGTATTAAAGGGTCGCAGCATTAGGAAGGTTGAGAACCACTGCTATATAGTAAGTGACCAAAGCGCCCTAATCTGTGACAGTACAAGGATGGTAGCTTCTTTCCCAAACATATAGTGTGAATCCTATTGTTTACAGGGACAAACTGTTGTGATTGTTTGTCCTTTGTTGTCAAAGAGAACCAATGACATCACCATTCTGGGGTAAGATGGTGGATGATGGGTGATGTCTTGACTTGCACACTAACTGAATTTAAGGGAGGCAGAGTTGCAAGAGTCGTTAGCCTCACTTTCACTTCCAGAGTCATCAAAGTCCAGTGGTAGGACAAAAGTCAAGATAACTGGAACAAGTGGAGATGGACTGGGATGCTGTGCATGACCTTGGTGTCTTTGCTATCTGACCAAGCTCTAAGCTCCCCACAGCACCTGAGAATTTCTTCAGCCACCTTCATGGCTGTTGGAACAAATTGTTCTCATTTACCCATTCCACCAGGGAAAGTCTTCACATGCTTGGGGTAGACAACCCCCTAACTCACCTATGGGTTTGAGGTCTGTCAGTCACCTTCAATCTGGTTCAGCCCATCTGCCAAGATGGTTTTACTTGGGTGTGGCCACTGTGCATAGTATAGTTTCTTGGAGTCATAGGTGAGAGTTGGGTGAGAGTTAGACACCAAAAGTAGATGAACAGTCCTGAAAAGGGCTCAGTAAGTCCTCACACTAGCTAGTCCTTCCTGAACACCCCATACACCCCCCGCGAAAGTGGAAAAATGGAGTCAATAACCCTATTCCTGTGGTCAGATAAAGGACAAATCCAACTTTCTATTAACTTTCAGTTCTTTTATATTATCAAAAGGGTAAACGCTGGCCCAAGAACAATATTTTCCCTTTTCCTTCAATGGTAATGATCTGCAGCTAAATGGCTGCAGTTTCCAAGTTTCTAGCTTTGTCCCATCTGTCTGATCACTCTTTTCCAGTCCCTCTTCCTGCTTCTTCCTCTGTGTCCCAATCAATAACTTGGGGTGGAGCCCAAAGCTCTGCTTAGAATCTTTTCTCTTGTCTCTTTTTACTATCTCATTTGATGATCTCCTCCAGTCATCTATATATCTATACATCCAGCCCCTGTCTCTTTCCTGAGACACAACTGCCTTTTTGACAGCTCAAACTGGATGTCCCATGGCCACCTCAAACTCAACACATCCCAAGCAAAACTCATCTTTCCTCCTAAACTTCCCCCCTTTCCTCCAAATCCTCCGTTATTTTCAAAGGTACTACCTTCCTTCCAAGCACCCAGGTAGGAAACCTCATGGTCATTCTAACTCTTCATATATCCAACTACTTGCAAAATCTTGTCATTTCTTTTTCTACAACATCTCTTACCTATATCCTCTTTCCATATTCACACAATCTTGTGTGTCCTAATCACTTCTTGTCTAGATTATTGCAGTAACTTTCTAGGCAGTCTCCTTACCTCAAATCTCTACACAGACACACTCCAACCCATCCTCCATTCAGCTGCCAAAGTGATTTTTCTACAATAAAGGTCTAATTATTTAACCTCCCCACTCAATAAATTCCAGTGATTCCCTATTACCTCCAAGACTAAATACAGTCTTTTATTTGGCATCCAAAGCTTACCTGACCCTTTCCTACTTTTCCAATTTTCTTACATTTTACTCTCTTGCATCATACTTTATGATTCAATCATAGCAGTCTACTCTCTGTTCCTCATGCATGAAACACCATCTCTTCTCTATGCCTAGAATTTTCTCCCTCCCAACCTCTGGCTTCCTTTAAGAGGTGTAAGTACCACTTACCCTCTCATGCCAAGCTACAAGTACTACCTCCTCAGTTTACCTCCTATTCACTCTGTATTTATCTTGTATATTTCAAAACATAGGTGTTGTCTGTCTCATTAGAATGTAAGCTGTTGGGGTGGCTAGGTGGTGCAAGTGAATAGAGCACTGGCCTTGAGTCAGGAGGACCTGAGCTCAAATCTGGCCTCAGACACTTAACACTTAACTAGCCTTGTGACCTTGGGCAAGTCACTTAACCCCTATTGCCTTGCCTTCCCCTCTCCAAAAAGCAAAACAAACAAACAAAAAGAATGTGAGCTACTTCAAAGCAGTCTTTGCTTTTTTAGCACAGTGCCTGGCACACAGTAAGGGCTTAGTAAATGTTTGGAACCTACTGATGTTATATAGTCAAAGAGAAGAGGTGACCCTAGCTTAACAGAATATCTGCTTTTCAAAGTATTATTTTTCCTGAGTACTGAATTGCTTTTGAGGGGGAAAAACAGAAATAGAGACAGCTACTTCTACAGCCCTTCAAATGTAATTTTTCTTTTAGCGAAAAAAAATCAAAGAGTTCTGTCAAGCAGTTAATAGAAATTTTTTTCTCTTCCAGATTTCTTTTGCAACATACAAGCTTATTACAACTTGAAGAGTGACACTCAGAACTTTCTCATTTAAATCAAGATGAACTCAGAGCTGCTGTTCTTTTTTTTAAGTCCTAGAGAAATCAGGAGAATTTGAGGCAGAAGGCACACTGTTAATTCATCATGAATATTCTCTCCCTTAATTTTTCTGACATTGTTCTCTCTCACTTGTATCTCTATATTTCTGACTTGTTCCTTCTCAATCTTCTTTGCGGGATTATCAGGGCTCTGTAGTAGGTTCACAGTTTTTTCTTTCTCCACTTTCACTTGTCAATTTCAATGGGTTTATTATCTTGCTTAAAGAACCTTTATGAAATCTTATGTACTGATTGCTTGTGAATTTGTTATAGTAGAGATGATTTCCAAATGTACATATTCAACTCTCATTTCTTTCCTTAATTCCAGACCCACAACAACAATTAGTTTCTGGATATCTGTATCTGAATATTCCACTGACATCTCAAACTAAACATTTCCAAAACAGAACTCATTCTCTTCCCCATGAAATCCTAACTGCTTCCTAACCTTCCTAGTTCCTGGTGAGGTCACTATCACATTTCCATTCGCCACAGTTCACAGCCTGAATCTTCCTCAACTCTTTACTTTCACTGACCCTGACATTCTATCAGTTGCCAAATCTTCTCCAATTTTATCTTCACATTTCTCTTATAAACAGCTGTCTCCTTTTCTCCACTTACCAAATCCTAGCTCAAGTCCTTAGCACATCTTACTGGGACTATTGCAAAAATCATCTCATTAGTCTCCCTGCTTAAACATATCAAGTGGTATCCATATAATTCCTCTATATGTCTTGGTAGAAGAATTCCCAAATATTTTGCATATGCTTTGAAAGGAATTTCTTTTTTATAGTCTGAGAAAAATGCCTGTATCTTATAGGCTTACCTGGACTCTTCTGACAACAGTTTTGGTATAGAGTTGAATGACAAAGTGAGTTGCATAAGTGAAAATTCTCATTTTTGTTTTTATTACTGTTGTGTTGTTTATTCATTCAGTCATGTCCAACTCTTTGTGACTGCAAAGATTATTTATTCCATGGGGTTTTCTTGACAAGGATACTAGAGTGGTTTGCCCTTTCCTTCTCTAGGGAATCACCTTTTTTGTTAGTGCTATTCATTATGACCTGTCAATCTTGAGTAACTATGCATGACATAGCTTATAGTTTCATAGCTACCCAAGTCCCTCTGCTGCAACAAGCCAGTGATCCAAGAGGTTGTTTTGGTTTTGGGGGGTTTTTTTAGGCAAACATGGGTTAAATGACTTGCCCAGGGTCACACTGCTAATAAGTGTCTGAGGCTGAATTTGAACTCAGGTTTTTATATCTCAGGACCAATACTCTATCCACTTTGCCATCTAGCGTCATATTGTCTTACCTATAACATTTTTTCTTTAGAGTTAGTAGATTTTTTTGGATTTTTTGTGATTTAAAAAAAAATACTTCTTGCCATTTTTCCAACTTTGAAAAGCTTATGTTACACTGTAGAAGAGCTGAAAGCAACTTCTCAAGTTGTCAAGCCCCTCTGAAGGTCTATACTTGTTTTCTGATGACAAATTAGACTGTTTCACAACAATTATTTGTGAGTTTGAGAGATTGCTTTTCATTTTCAATGGGATTAAGTAATTCTCGAGATGCTAGATTTCCTCAAACTAACAGCTATTGCAATATCTCTAACAGTCACTTATGAGTGCTCTTTAAGTGTCAAAATTTTTGTACATTTCCTTAGAGTAATAGCTATTCTTAAAAAAAAAACTTAAATTAAAAACACAACAAACAAGAGCAATGAAACATATGTATGGCACAAAATCCAGCTTACAACTGACAGAGTACTAACCAAAGATAGGGAAACCAGATCATTCTGGTTTCATCTACTCAAGGTCAGAAGTTACGAGTCACCATAGCATAAACAGAAATATCCATATGTAACCACTGTTGTCACAAAATGAAGCCATTTCAGAATTGTTTATTCCAAGTAATTCAGGCTCCACTGTAGATTAAACAGTAATAGTGACAATGGATATCCTTACTCTACCTGTGGTCTTATTAGAAAGGCCCTTAGCATTTCTCCATTGCAGATCATATTACCTTTAACTCGATGCTGTTTGCCATATTAAGGAAAGATCCATTTATTCCTACACTTTTTAATGGTTTTCATAGAAAAGAGTGCTGTTTTTTTCAAAACAATTTTTACCAACTGACAGGTGCAGATACGTGGTTTGATTGTTATTGATGTTACTATGATCTATTATGTTTATAGTTTTCCTAACATTGAACCAATCCTGAATTTCTGGTATAAATCCAGCCTTGTCATAATTTACAATCTTTTTAACATATTGCCATAGCCTCTTTGCAAATATTAAAACATCCTCCTCCAAAGCAGATAAATAACTCTAGTTTTAGAAAATAGTCCGGGGCCCTAAGAGGTTAAGAATCGCACAGACAATGTGAAAGTATTAGATAAAACAGTTACATCTTCTACTTTTATAGGAAAGGGCAACTGGCCAATTTTTTTAAAAGAGCATTTGCTTGAGATGACTAAGAAGTCAATTTTGACCACTCAGTCTTGTGCTCCCCCCCACAGAACAAAACTTGCCTTGTTAATAATTTCGTTCAAAATAATGTCTGAGACAAAAAAAACGAAACTAGGTTGTTTCTAAGGACATAGCAGAAGGCATAAGGAGAAGTTTTTAAAGGTATTTGGTTCCTTTTATTCATTCGATAAATATGTACTGATTGGAGCACTGAGGCAAACACGACTTTGTAAAAAACCTTATTACCATTTTTCCTTTATCTCAAAGGCTCAGGTTAAAATGATGGGAGTTGTACCTGAATGCAGCTACAGACAATGGAGCAGTGCTGTGTCCCTCACTCTGCACAAAAGACGTATTTGTTCAGAGTTGAATGTAAACTCTATTTTTATAAGTCAATTCACACTTTTATAAGCATGGACTCAATTTTTTAACTGTAAAATTAAGGTGTTGGGTGGAATGATCTCTTCCCAAGGTCTCTTCAGGCATTAAATACAATGAATCATAGCACTGGAAAGGCGACTTGGCATTGCAGAAAAAGTATTATACTGGAAGTTAAGAGAGAGTGCTTCTAATATCATTGCCATCACTAGGACTAGGAAGGTTAAGTGACTCATCTCAAGTAATAATTATCAGAGGTGAGATTTGAACCCAGGTCCTAAGACTCTGGAGCCATTGTTCTTTCTGCAGGACCCAACCTGCCCTACCACCCCCCATAATGTCTTGACCTTTTCAGAATCTGCTCCTTTGTACTTATCTGCATTGCCTAAAACTGATTCTCTCTGACTTTTTAAGTATTGGAAATTATCCCCTTCTTTTCATTGACTAGTTAAAGTTTTGCATCTTCAGGGAGCTTTTCCTCATCTCTTTTTTCATTCTTGTATCTTTCAAATTATTCTATACGGATTTTGCCTATGTACTTGTCATAAGTTAACTACTTATCACCACAGTTATTATGGACTATTTTAATAGACTCCTAACTGACCTCCCTGCCTCCAGTCTCTCCCCTTCCATCCATATTCCACAAAACGGCCAAGATAGTTTTCCTAAAGCATGGGTCTATCAATGATATAGCTCTGCTTTTTTTTTAAGTGACTCCATATTACCTTTGGGATAAAATATAAACTTGATCCAAAAGAAGAGATTTGAAAAGGCACCTCCCCCAACCACTTCTTTGAAAAAGTGGGAAATTATGGGTACAAAATATTGAATTTAACGTCAGATTTTTTTTCCCATAAGCCAGTTTTCCTCAATGATTTCTCCCCCTTCTCTCATTCTTTATTATAAGTGGTAGTTCTGGGAGTGTGGATAGAGACACATTGGAAAATGCAGGTGATTTAAAAATGAGATTTCAATAAAGGGGTTTTAAAAAATACAAACTGCTCCACTTTCCAAATAAGGCTCTAGCCTACTTTTCCAAGGTTTTAAAAAAAATAGGATCACAGATTTAGGTCTTCTGATAACCTTAAAGATCATGTAATAATAATAGTGATAATAATAAAAATTATATTTCTGTAACACTTATTATATATTCCAGGCACTATACCAAGCACTTTATAAATATCTCATTATCCTCACAATGACTCTGCGGAAGTAGATGCTACTATTATCCCCATTTTACAGTTGAGGAAACCGAGGCAAATAGAGGTTAAGTGATTCATCCTGGCTCATGCAGCTACTAAAGGTCTGAGGCCAAACTTGAACTCAGGTCTTCCTGACATCAGGCCCAGTGCTCTATAGACTGCTCCACACTGACTTGACAGTCACTTAATAAACATTTATTCAGTGCCTACTATGTGGTGGGCACTGGGGATACAGAGAAAGGCGAAAGATGGAACTTGTTCTTTTTTTTTTTTTTGAGCCTGTTCTTAAAGAATTCCATGGTCACGCAGCTTTTAAGTGACAGAACCCAGGTCTTCCTTACTCCTGGCCCAGCACTAGATCCACAAAGTTTTGCTGTGTATCTCATATTACTCTTCTTTGTATGTTCTAAATCACAACCAAATTGGTCTATTATCTGTTCCCTTTCCAGTGGCTCTGAACCTGTGGGTCACGACCCCTTTGGGGGTCGAACAACCCTTTCACAGGGGTCACAAGGGTCGCCTAAGACCATCAGAAAACACATATTTCCAATGGTCTTAGGAACCGAGACACCCCTGCTCTATCTGTCTCCAGGTGGGTCCGCCCACATGCAGATACGGCCACATACGAGTATTAAAAGGTCGCGGCATTAGGAAGGTTGAGAATCACTGCTCTAAACCACTCTTTGATCTCCTGTTTCCTTGCCTTTGTCCTCAGTAAAACGTGAACTCCTTAAGGACTTGTATTATTTTGTTTTTGTGTATTTATATCCCTAGTGTCCAACAGTGCCTCCTACATAGGAAACACTTAATCATTCTCAACCAATATTCCTTATTAAGCACCTGCTATGTGCCAGGTACATTGTTTTAGGCACTTGAGACACAAACAAAAACAAACATGTACACAGATAAATAAATGTAAACAAAATGCAAGGTAAACAAAAAACAAGGGCCGTCTAATAACAACTGAGGAGATTAAAAAGAGCCTCATGTAGAAGGTGGCAATTTAGCCCACCCTTCAAGAGAAGTAGAGATTATAACTGGCAGGGCTGAGGAGAGAAAATGTTCCAGGCTCGGCAGACAACTTGTCCAAAGGTATGGAGATTGGAGAAAGAATATTCTGTATGGAGAGGAATAAGATTATTTTGGTTGGAATGAAAGAGGAAGCTATTGACATTTTAAATATATCTATATTTAATATTTTATTTTTCCCCAATTACATGTAAAAACTGTTTTTTTTTAACATTTGGGTTTTTTTTTTAAGTTTTGAGTTCCAAATTCTATCCCTTCCTCCCTTTCCCCCTCCTTGAAATGGTAAGTAATCAGATATAGATTATACACATGCAATCATGTAAAACATTCTCATATTGGTCATTTTGTTTAAGACAAGGAAGGAAGGAAGGAAGGAAGGAAGAAAAAGAAAGAAAGAAAGAAAGAAAGAAAGAGAAAGAAAGGAAGGAAGGAAGGAAGGAAGAAAAAGGGAAGGAAGGAAAGGGAAGGAAGGAAAGAAGGAAGGAAGGAAGGGAAGGAAGGAAGGAAGAGAACAATAACATGCTTCAGTCTGTATTCAGACAATATCACTTCGTCCTCTTGAGGCAAACAGTATGCTTCATCATTAATACTGGATCATTGTATTGCTGAGAACAGCAAAGTCATTCACAGTTCTTCATCATACAATATTGCTACTACTTTGTACAATGTTCCCCTGGTTCTGCTCACTTCATTTTGCATCAGCTCATGTAAGTCTTTCCAGGTTTTTCCGAAATCATCCTGCTTGTCATTTCATATAGTACAATAATATTACATCACAATCATATACCACAGATTATTTAGCCATTTACCAATTGATGGGCATCCTTAGGCTACTGACATTTTAGATGAATTTCCTCAGTTTAATGTGGAGGGGGTGAGGGGAAGTAACAGAAAATCAGTTTGGAGAGGTATGTTGGAGTCAGATTGCAAAGAAGGCAGGCTAAGTAATTTGTATTTGGACCTTGAAATTATGGGGAGCCACTGTGGTTAGACGTGTTTTCAGACTATTACTGTCAGTTGCAGAGATCACAGAATGAAGAGAGGAGAGAATTGAGGCAGACCAATTAGGAGGCTGTTTCAATAGTCTAGGAGAAAGCTAATGAGGGCCTATACAAAGACAGCGGTCATTCGAGTAGAGAGAAGGAAAATGACATAAGAAATGTTGTGGAGGTACCGTCAGCAAAACTTGGTGACTGATTGGATGTGGGAAGTGAGGGATCAGGAAGAGTTAATAAATGTTGTCATCTTTCAGTGTTTGTTGAATTGATCAGTAACTAGCACAGTGTATTGTGCACAGTACCTTTAATAAATGTTTGCTTAATTGAACTTAATTAAGCACAAAGAAACTCGATTAAGCTCAAAGAAGAGTGACTGATTACACGAGACCTAAACAAACACCTCATTTGGTCAGTCAGTCAACCAAACTGGACTTCCTTCACCTTGTAACTTGTTAACTCTGTCTCTCACCTATATAATGTTTATATGTAGTACTTTATGATAGCCAAATCCCCCTCCCAAAACACATTCTCTTTAAGAAACCAGAATGCAGGCTGAAAAATATAATTTTCAATGAGGTCTAAAACGTGCGGCACTCGTGGTGGTTTAAATGAGGGAGAAAAGAATTAAATGTTGGTCAATGGAAAAAAATGAACGACATTAATAGAGAAAACTGTACTTGGAAAATCCTGAATGAATCCACTGGTATGAGGGCTGAGCAAAAGCTGAAAATTACATAAAAAACAACTACATACCAACTTTACTGTCTTTCAATTCATCACACTTCCAAAATGAAAGAATTAAAGCCTTCCCTTTGAAGCTATGACCACAACTCCTCACCCCCTACAGAAAGCGCTGGGGCTCTCACACTCCATGGTAACTCTTTGGGTCTTGTTCATTGAATAAATAGCAGTATTCAACAACAGTATTGTAATGATGATCAACTGTGGAAAACTTAGTTACTCTGATCAAGACAGTGATCCAAGACAATTCCAAAGGACCCATGATGAAAAATGCTATCCAGCTGCAGAGTAAGAATTGATGACCTCTGAGTACAGATTGAAGCATGCTTTTTTTACTGTATTTTTCCTGTGTGTGTGTGTGTGTGTGTGTGTGTGTGTGTGTGTGTGTGTGTGTTTCTTTCACAACATGGTTAATATGGAAATATGTTTTGCAAGACTTCACATGTATAACTGATATATTACTTGCCTTCTCAAGGGTAGGGAAGGGGCAGGAGGGAGAAAGAGAATTTGGAACTCAAATTTTTAAAAAGTGAATATTAAAAATGTAAATATAATTAGGAAATATTTAACAAAATTAATAATATGTATACATATGTATACATATTTTTTTAAAAGAATCATGTTCAAACTGTTGTGTGGGTTTCATTATGAAACAAGAGGCTGCAGGGGCTGCCGGTGCCAAAAGCTGGAAATGAAATTCAAGGGAACAGCGGGGTTCAATCAAATTAAACTACAGCCCAAGAACCACGGCAAAGGGAGCTGCATTTAAATTCTGGTTTGGCGGCATCATTTTATTTTCATCTTCCCGGCACTCTAAAAATGACCAGGTGGATAGGCAGATGAGTCAGAAGGCTCAAAAGCATTTTATTTATTAACATTAATGGCTGGGGATTTCCCTTGCTACTTAGCTGAAGGTGAATGTTGCATTCCTCAGTGGAGGCCAAGATCTTCAGCCAAGATCTCTTTCTAACAGACCAGTAATTTAGGACTGTGGTTAGGTAACTTTGTCTTGGCTGCCAATCTTGGCCACAAAATGGAAGGAAGTTTTTTGTATGAAGAAATAAATGTAGAGGATGTAGAATAGAGAGTGTGTTTGTTATCCAAACAGCCGAATGTGGGTTTCATTTAAGAATATGAGGTTCCAGAGACTTGGACCAAGGTGCTGGATAACATCTGATCTGCTTTTGAGATGTTCTAAATTCTTAAGGTACAAAGTCAGATTAAACTCTTCCAAGGAGTCTGAGATTCAAAGATCTCTAAGGTCAGGGTACAAAGGAAAGAAGGGATTGCAGAAGTAGGGAAGGGTAGAGTGTGGGGCTGCTGCTGAAGGCATCACAGGGATGCCTTGACATGCTCATCATGTTGACTACCTCCTGAACTGGTCAGTCTAATACTGTTATGTGGCCTTTGTTGCTGAGTTATCCCACAAAGGTGCTCTTACAATGCTCTATTTTCTCACTACAGAGTCCCAGGGGTCTCTCTAGGCAGAGCACAAATGAACAACCTTCCACCCCCACCCCCTGAAGGAATTTCTCTGAAATTGGGTGATGGCAATCCTTGATTCACACTGACTTTCTTCCAAGGCTGTTTCCCACGCTCTCTGATTTTTTTTCTTTTTTTGGCAAAGGAAGGAAATTAGGTCAGTTCCCCACCGAGAAGAGCTAAAACAGGTGCAAAGAACAGGTGATGCCAATGAGCCTTCTCCAGCTGGCAAACATTGGGTAGATTTTAACACCACTGCTGCTACTTTGCTTCTAAATGTTAGTGGCTTACATTCAATGCCCACCATATGCTGGATACCAGTGGCCTTACTTACTCCAAATATTTGTCTCACTTTCATATGTCCTTCTCTACTAAAAGATCTGGGGCAGTGCATAAAGCACTGGACCTGGAGTCAGAAAGACCAGAGTTCAAAACTGACCTCAGAAATCTACTACCTATGTGACTCTGGCCAAGTCACTTAACATTAACTGCCTAAAAGCGGAAAAGGAAATGGCAAACCACTCTAGTATCTTTGCCATGAAAATATCATGGATAGTTGGTCCATGGGGTCACAAAGAGTCAGAAACAACTGAACAACAACAGCAATCAAAAGATCTGCTTTTCTTCCTCCCCTTCTGGGTTCAGTCTGTTCTTCTATTATCCCACTATAAGGCAACATGTCAAATGAAATTGCTCTAACATAGCAAGAAAGGCATATATTGGGGGGATGGGGGGGTTAGGTGGCACAGTGAATAGAGCACCAGCCCTGGAGTCAGGAGGACCTAAGTTCAAATCCAGCCTCAAACACTTAACACAAAACTAGCTATGTGACCTTGGGCAAGTCACTTAACCCCAATTGCCCTACCTTCCCTCCTCCAAAAAGCAAAAAAAAAAAAAGGCCCGTATTTAAATATTCATTTAAACACAGGTTGGAAACCTGGCTCTGCTACTCTGCCATATTACCTGTATGACTTTGGGCAGGTCAGACAATGCTTCAGTCTCAGTTTTCTCATCTGCAAAATAAGTGGGATATATTAGATGACCTATAAGGTTCCTTCCAGATAGATTTACTATTTTAAGGAACAGGGACAGGAAGACTGGCAAAGATGGCAGGGTACGAAGAAAATGTATGGCCTGGGGTCACACAGCTAGTTGTATTACCCCAGGCAAGTCACTTAACCCTGTTTGCCTCAGTTTCCTCATCTGTAAAATGAGCTGGAGAAGGAAATGACAAACCACTCCAGTATCTTTGCTAAGAAAATTCCAAATAATGTCACAAAGAGTTGGACACCACTGAAAAACAACTGAACAACAAATCACTCCAGTATCCTTTCCAAGAAAACCCAAACACTATTATGAAGAGTCAGACAGAATAACAGACTGAATAACAACAACAAATACTTAATGCAATAGCCCATGCACAAATCACTAAAAGCATCTCTACAAGACTTTCCCTTATAGGAAACTCACTACCACCCAAGGCAACCTCTTTTGACTTTGGACAGTTCCAATTCTTCAGAAGTGTTTCTTTCCATTAAACTGGAATCCTGAACTCTTCCACTTGTTTTTTCCACTTGAATTGCTTCCTACTTCTGCCCTCTAGCTCTAGGTATGAAGCATCCAATCCCTTTTTTCACGTAACAACTGTTTAAATGCTTACAAGACAACTATCATGTTCCCCATCCCACACTTTCCAGTAATCTGTTTTCCAGGCTAAACACTTCCAGTTCCTTCAACTGATTTTTATATGACATAATTTGCTGTCTCCTCACCACTTTGTTTGCTCTTCCCCTGTACCTACACCAGCTTGCTTGTCAATGGTCTTCCAAAAACACAAAATCCACAATTTGACTCTGTCATCTGACATGTCAGCTATGAGTCCTAGGTTCGTGCCACCTATAAATTTGTTAAGTCTGCCATCAATGCCTTCATTCAAATCATCAATACAAACACTGAATCGAATAGGGTCAAGAATAGTCTTCCAGGCCCACATGTACAAAAATATTTATAGCAGCTCTCTTTGTGCTGGCCAAGAACTGGAAATTGAGGGGATGCCATCAATTGGGGAATGGCTAAACAAGTTGTGGTATATGAATGTAATGGAATACTATTGTGCTATAAGAAATGGTGAACAGGTGGACTTCAGAGAAACCTGGAAAGACTTATATGAACTGATGCTGAGTAAGGGGAGTAGAACCAGGAGAACATTGTACACAATAACAGCCACAGTGTGTGAGGATTGATTTTGATAGACTTAGCTCTTCTCAGCAACGCAAGAACCTAAAACAATTCCAAAGAATGCATGATGGAAAATGCTAGTCACATCCAGAGGAAAAACTATGGAGTTGGAATGCAGAACGAAGCAGACTATTTTCTTTTTTGTTTTATTTTGGGTTTTTTTCTCATGATTTTTCCCATTTGTTATAATTCTTCCATGCAACATGACTAATGTGAAAATGTGTTTAATGGGAACGTATGTGTAGAGCCCATATCAGATTGCAAGTCATCTTGGGGAGGGAGGGTGAGAAAATGTAAAACTCATGGAAATGATTATTAAAAACTAAAAATAAATAATTTAATTTTTAAAAAAGAATAGCTTTCCAGGGCAGTCCATAAATAGGTATCTCTCAAGCTTGACACCCTTTCCTAAATCATATCCTTCCAATCCAGTCTTTCAACCACTTACAAATACATTTAACTTTGTTATCTAGCTGACATCTCTCCCTCTTTTATACAAGAATGCAAGAGAGTTTGTTAAATGTCTTGCTGAAACCTAGGTATATTTCATGTATGGCATTTCCCTAATTTACCAGTTTAGTAATCATTCCAAAAAGGAAAATTGGGTTAGATTGTTCCTGATGAAACCAGGCTAACATAACTGTCATCATCTTACTTTCTTAGTCCTTACAAACCATTTCGTTAATAATGGCTTCTAGAAGTTTTCCAGGAATCAAAAACAAATGTACCTGCAAGTTTGAAAGACCCATTTTTAAAAAGTCAAGATACTGCCTACTCCAGATTTCCAGGTAGAAAAGTACCCTATCACTATAATACTATGCCTGCATGAGAGATTTATCATTGGTTTCTGGCACTATGTCCTAATTCTGGTCAAGTAATCTCTGGTATACTCTTGCTATAATAACACTTTTGTTTCTCCTTCCATTTATCTTTATCCTTACACAAATGCTTACCACCATCTGTCTTGTGGATTTCTTCACAAAACCACATCCTCTTTGCTATTTCAATGTCCCTTTTACCCAATCTATTTGTGGTTGTCCTTCCATTGCCATATTCTTTTTTTTTTTTAATAACAAATTTATTATTTATTTATTTTAACTTTTTTCTTTTACATTTTGAGCTCCAAATTGCCTTTCAGAGGAATGAGTATTATAGTTTTTGTCAAAAGCTTCTTCTCCATCTGTTGAGATAAGCATATGATTTTTTAAAAATGTATTTATTTGTTCTTAGTTTTCAATATTCACTTTTATAAGATTTTGAGTTTTAAAAATTTACCCCCTCCCTCCTTTCCCGCCTCCCCAAGACGGCATGCAATCTGATATAGGCATTACGTAAACATGTTTCCACATTAGTCATATTGTCAAAGAAGAACCAGAACAAAAGGGAAAAACCACGAAAAAGAACCCTCCCCCCCCAAAAAAAGAGAGAGAAAATAGTATGCTTCAATCTGTATTTAATGTTCATAGTTCCTTTTCTGGATATGGATAGCGTTTTTTATCGTGAGTCTTTTGGAATTGTCTTAGATCACTGCCTTGCTGAGAAGAGCTAAGTCTATCAAATTTGGTCATCGCACAATGATGATGTTACTGTACAATGACCATTGTCATATTCTAGTCATTTTGTATGTGTATAACCTATATCTGATGGCTTACCATTTCAGGGAGAGAAGGAGGAAAGGATAGAATTTGGAACACAAAACTTTAAGCAAAAAATAAACAAATGTTAAAAAATTATTTTAACATGTAATTGGGGGAAAATAAAATTCATTTAAAAATAAAAAAATAAGGGGCAGCTAGGTGGCATAGTGAATAGTACACCAGCCCTGGAGTCAGCAAGACTGGAGTTCAAATCCAGCCTGAGACACTTGACATTTACTAGCTGAGTGATCTTGGGCAAGTCACTTAACCTCAATTGCCTTGCCTTCCCCCTTCAGGAAAAATTTAAAAATTAATTTAAAAATTAATTTCTATCCCACAAAATTTCAGTGATATTAATGGGGAAAAATTTATTTCCTTGTGTTAAAATTTTCTTCTTCATGAACTGAACATATCCTTTGACCTAACTGTATCACTAATATACCTATACCTTAATGATAACAAAGAAATAAGAAAAGGACCTCTCTGTGCAAAAATATTTATAGCATCTGTTTTCGTAATTGCCAAAAATGGGAAACTGAGGGATTGTTCTCTTGTTGGGGAATGACTAAACAAATTACGGTAAATGAATGGAATACTATGGTACCATTAGAAATGCAATGGACAGATTCAGAAAAAAACTGGGAAGACATCTATGAACCTAAGAACTAGGAACAATTTATATAATGGCAACAACATTAGAGAGAAAATCAGCTTTGAAAGATTTTATAACTCTGATTAATGCTGTGATAAATCACAACTCCAGGAGACTGAAGATGAAACACAGCATTCACTTCTTGCCAGAAAGATAATGAACTTGAGCTGCAGAGAGAAAGACCAATATTTTTGAGCATGGCCAGTGCAGGAATTTGTTTTACTAAACTATGCTTGTTTATGGTGAGAGTTTTATCTTATTTTATTTTTCTTAAATGGTGGGAGGGGCACTGGGAAAAACAAATTACAAATATATGTAAGAACAAATTTTTTTTTAATGTGTAGTTCATTTTATTTCCCACACTCTGAGTATTTGCATATAGCAATCTGACGCTGTGAGTATTGTCAATGGTCGTCTTCTTGAATATTGTTCTTTGTGAATTACTGATGCACTCTATGGATATCCTATTTCCCATGGTTTTCATGGTGTCCAGGTTAGTGGATATATGTGGGCAATTTTCTCTTTATTCCATTTTCAACATAAATATCCTCAGGATCATAAAATTTAGAGATGGAAAAAACCTTAGAAAATACTAGTCCAACCATTTTATTTTAAACATTTGATTCTATTCAACAAGGATTGAAGTGCTTACTCTAAACTCCGAGACTGGCTGAGAATACAAGACAAAAATGGCACAGTCCCCTGCCTTCAAGAAGTTTACATCCTACTAAATCTTACAGGAAAGGAAACTGAGACCCTGAAGGTAAAGTCATAGAATGGCAAGAAGTCAAACAGTTCCACTGATGCCAAATTGACTGTTCTTTTCACTGTACTATGCTACTGAGTAAAATAGTAAGTCTTAGAGCTCAGACTGACTCCACTTCCTCCCTTCTCACTGCAAACTTGTCTCCCAACATTATCATTCATTTGATTTTTGCAATTTGAAATTGCACTTGTCAAAGTTATTAATAATATTTTAATTGTCAAATGTTATGTTCTTTTCTCTACCTGATCCTTCTTGACCTCACTGCAGCATTTGACACTGTTTATCACCTTCTCTTCCTGGATGTTTTCTACTCCCTTTCATGCACTCAACAATCAATGACACTGACCTTGTTGCAAGAAAACAATAGCCCATTTCCCATCTCTGCCCCTTTGACTGACTGTCTACTCTGCAATGCCCTCACCCTCACGGTCACCTCTTAGTTTACCTGGCTTTCTTCAAGACTCAGCTCAAATCTTATCTTCTTCAGGAGGACTTTCCAGTTCTCTCCAGTTGCTAATGTATTTTTTCAAACTGCATCTTTCTACTCTTCAGGTATCTCTTAAATATACATAGTTCTTTACATATCTGTCATTCAGAGACATCTAGGGGATGCAGTGTTTAGAGCATTTGACTCCAACTACCTGAGTTCAAATCTGGATAAGTTGGCTGACTGACCCTAGACAAGTCATTTAACCTGTCTCCTTCAGTTCCCTCTACTGTAAAATGAGACCAATAATACTAAGTACCTCCCAGGCAGGGTCGTTGTGAGAATAAAATCTGAAAAGTGCTTAGCACAGTGTCTGGCACATAGTAGGGGCCATATAAATGCTTGTTTCCTTCCCTCCCAGTAAAATGCCTTAAAGGCAGGGTGTATTTTCGCCCTTCTTTTTCTCTCCAGTGTTTTGCTCAGTGGTATACAGGAAGTGCCTAATAAATGCTTATTGACTAATTGAATAAGGTTTTCCAAAGAAATATTGCAGATATGTGAACCATGTTTGAATTTTAAAGCATTTTTTAACCATTTTGATTGGAAATGTTTGTAAAACTGGGTTCCACATTTCCCTTCTCCTTCTCAAACAGAGCATATAGAATATGCTTACAAAAGAGACCTTTTCTTCATTATTTTGAGTGTCATTATAAATATCAGTTATAGTGCCATACTGGAACACAGTGACTCCCTCAGGGACACCTAGTGTATAGGACTCTTTACTCCTATAGTCAGTGTTCCCCAACCCCTGTTGGTTGCCATGTTTTTTGAGTTATGGTATCTATATTTAATATTTTTTAATTGATTTACTTTTAGTTTATAAGATTGAGTAATTTTTTTTTCTATCACTCTCAGGCTATCATCCATTGCTTTGTAGCTGTCCATAGTATGACTGCCTCTGTTGGCCAGGGAATTTCCCCTGTCAGTCATCTGGAGATTAATGGCTTACACCTCAGGAAGTTGGCTAGGTCAATGCCAGCCTTTGCAAGATCCTAAGCCAAGAACTAGCCCATTAGAACTGGAATTTGCAACTATACTTAGGTCAATTTGTCTTGGCTACCACTGCTGGTCAAAAAAAAGAAATGGAATTTTCATGTCAAAAGGTACTTCAGCCCAGGAAGGGGGAAGAGCATTGACTCTAGAGTTGAAGGATATGAACTTAGGTCCCAGTCTGCCACTGATGGTACCTATGCTTCTGGGCAAGTCACTTCAATGCTTTGGCCTCCATTTGCTCAGCTACAAAATAAGGGAATTGTATTAGATGGCCTCTCAGTGTCCTTCCAGATCTGAATCTATGATCACGTAGGAAGCATTTTCTTGCCTGCATAGGAGATTTTTCTAAAAACAATTATCGTTCAAAACCAGATTAAATCCTCATCTAAGAAGCCTAATACTTGAAGATATCCTCTCAAATATTTAACTTGCTGTTTCTAAACTGTGGACATGGAAACCAGATAACTGAGATGCTTACAATTGTGTTTTTAGAAACACTAAATACCCAAACAAATTCATATTTGTTACAAAGGTTTTTTTTGCTTTTTGCTTTCTTTGGGGGAGGTAGAAGGAGAAGAGAAAATAAATGCTTGTTAATTGAAAAAATAAATGTAAATTAAATTTAATATATATAATTCGTATTTCATATGTATGTGTATATATGTATGTGAATGTGTGTGTATATTTGTGTATGTGTGTGTGTATATGTTGTAAGTACTTATGAAGGAAGGATCTGGAGACTCTCCTATGAGAATAATGTGAAGGAGTTAATTCAGTCTTTGTCACATCTCTCTTCCATTCTAATGACTCACCACTTTCTTTTAAGTCCCAATGAAAATCCCACATTCTACAGGAAACTTTAACCAAACCCCTCTTAATTTCAGTGCCTCCCTGTTGTTAATTATCTCTTATTTATCCTGCATATAGCTTGTTTTATATTTGTTTGTATGTTATCCCCCCTATTAGACTGTAACCTCCTCAGGGGGCAGGGACTGTCTTTTGACTCTTTTTATAGCCCCAGCATTTTGCCCAGTGCCTGGCATATAGCAGACACTTCATATATGTTTATTGATCAGCTGATTGGTTGCTTGCAGACTTTTTCAGCTTATTTTCTGGTTCTGTGCTATGTTTGACTTTTAAAGCTCTTTACAGCCTGACTCCAACATACTTTTCCAGGATTATTTCCTTGCACATGTGTTATGTTTCAGCCCAACTGGCCTCTTCATTTTCTCACAATGCAACATTTCATCTTCCATTTCTGTGTCTGTACAGCTAAGTAAGTTTCTTGTGCCTGAAAAACAATACCTCCTCACCTCTGCCTCTTAGTATCCCTAATTTCCTTTAAAGCACAGCCCAACTGGGAGCCTCTACATGAATCATTTCCTGATTTCTCCATCTGTCCCAAATTACCTGTAATGCATGTGCATGTGTATATGTGTGTGTATGTATACATGTTACTTCCCCAATACTTTTTTTGAGGTAAAGTACTCTTTCCTTTTTATCGTTTTATGCTCAATGTTTAGAATGGTACCTGACACATGGAAGGCACTTAAGAAATGCTTGTTGATGGACTGATTCTGGATATTTTGGGTTGCTTGGTAAACTGATACAATTAAACAAGACAGGCTGTTTAAAATCACATTTAAATAGGCACACGCCTCTCAAGGCTTTTCTTTTTGAATCTATAATGCTAAGGGAATTTGAAGATCTTCTCTGTCCCATAATAGGCCCATGTGACCTGCTTTGAACTCTGACCCAGCCAACAGTTGAGTCACATGTAGCTCAGTGTGGGAGGAGTTTACCCAACAGAGCACAAGCAGAGAACAGGAAGGATGGAGCAGGAAGAGGAGAGTGAGGCAAAGCAGCTAGTGTGAGAGACAGAGGAATCTTGCCTAGGGGAACTTGTTTGTGGAGAGGCCTAATGGGGGGAAGGCTTGGGGATGGTGGTGCTCCCTGGATTGGTGATGTGTATAAACTTCTTTGTTACCGTGGTGGAATTGGCTTTCTAGCATCTCTCTCACTCACTCAAGCTGCTCTGCCTCAGCTCTACCTCAGCTCTGCCTCACTCTCTCTTCCTGCTCCACCCATTTGGCAAGCTCCTTCCACTATGGGCTCCATGTGACTCAAGCTGTGGGCTGGATAAGAGCGCAAAGCAGGTCACATAGGCCTATTAAGGGAATTCCCTTAACATTACAGAATTCTGGAAAAGTTTGGTGGCATAGTAGATAGAGCACTGGGTCTAGAGTCAGGAAAACTTGAGTTCAAATTCAGTCTTTGATAGTTACTAGCTATGTGACCTTGGGCAAGTCACTTAAACTCTGTTTGCCTCAATTTCCTCAACTGACAAATGGGGATACTAACCTACCTCCCAAGGTTGTTGTAAGGATCAAATGAGATAACATTTGTAAAGTGCTTGGCACTTATTATTCTTAGATTCAAACAGTTGAGTAGATGCTAGATATGAACAGAAAAGCAAAATATATGCAAACTTTTTATATTTTATTTATACATATATCGTATACATACATGTCTTTGTTTATATATATGTGTGTGTGTGTATATATACATGTATATGTGTGTATATATATATATGTATATATATATATATATATATATATATATATATATATATATGTACAGTAGCAGCAATGGACAGAGAGCCAGAAGACCTAGGTTCTGTCCAGGAACACAGAAGGACAGCATGAAGCCTGGTTAATCAAAGGAAGATAATTGCTAAGAACCAACACTATACAAAAGTGCAGTCAATAGCTGAGTTTGGGATTGAGAAAACAAGGTAGGGGCTGAGCAAAGGTCAGAAACGATAGATAAGATTTCTCCCAGAGAACTGAACTGTTCCTACAGAAGCTTGCTGTCAAGTTTTGCCTTTAATAGGTTGCTGCCTTCCCAGACAATCCTACACTGGGAAGAAGAATAATTTATATTGATCTTTAAAAGATTCAAGTGCAAAGATTATCTAATACCTCAATGACTGACTCAAAAACATACTCTACAAGTCTCTGGCAATAAATATGTAACAAAGAGAACACAGTCCATATGAGTGTGTATAGATGCCCAACTTGATACAGTCCTCATATGGACTTTGGAGCATGAGCAGATATTCTGTTTCCTCCATGGGAAAGGGCCTCTGGTTGGTGGCTAAATAGTACGATTCAAAGACAGGAGCTCCTAAGAGATCAAAGATGCCAATACCCAATTGAAGAGGAACCACATGAATCCTTTTGACTTTAACCCTTTAAAGAAATGATGCAATGTTCACCTCTTATCTCTTGCCTCCAAATCAACTACATTGCTTCCTTTTCTGGTCCTCTTGATGATGAATCTGCAATGTTTCCTTAGCTAACTGATCAGAACATCCTCCTAGGCAACTGTTCCTCAATCACCCTTTTCCTTTCCTTTTGCACACATTAGCATACAGAATCCGTGTTAGTTCGCATTCCTTTTGAGTTCAGATTTCAGGATATTTTAATGTTTTATGATCTAGAATTTAGATTTTCACCTAGAGAATCTTTTTTTATTCTTTTTGTTTTTAAACCAGGCATTCTCTTTACCCCTTCACTTCTCCATAGAGGAGAAGCAGAACTGTAAACAAGCACATTCTCCCTCCCTTCCTAAGGTTTCAGTCATCTTCAATCATTTTTTAGTCATTTCTGATTCTTCATGACCCCATTTGGGGTTTTCTTGCCAAAGATACTGGAATAGTTTTCCAGTTCCTTCTCCAATTCATCTGACAGATAAGGAAACTGAAGCAAACAGTGTTAAGTGATTTGACCAGGGTCACACAGTAAGTAGTATCTAATGCTGGATTTGAACTCAGGAAGATGAGTCTCCTTGACTCAGGCTCAGCACTCTTTTCCCTGCACTACTCTTAAATAATACTCAACTTCCCTATGGGGAGTACATTTCTCAGAAGGTGCTAAACACCAATTTCCTCTCTTTTTAAAGTCGTGAAGAGAAGATAAAACTAAAAGAGCAACAAACTGGAAAGAAAATACTGAGTCAACAGTGTGAGATGGCAACCTGGAAAGCTAATTCTGTGTTAGGTTACATCATAGCATTTAGGACTCAGAGGGTAAAAGTCCTACTACACTGTTCCTGTGAGACTAAACTATTATGTTCAATATTATGTTCAGCTCTTAGCATCACATGATGGACAGAGATAAAATGGAAATTGTCTGGAAGGTGGAATCAGTATAATATGGCAAAGAGCCTTGAGTTCATGCCAAAGGAGGATTTGGGGTTATTTAGCCTGGAGAAGAGACCAGAGGGAGAAGAGCAACATAAGGGCTGCTTTAAAGTTGTAGAAAGGCTGTCTGTAGAAGAGTGATTATATTAATTCAGCTCATCCCCAGGGAGCAGAATTAGGTTGTAAAGAGAAAAGGTCAGGCTTACCCAAAGCTAGCAATTTGAGCTCTCCAGAAGTAGACTGGGCCACCTTGGTAGGCAGTGGGTTTCCCTCTCTGCCATTGGAGCTGGATGACCATTTGTCAGGAGTATTGTTGACCATAATATGTCCAAGCATAACTTAGACTAGATGGTCACTGGGGTTCCTTACAATTCTGTAATTCTGTGATGTACTTCCACAGATTTAGATTTCCCATAACCAGAAAGGAGGAATCTCAGAAATATGATATTAAACACAACAAAGTTTTGTAACTACCTCAAGCCCAAAATTAATTTAACTAAGCTTCGGCCAGTCTCCAGCTTCCTCCCCCTTCTAAATATATATGAATATAAATGGGTAGACTTCTACTAGAAAAACCAGCCCACTATGGGTAAACAAATGAACAGGACAATCTATCTACCTTGGAACAAGTGCACACTACAAAGAACCCAGGGAGACACAACAATTACAGGAAAGGATAAGCAGGAAGGGAAACCCCAGCCAGCTCTGTCGGGGGATGTTCCTCAGGTCAGAGGTTTCAGTGAATATAACAGATGTACAGCTCTTAAAGCTGCAAGATGCAGTCTCTGGCACAGCAGAGAAAGAGACCCTCGATCAGCAGATCACCAGCAGAGATTTGTAACTCCGCTGGCTTTTATTTCCTGGCCGGTAATTGATTTGGGCATCATGGAAAAGGGGGAAAGACAGTCACAACAGCTGCAGTTCCTGAGGGAGCCTGCTGCAGCTGTGCTCGTGGCTTCCTTTCCTCTTAGCCCTACTCTGACAGCTTTGCTGCTGCAGAACCATGGCACAGGCTTGGCTCAGACTGCTTGCACTTGACTTTATTGATGTTCCTGCCTCCCACTCTGCAGCAGTCTATTGACCCAACCTATGAAGACTGAGTGTACACTGTCTTAGAGAGTTTACTTTTGTAATCAAATGAAACTTACAACAAAGTTAATTGGAAACATTTAACAACATACATAATTGTTATTGTGCTACACGGTAATTAGGCATACATGGCAAGTAGTTCCCATAAATGATGGTATCTGCTATAACAACAAAACAATTTTTAGTTTTTCTTTCTCCCTGTGTTTATTCTCTAGTTTGCATTATTGTCATGAGTATTATTACTGATGATAATGCTTAATTAATTTTCATGATAATCATGATCAATCCATATATCACCATGACATTCAGGGTCTTCCCTGCAGCACACTTATCATCTCTCAGGCAGGCAGTCTGTGATCTGTGTTTTCCCCTGTTCTCACGGACCATTTAATCATCTTAATTGTCATCATTACCTATGTTATATATATATATAGATAGATAGATATAGATATAGATATATAGATATATAGATATAGATATATAGATATATATAATATGTAATATAATATATAATATATAACATATAATAAGCTTTTTGAATACATAACATATATAATATATAATATAACATATATAATATATAATGATAATATATAATAAAAATATATTACATATAATAACATATAATATATAATATTATAACATATATAGTAACATATATAATAATATATAACATATATAATAAGCTTTTTGAAAGACAAGGTTGTGTCATATGTCTTTGGGTCCTCAGAACCAAGAGAAGTGCTAGAGACACAGCTGAGAATACGCATACTTTGTATATATGTGTTTGTATGTGGATATATATGCTACATATAGAATGTATACATATATGCAACATATACATATGCAACACACAATATAATATACACATATGAATAACATATACATATATAACATATATCTGTAAACCCCTTTGCCCCCCTTGGAGTGATATATAAATGCTAGCTATTATGTTTACCCCAGTAGCAGGCATCATAGGTGTCCACCACCATGCCTAGCAAGAACAACATTCTTAACAACAATATTGCTACACTGATTGAATACTCATTACTTCCAACCTACAGAGAAATGGAAAGTTCTCAAAATACAGAGACCTAAGAGAAGACATCAAAATCACTTGGGAACAGAATGGTTTCCTTATCATTTCTATCATTCTGTCTGCTACTAGAGTTATCCCAAAGATGCTTTCAGTGAACCTACATCAGATGAAATTATCTCTCAACACTTTGTGTTGAGTTGTTGTTTGTCCTTCCTTCTCGAAGAGGACCAGTGGCATCGTGTGGGTGATGATTTCCTACAAAGTAATCTTAAAAGGAAGCATTAGGGAATGAATAAGTACTCTACTGGGGGTAGAACAGGGTAGAGAAGACACCAAAGCCTCCTGTAAAATAGAGTATTTGAGCTGACCCTTAAATGAAGCCACGAGGAAGTGGTGAAGAGATAGAGCACTATAGGCAGAAGGGACAAAAGAGCCATACCTTGGTTCTGGTTAAGTAGTTACAGCAAAGATTCAAATGCTCCCCTAATATTGGGTTCAGATGTGGATGTAGATATTCAGATGATGGCAATTAAAGTCCCCATAGTTTTTTGTTTGTTTGTTTGTTAAATTTGATAAAAAATAATTGTGAAAATTCTCTGGGGGAAAAAAAATTGGTTGGTAAGAATACTAAGAGGTTTTTTTTATTTTTTATTTTTTGCTTTTTTTGGAGGGTGGAAGATAGGGCAATTGGGGTTAAGTGACTTGCCCAAGGTCCCACAGTTAGTGTTAAGTGTCTGAGGTCACATTTGAACTCAGGTCCTCCTGACTCCAGGGCTGGTGGCTCTATTCACTGCGCCATCTAGCTGCCCTGAGGTTTGTTTGTTTTTTAAAGAAAACAACAATAATAGGTAGATTTGTGCTACTAAATTTTAAAATGTGAAGTAAGTCAACAGTTTTCAAATATAGATGTTATTGAGTAAAAAACAGAATGAAAGAGGTACTATGGCAGGTTCAAAATACCAATGTGTGAAATAGCGCAACAGGAAAAGGAATCATTGCTTACTTAAATTACGTATGTTTGGGACAATGGAACTGTTTTCTATGCTTCACAAAACTCAGTCAATAAATTCTAAATAGGCCACTGAGATTACAGATCATACAGTAAGAACTGGAAGGGAACTTAAAGGCAACCTTAGGCTAACCCTCTTATTTTACAGATGTGGAACCTGAGACCCAAAGAGAGATGTTTGTAAAATATTTTGAAAACATTCAAAGATCACAAATGTCTATTATTGTTGTTTTATTATCATTAAGTCTTACATTGCATGGTGGCAAGAATCAGTCAAAATCTGACCCTACATCTTTTGATTCCACTGATAGGGGAATAAACATAAAATATCTAAACACATACATATACTGATATAATGCACAAAGAAGAAAAAGTGATGGATGAATTTTTCTCTAAGTGTTAACACATCATTTTTCTAATAATACATTTTAGATTTTTTTTACCTAAGAATTTATCATCAGGCTGACTTAATCTACAATTTCCAAACTATACTCTTTTTATTATTGTTGTTAAATTGATTCTATTTATCTTCAGTCTTCTGGTACCTTTCCCATTCTCATTTCCAAAGCGGCTCTGTTATCCTATTTTAGATACTATCATGATGAAAAGTATTTGAAAAGTTCAGAATTTTACTTGGCGGCGGGGAGGGGGGGAAGGGGAAGATTCTCCCTCCAGAATGCAAAGAATGCAAAATAATTCCAAATCTTTTCATTTTAGGTTATTTCAGGGAATCCTCATGACAATCAATAAAAACACGGCAAAAATTCCGCGGTGGCAATAGGAATATTTAGTAAGTAATTTCATACTCTGGAATTTACTAATGAACAATGAACTACTGTGTACTCTCCATCCTGGGGTGGAAAAGATCAGCCACTCATAGTCTAAATAACAAACATCAGTCTGAGGACACGACCCTGAAGCCACCAGTCAGTCAGGACTTGCCAAACTGCCTTATCACTGACTCATTCTCCAGTGAAAGCTTAAGGAATTAATAAATGTCAGGGATTTGGAAAAGATGGATTATAATGAATCATAAAATGTTATAAATCATTTTGTTAAATCAGGCATTCATTTATATGATGATGGCTGATCATGTCTCCATATGACAATATAGAGTGCAATGCATGTGTCTTATTATAACAGTTAACAAGCATTTTCTTATGTGATATAGCAATAAAAGCTCTGGCAGAGATACCAAGTTGTAATCTCAGCTATGACATTTTCTACCCAAGTGACTTTGGGCAAGTCACTTCAACTCTGAGAAATGTCTGAGTCCTCATATGTAAAGTGAGGGTATTGGACTGGATGACCTGAGGTCCTTTCCAAAAGCTATAGGTATAGAATTCTATGAAACACTGCTAGATTCTTTCATGAATAGCAGGGGTAGCCTATAATATTTGCATAACTGAATAAAAGGGAATTAAGAGTATAGCTACAATGTAAGACCATGTTAGCAAAGGAAGTCACTAAGCCCAGGAATAGCAGACTATTCCCATTCTACTATCAGCAAAATAGTTCCAAAAAGCCAGAAATAAGAGCAGATGAGGGACATTTCCAAAGTAGTGCTAGATAAAAGAACGTTTTCCAGTCTGATAACAAGGATGCTTTAAGTCAATTTGATGCTACATTTTGAACCACTATAAAGCCTCTTTAAATGGAGCCACCTGGAGAACACCATTTGAAGGCAGTGAAACGCCAGAGTCACTGGACATTTTTAAAGTACACTTTTATAGCTCCCAATGACATGACAATAAATTAGGGGAAAAGGGAGGAATAAATTACACAGGGCACTCTATCAAATGTGCTTTAATAATTGAGTAAGGATTGTTATAATTCTATAATGATGTGCAAGGAGCACCATTCAATACCTGAACAGGGTTCAAGTAGTGAAGGCTCAGCCACGTCCTGGGTGAAGCTGTCAAGTGAGCCATTTCATTCCTTTGGTCCTGATAGGTAAAATGAGGGAGATGGTTCCACAAACAAGACACTCTATACCTCTTGGTTCTGGGCATTTTCTCTCATTGTCCCCCATGCCTAGAATACTATCCCTTCTCCACTCTGACCACTGACCTCCCTAAATCCCAACCAAAATCCCACCTTCTACAGGAAGCATTCCCCAATCTCTCTTAATTCTAGTGCCTTCGCACTCTTAATTATTTCCTATTTATCGTGCTTAGGATAAATTTATCCTACTTATTATTCCTCTTTAGGATATTCCTAAATATACTATTTATTTATATAGCTTGCTTTGTATATATTTGTTTGCATGCTATTTCAATAGATTGGAATTGCTGTAATGGTAATGGGAATCTGAAGATCTTCCCTGCCCCTTAATAGGCCAAATGTAATCACGTGGAGCCTGTGGTGGGAGGAGTTTGTTGAATGGATGGAGCAGGAAGGGGTGAAGCAGGAAATGAGTCAGAGCAGTTAGAATGGAGAGAGGAGAGGATGCAGCAAAGGAGACAGCTAGGATAGTGAGTGTTTGTTTGTGGGAAGGCCTGAGCAGGCAGAAGGTTTTGGGATGGTATTGCTTCCTACAGTGATAAGGTGTATTAATTTCTTTGTCGCTATGATGGATTTGATTTCCTGGTGTTCAGATTTGGTTTTTTGGTGTCTGAATAAATGCTTTGCTTGTCTTCTATATGGAGAGTCTGTTATATTTTACAATTCAGAACTATGTCGGCCACCACTGGTGTTGTGAATATTGCCTTGGTGATACAATTCCTTGAGGGCAGGGACTGTCTTTTGTCTCTTTTTATATCTCCAGCACTTGCCTGGCACATAATAGATGCATAATAAATGTTTATTGACTGCATGATTGATTGACTAGATGTTATCTATCAACCTTCCAGTTTTAATATCCCATAATTAGCACACATATTGTATACAAATAAAGGATGCTGGATTACTAGAGAAGTTCTAGTAAATTTAACATTATTGTATATTCCCATTATCATTTAAATTATTAATTTTCTTAGAAAACATTTTTAAAATAGCTTTAAATAAGAAATTAAATAGGAAAACTTTTTAAAGCTTTAAACAGGAATTCTGTCACTCAGGGCAAATCATTTGGGGGGTAGGAAGAGGAGCTAAGATTACAATTTGAGTGCAGTCTTGAAAAGAGGCAGCTCATCCACCAGATGGTATGGTTCTCTTCCTCAGAGCATGGACAATGACACCCAAACTCAAGAAAAAGGCAGAGAGAGATGGAGTAAGAAGGAAGTCAGGTTCTGGGAGATAGGTACAGACCTTTGTGAGGAAGCAGAGTGTGGCACAGGACCAGCAGAAGACCACCATCTTCTGACAAATGAAGCACGACATTGGAAGGCTTCTGGAATGCTGACAGAAGGAGGTGAATTCGATGGATACTGACATCCTGCCTGGGTCAAAGCCCTGATTGCCTCAGCCTACTGAAGATTCTAATTAGCACAGAAATAAACGTCTGCCTAGACTCTGACCAAATGATCACAAATTCTGAATTGGTAATATCAAAATAAGATTAGGTAACCAAATGAAAACAAATGAAAATCACTTATCCACATATAGTAGAGTGTAGCAGATAGAGACCTGCCCTTGGGATCTGGGAGACCCAGGCTCAAGTGTTATCTTCAATATGTAACGACTGTAGGTCCTCAGGCAAGTTGACCTCTTAGTGTCCCAGGTCAACTCTGTAGGAGTAAGAATTTCAGAGAAAGTGCTGGTATTCATTGGTAGAGTCAGTAACCCACCTATGCTGGTAAAATCACAAGACCAAGTAAGAAAAAAAATCAAAATACATAACCACGATCATATTATGTTAAGAGGATATGCAAAGGCCCCAGTATTCACACCAGGAGAGGAAAATAAGCTGACAACAGAAAAGACTGCCTATAGGAAAAGAGATGAAAAGAGCTGTCACAAGCTTTTGGACATTTTCCAGGCAAAAACTTAAGGCTAAAGTTACACTTCTCACATCAATCACCTAACTCCTTGAGCACAAAAGACTTTGTCCCATTTACCGTTTTACTCAGAAGGGCATTCAGAACACTGCATGTGGAAATGAAATCCAAGCACCCCTTAAGTAAAGGCAATAATCGGTGATTTAAACATCCCTTGAGAACAGAATAGAGTTAGAGGAAATGAGTGTAAACTACAAAAGGAAAGGATATCGCTTGATATTCAAAAGAACTTCCTGGCATTAAGGGGAGGTAAACTCAGTAATGAATTATGGAAGAGAGTGAGAGGCCCTGATGCATGGAGAGTCCTTCCAATCAATGGCTCTAAAAGCCTGGCTTAGCAATGTTGACTGGCTTCACATGAGTCTTCAGTCTGGACTGCTACCCAGGCATCCATGGCTCTTTCAGTACCCTCAACAGGCTTTTATTTTCACTGAGCCTATGTCGACAGCATAAGCAGAGCTGGATTTGAGAAGCCTGGAGGGCAAACAGCGCACAATGACAACAGCTGCTAGGCCAGGAGATAATCCAAATCCAAAATTAGGCAGGCCTGAGGTTCAGACAAAGGACAGTATAAAACGCCACAGTACGGAGGACGAATGGCATGGGGCCTAATTGGTCAGCTGCTGCAGGAAACATGGACGGAAGATGAATGGAAGGTCAAGCTGGACAGCACGGATGGGCTGTCTACTGCTCACTCATAAATTTCAACAATTCAATCGTTTTGTTGCTAAGTGGCTTTTATAAGGGACAAAATGCTCAAAATGTTCCAACTCTACAACTTGAAAAACTATGCTAAATAAATAATAGCGTGCAGTAGTCTTACAGTATAAGAAAAAGGCCTTATCTAATAGCAGGGTTAGTGACTTTCCTCCCAAAAATGAGCTCATCACAGTTAGGATATTAAATGAAACATTAATGATAATAAATGGAACAGAATAAATTGTCATTGAATGGACTGCTACTAAATTCCTACATTTAAAATTCTGATTAAATCCAAAGAATATTCCTTTTATTAGAGGATTTAAAGGGAAGTCATCTGATTTTAACGTAAACTGTTAACTATGGTCTTCATAAACAGTAAAGAGGGTAGCAAAAATTTAGGGACAAGAAAAAAATTTAGGCACCAGACTGAAAAATAACATACCTGTGTACATTAACTCCCTTAGATAACATGGCAGACAGGATTGTGCACAACATACTTGATTGTAGGATGAATGCTGCAAGGGATCTTTGAGATAGTTTTACAGATGGGTCCAATGAGGCCCAGAGAGTTTCCAAAGGTCACTCAAACAGTAAATGGCAGCCAGGATTTAAACCCAGATCCTCAGACACCAAATCTAGCATTCTTTCCACTGCACCACGCTAACTTGCACCCATTAGGGGAGGAGGGATGATAACATGACAAGTGAGTTCAATGAAAGTGGTCTCTCAGCCTTAAACACAGGTTTTTCCACTGTAACTCAGATTGTCACCATTAGTTTCTTTAGTTAATGTGATGAGTATTTCTCAGGGGCAGGTTAAATCATTTCACACATGAAAATAAAGATCTGAGCTGGGAAAAACAAACAAACAAAATATTTTTCAGGGTCATGTGAGTGTATGGAGCAGGCACCCACATTATAGTACATCTCCAATGGACAACCTCTCCATATGGACAACAACTCACTCTCTGAGTTGGCTTATTCATTCCAAAATGTCCTCACATTGACAGGTCTAGGCTTCCAAAAAGAGTACCACGTAGTTATACTCAAACTCTCAGGGTTACAGGAATTACTCTGTTGTGAGGGAATATACTCTACTTACTCCCTATTTTAACTCTAGAGCCGCTACCAATAAGCTTCCACTTACACAAGCTCAGCCACTTTAATTATGATACTTTTAGATCTTAAACATAATCCTCCACTTACCTGTAAGACAATTGGCATCAGATTCTTTATTCGTCAGGTGAGAAAAACGAACAAGATGAAGTGTCTTCCAGGTGTTTAATGTGTATAGAAAAACAACTTCTCAGGGCAGCTAGGTGGCGCAGTGAATAGAGTATCAGCCCTGGAGTCAGGAGGACCTGAATTCAAATCTAGTCTTAGATACCACACACTTACTAGCTATGTGACCTTGGGTAAGTCACTTAACCTCAATTGCCTTGCCCTCCCCCTCTCAAAAAAAAAAACTTATCCAAAATGGTTGTCTATGTAGCAAATATATCTTTTTCTAGATTAAATTCCACTTTAAGTAAATGGTACAAAACAGCACCTTGGAAACAAAACCAAATAAAGAAGAGAGTGAAGGGAGAACCTATGTTTCAAAGAATGCAATTCTATGACATCTTGGTGAAGTGAACAGAGTGCTAGATTTAAAGTCGGAACACAGGGGTTCTGTATTCTCTAAATATCTGTGAATCCTGTCTCTGACACTACCATATGATTTGGGCAAGTCACTCAAATCTCTCTGAGCCTGCATTTTATTACCTGAAAATTGAGTTAAGACTAAGGTCTCTCCCAGATCCAAAATTATGATATTATGATTTCATGTCTATCTCAACATTTCTGTGTAGAATGTGAGAAAAACTACTTCTGGCATTTTTTGAGAGTTTAAATAGCAGGATTCATGTTTTGAGCCTGCCCTCAATGAGATACAGGAGATTGGCAAGGAGTGAGTGTGAGAAGAGGCAGATGTATACAAAGCTACACATTTTAATTCATCTGCTGCTATCTGTTTTATGGAAAAGTTCAGCATCGCATAAAGAGGCTCAGAACTTGGACTCTGAACCTAGACAACTTGTTGCACTGAAAAAAATACTGATGTTGATTGATCTGATTCTGATGTGTAGCTAACATTGAGACACAACTCGGAAGAGCAGGAGAGGAAGAGAGTCCACAGACCAGAAGAATACAGGCTATCCTGAAAAAAAAAGTTCACATCTCCTAAACAAATGTGAAAGCGGTTCTTCTGGAAAATACTGAGCTGGTGACAGGAGTTATAAAGAGAGGCAGCTGGTCTACTTGAGACCTGTGCATACAACAAAGAAGAAAACCACAGGGTGATAACAATGTTTTGTACAAAAACAAAAATAACTGACTGGGGGAAAGAAAACAACAACGAAGTTGGACAGAAACTAGCTGCCATCTTTAGAGCTTTTGAGTTTCACCTAATTTCAACATCTAAAAACCACAAAAGGAGGGGTTTCTAATGCCTCATCCAAACTCTGTTTGGGTGAGAGGGGGAAGGAAGAGTGTTAGACAAGACTAGGGGAGCCTACAGCACAGGAAACTCCCCGTTATTTGTGAAGAAATGTCTGCTTTGTAAATTACCCAGAGCCACACACACCCCGACCCCTTCTCTTAACTGAGCTGTTTATCTGAAGCTCTTCTACACCATGGGACAGTTAGGAGAAGGGAAAGGATAAGAACCTACAATCATTCATTCCAAATATTATGTTCTATTTTTCACGTTGCCAAATGAATTGTTTGGATATGTTTCAGATTTTTCTTTAAATTAATTGTTGATCTCAACAATGTGAATGTTTCTTCCGACAATGCAGATGATAACACGTTCGTTTCTGCCTGTTCCAGGAGACCTTAGTGAACGTCTTCCCATAAGACCCCCGAAAGGCAAAGAGGGTGATTGAAGCAGCCAGCGCGGTCGGGCTCTCTTTGCTTTCTCTTGATATGCCCTATTAGAATGTGAGTTCCTCGAGAGGAGAGACTTCGGCACTTTTTTATTTGAGTCCTCACCACTTAGCGTGGGTTTGAATATACCAAGAGCTCATTATATGCTTTTTCATTCATGCTTGTACTCATCATAAGCATACCTGTGGAGCACAGAGAAGGGGTCCATCGTTTATCCTTTGTTCTGACCACATGTCTACCCCCATCTTCTTTTCCACTCCTACATTTCTTTGAACTCTTCTTTTAGTCCAATTCACCTTCAGGATACTTAACAATATGGTGGTTATATGGCTCTGACAGAAGCTGAGAAAATCTCAGAAAATGCTATATTCATTCTCTGTCCTTCCTCCATGACAGTGGATAATAAGCTCAAAGGCATTTCCTGCGCCCCAAAATAAGCAATGATAGGTTGAGTAATACTTCTGCATAAAATGTGTTATCATCACTCACCATCACCAATCATTCTGATGTATAGACTAGAAATAACACACTAGAAGAAGCTACTGCCCAACATTAGCCTGAGGCGGGTGGGATGTTTACTTTTTTATGTAAATAAGAATTGTAGAAAACATTCTCCTTATGTAGTCTGTTGTGACAGCCTTGGTAAACAATACTTCCTTCTTGAAGGGGAGGCAATTTTTCTTTGCATTTAATAATAGCTTGTATTTCTAGAGAGTGTAAGGTTAATAGACTATTTCACATACACTACATAAGATGCTCATAATCACCCTGTAATGGTATTTCAAATTCCCAAAGTGCATCCAGAGTCTTCTCCATAATAGCTCTGTGAATTAAGCAGGTCAAGCATCATTGGTCCCATTTTACAGATGAAGAAACAGGCTCAATGACGTTCAGCAATTTGCCCATGGTTACAAAGAAAGTAAATCAGAAGTGAGATTTTCAAAAACAATCTGACTCTAGGCCAAGCACGTTTTCCATATTCTATGTGGTCTCCTCTTTAGGTTTACAAAAGACCTGGATTCAAGTTCTGATTTTGATACCCATTGCCAACGTGGCCTCAGGAAAGTCACTCAGTCTCTCTGGACCTCAGTTTCCTTATCAGATGGGGTTGGGTTAGTTGTCATCTGGCTCAAAATGTGTAGTCTTATGAATATTTAATATTAGTCCCCAAGATGAGGTGGTGAGATATTGTTGTGGACATGGAACCAGGAAGATCTGAATTAAAATCCAGCCTGAGACATTTAATAGCTGTGTGACCCTGGGTAAGTCCGCTAGCCTCATTTTCAACATCTATAAAATGGGAATAATACTAGCACCTATCTCCCAGGGCTGTTATGAGGAAAAAATACTTCATAAATCTTGAAGTGCTCTTATTATTAATTAAGCACAGTATCTACATTTTTATCCATTACATTCCCAGAGGTTGCAACCTATGGGAATATTCCATACATACATAGACATGGCTGGAAAAAAAATCAATGTGTCAATATTTCTGAATTCTCATACATTAAGAAAAACATAAGCCTTTTAGTTAGTTACTACCTTTGCTATTTGAGAGTATTTTATTTCATAGATGAAGAAACTGAAACCAAAGAAGTTTAAGCCACAGAGTGATTGGACAATAGCAACCATGATGATGGTAATGGTGGATGATGCTACTGATGTCTTCAGCCTCCTAGAATTCTTGGTTTCCTTCAAGATTTGAGCCAAGGGCCACCTTTACATAAGCCTTTTTCTGGTCCTTCACCTATCAATGTCTTTCGCCTGAAGTTATCTTGCATCTACTATGTACATACTTTGTATAAATTTCTAAACGCACATATTGTCTCATCTATAAAGGTAAACTCCTTAAGGGTAGGAGCTGGGTTGTTTTTGTTTTGTTTTGCTTTATTTTTTGTATCTCCAGTGCCAAAAATTGTAGGTACTCAATAATTTCTTGTGATTTACTAAATGATTACTATAAAAATAGTCTGGTCATATTTCCTCTTCTCGGTGAGTTATATGAACAGGTTACTGTGTCTTAGGATCAGACTAAAAAAGTTCCATTCCCATCTCCATAAAAGTAGAAGTTGTAAAAACTCTCTCTCTCTCTCTCTCTCTCTCTCTCTCTGACACACACACACACACACACACACACACACACACAATCTAAAGGTAATATTTTCAGTCATTCCACTTAGTCAAAGAGCTTATGTACCCTGGAATGAAGGGACCAAGGAGCGTGATCTGGGACTGATGGGTGGCCATTTAAAAATGGAATCATGCTTCATGTTGAGTCAGAAAGGGCTGGTTTTATGGTTGTCATTTTGTGTACCAAGTGAGAGCCCAAACTGAGTAATGAGTCAGCCCTGGATTTACTTTTCTCCGAGCATTTCATCAAAGTTCCTGCAGCTCATTTGTCTCCTCCATCCACCAACAAATGCTAAGCACCTCCCAGGGAAAGCCAAAGGGGCTTCAGAGTTAGGTAAAGGAGAATGATTATTAAAGTGCCAAGAATAAATCAGGTGGCACTTTTCAATATGCTCCCTAAAGGGCTTGTTTTCCCTGACAAGCCCACAGATCAGAAACCTTCTGGCCCTGCTGCCATCCAAGCAGGTTTAATTCTGGACTTTCTCTTTCATTTCCATTATATCTGACAGAGCATTGTTAAATGTCTTACATTGTATAACAATAGAACCCAGAAAACATTTCAGATGTACCAGTGGGGGAATAAGTAAATTAGGAAACAGTCTGGGCTACGAGGGCAGAAAATTCTAAGTTTGCTTGGCTGCTCTGGGTCTGCTTGAGTTCAACCAGGTTCCAGC
>CM053580.1:476781633-476796843 GCA_028627135.1 Pseudochirops cupreus
GAGTTAGGAAAACAAAACAAACCCTTTGGTGTGATGGTTGCTTTGTTTGCACTTGGTTATTGTTCAGTCATTTCAGACTTTTCATGATCCCATTTGGGGTTTTCTTGGCAAAGATACTGGACTGGTTTGCCATTGCCTTCTCCAGTCCATTTTACAGACCAGAAACTGAAGTAAATAGGGTTATATGACTTGCCTACAGTCACGCAGCTAATAATTGTCTAAATCTAGATTTGAACTCAGGAAGATGAATCTTCCTGCTACCCCTTATACTTGGTAGAATCAATGAAAATCCATTGATCAGTTGACAGACAAAAAGACAGTGCATTTAATAATAATAGCTAATCTTTATATGGTATTCCTAAATGCTAGGAATAAAAAATATAAGCCAATAAGACAATCCCTGCCCTAAGTTATCTTACATTTTAATGGGAGAAGACAGAATATAAAAGGGAGTGGGGAAGACTGGAAGGTAGGAAGAGAAGATGATGGAGATGGTCAGGAGGTATAGTAGAGGCCTGGTTCCAGGCAGGATAAGGAGGAAGTTCACCTATCAGAGCTCAAGGTTGTATGAGCAGAGATCATGGGTCAGGTGGGGAAGATTTGGAGATGATGGTTCCAGTGGAGAAGGCATGGTGTGGAGATGACCAAGAAGGTGATCTTGCCTTCTTTACCTTTTATCTTGGGAAAAGTTGAGCCTTCTTTTTCATATCTCAATAAATACAGGAAAGGACAGGACAGGACCTGGATGGAGTGACTCAGTTGAACTCACCAGATACCAACTAAAGGGAAGCAAACCAGAAGGATAGCACAGGAATGAGAAAACTAGCAGCAACTGGGCCAAGACAAAGGATGAATTGACCAACTGATATGTGAGCATCAAAAGGTGCCAAGGCAACCAAAGGAGCTTCCCTCAAATCTTAGATGAAGCATGTATAAAATTATCACAACATTTTCTATTGAGATTATAATAAGGGTAAGGGCATTGGGGGCATCTAGGACTCATGCTTAAGAGATATTAGGGGTGGGGGGAGACATCAAAGAAGAAATAATACCTTCCAAAGAGAGATGTGTTTTTGCTGAATATAAATTCCTGTATTCCTAGTGAAAATTGGAATTAGTGGTATGTTTATGTGTTTATTTTTTAATAAATAAATGTCATTGTTGCTTTTTTAAACATCACTCTCAGTTCAATGACCCAGCCCCTGATTAAAAAAAAAAAACTCCTGAAATCAAGGACAGTGAAGCAAAGACAATCAATACATCATCAATTTCTGACAATGTATACTGTATTCTGCACCCATGGTCCATCACATTTCTGCTAAATGGAGATGTCAATTGAGAATATCTAAGAGAAGCCTGCACAAACATTAAAGAGCTATATGAATGTTTGTTATTATTATTCATAATCTGTTTCATTATTAGGATCCTTGAAGTCAATATTGGTCATTGCACTGATCAGAGTTTTAGAACTGTTTTCCTTTGCATTAATGAGATCACTAGGTATGTTGTTCCCCTCATTCTGCTTAGTTCACTCTGCAGAAGTTCACTCCAGTCTTCCAAAGTGTCTCTGAATCTTCTAGATGATGCAGAGAACAGAGTGCTGGGCCTGGATTCAAGAAGACCCAAGTTCAATTCTGGTCTTGCAGACACTTACTAGCTGTGTGACCTGGGCAAGTCACTTACCTCCTCTTAGCCTCAGTTTCTCCATCTTTTTTCTGTCAGAGACCCCTTTGATAATCTGGTAAAAATCTAGACACCCCTTCTCAGAATAATGATTTTAAATGCATAAAATAAAATATATAAGATTACAAAAGAAAACAGGTGTAATAGGACAGAGTTATCAAAATAGACATTTTTAGAAGTCCATGGATTTCTGAATCTAAAGCAAGGATTTATTGGAGAAACTATGGGTACTTAGTCTAGAGAACAGCAAAGAGTACAGACATGATAACTGGCTATAAATATCTGATAAGTTTATCATGTGGAAGAAGAGTTCTATTTGTTGTACTTGGCCCCAGAGGCCAGAACTAGGGGAAAAGGGTGAAAATCACAGGGAGTCAGATTTTGCTCAATTTTTAAAAAAAATACTGTTCAGAAACAGAATGGGTAGTGAGTTTCACATGACGGGAGGTACTCAACACAAACTACATCATTACTCATGGAGATATTGTAGATGGGTAGGGTTTGAACAAGATGACCCTGTAAACTCTAAGATTTGAAGATTCCTTTAAAATTTTGTTATTTTAAATAAATAAGCAATACTATTTATACCAGGGGTTCTTTGCTTTTTTTGAGTGTCATGGACCCTCATGGGCCACCTGGTAAAGCCTATGTATTCTCTTCTCAGAGTAATGTTTTTAATTGCATAAAATAAAATACATAAGATTACAAAGGAAACACAATAATAACAAGATAACATCAATAATAATAGCCAGAATTTGTATAACACCTACTATGTGCCAGTCATCAGATCCCCACAACAATTCTGTGAGGTGGGTACTGTTCTTATCCCCATTTTACAGTTGAGAAAACTGAGGTAAGCCAGGGTAAGTGACTTTCCCAGGGTCACATGGCCAGTAAATGACTGAGGTGGGATTGGAACTCAGATCTTCCTGACTCCAGGCCCCCTTAGCCACCTCAAACATAATGAAATATTTTTAAAAACAAGTTCACAGACCTCAAGTTAAAAACCTCTCATTTATATTATTAATTCATTTAGCAAATCATTTTAAAATGTAGTTAAGGATGTAAACTTCATCCCCAACCTAATTGTCACAAATTGAGAATGACAAATCTGAATTAATGAGGTTTTATGATATCAGAATCAATCACATAAGCAAAGATAATTGATTCCAGGAGGTATCCTGCCACTCAACTGCCCTTGAACAGCTGCCACAAGGCAGCTCTAGCATGCAAGGCACTGGGACTAAATAAGTAGAGCCCATAATTTTCTTCAATTGCTTTTATATTTTTTCCAATTTTTCCTTATTCGGAGAAATGATGAGCTCAATTATTAAAAATTTAAAAAAATGGAAAGACTTGCATGAAATACTAAAGTGAAATGAACAGGACCAAGAGAATATTTTATATAGTAACAGCAATATTATTTTAGAAGTATGTATAGAATAATTTTACATATATACATACACCTATTTGTGTCTAATGGTAGCCATCTCTAAGGCAGGAGTAGGGGGAAAGAAATTCACACAATAATTTTGTGGATTTGAAAGTAATAGCAAGTTTGCATAGTAGATTTGTAGTTTCACACACAATCATCTTTGTTTCATTGCATTATGTTATAGAAATGCTTGTTTTATTCCATAAAGTAAAAATTTAAATTTAAAAAAATGTTTAAAGTAAGTAGAACCCAAGACCAGGCATGGAGAATGGAGAACATCTATATATCTGCCTATGACCCAAGGATGTTCTAAGGCACTGGCTTATCCCCTCATTCCAGTGTGGCTTTGAGCCCACTACATTCATGATGATCACAGGGTCACGAATTGAGAGCCAGGAGAGAACTGGGAGGCAGCCTCACCCAATATAACCTCTGGATAGTTCCTTTGTGGGTAGCTATTGGCATGTCGTCTCCTACATCAGATTATGAGTTCCTCAAGGGCAGGAATTGTCTTGTGACTTTCTTTGCACCCTCAGTGTTTAGTACAGTGCCTGGGACATATTAGGCTTTTGATAAATGTTTGTTGCGTAATATCATTTTACAGAGGAAGAAACTAAAACCACAGAGGTTAAGTTGTTTGCCTAAGGTCACCCAAGTAATAAGTGGCAAAGATGACCACTCAGTCTGATGCCTGCTTTCCCAAAGAGGTCAGTGGACCAGTGGAACAAACAGATTCCCTCCAAAATGGGAGATGTCTAGGTACCTCAGATTACTGCAATTACCCTTCACTTTGTAACTTATTCCTACCTGGCTTAGAACTTTCCTTTTTCATTGCCTGCAATCACTCAGCAACAGCAGGATTTTATTTTTTTAAAAAATAGTTTCAACATACCAGACAATGCTGTACTTGCTTCCCTACCTTAAAAATTCTGCTTAAGTGTTGTCTCAGTGCAAGCAGTTGTGTCAATTTTTTCATCTAGCTAAATAGCCCACCTGCTCCCTACCGCCTCTTCAGAGCAGCTGCTTTGCCTTCCCTGCTGTGCTAACAAGCTTAATTATTAGGATGGGGACAGATTATACAGTTTGTAGATTATCCAAAGTCTTTGTTTCTATTCTACCTGTCTTCTTCTTTACCACATCAGCACTGGTGGGCCCCTCTCCTTCAGGGAGTGGAATTGAGGGGAAGAAAACATGTTCGGGGTTAGAAGGGGGTGCGGAGAAAGCAACCAGTCTGACTTCTTAGAAATTCTGGTAAAAGGTTGGATGGTAAAGAAAGATGAAATGGCCAGGGTGATATAGGGCATTCATCTCATCCAATGGCTCTAAAGGTCTGACTAACCCTTGCCTTCCATCACCACAGACAACTAGGGGCTGAGCTTTGCTAGTTTAATAGTAAACAGAATGTATGGGTAACTTACGCTTGGCTCAGTCTTCATAATTTTTTCACTAGCATCACTAAGTATTTCACACATTTGTGTCACAAACAGGCTTCTATCTTACAGAAGACCACATGAAAAGCTACCAAAACTACAAACTGCCTTTTCTTTGCCATGATCTGACCTAAATTTGCTGACTTCAGGATCACTCTACTTGTTATTGTTCTGTGCACTCCTCATGATCCCATTTAGGGTTTTTTTGGGGGGAGGGGAGGTCGAACAGATAACGAAGTGGTTTGCCATTTCCTTCTCTAGCTCATTGTACAATTAAAGAACTGAGGCAAACAGGTTAAGTGACTTGCCCAGGGTCACACAACTAGTAAATGTCTGAGACTAGATTTGAATTCAAAGATGGGTCTTCCTAACTTCAAGCCCATCACCATCTAGCTGTCCAACCTGTCCTCATTGGCTACTACATCCTAATGCCTGCTAAGTTCTTCTTGGGTGTGATAAACCATTATACTTTACCAAGTGTTTTTCGTGGCTGAAGACATAAGGCAAACCCAGGCTTCTCTGGAATGGAGGAGTTTCAGTCTTCTTCCATGAATAAATATTCCCCTCTGGCTTTTTTTTTTACTCCAGGAAGGGTTCACTGCCCAATTACCTATTCAGTTCAGTAGCTGCAGAGCTCACCTTGTTATTGACAGCAGCTCTTAATCAGCACTGAAGAAGACACAAAAGGTGATAGCTTAACATGAGAGACAAGAGACATTAGCCGAGGAGGTTAAATTAAGTGAAAGGTGGACAGTTTGGGTGTGTGTTGAAGAAAGACTTGAGTGGGGATGGCACAAAAAGATTTCCTGGGGCTAACTTTCCAAGAGCATCAAGGGAGAAATGATATAACAGGAGAAGAATAGTCAAGTGAAAATACATCTTAGTGAAAGGGATGGGACCAACCCCCATCCTACATAAGTGTACCTGACAGGACTGGCTGTCAGCATTCACCAAAGCAGATCTTTGATCATCCACTTTTAAAAAAATAACATCTTTCTTTTCCAATTTCCTTTTCTGTCTTCTTCCCTTCCTTAAGCCCATCTAATCTGGGGGCCTGGGACCGCTGTAAATCTAGTGACTCTCTGGCAAAATATACATTTATCTTACAAAGTTGACAGAAAGGGAGGCAGCATTATTCAGTGGAAAGAAAAGTAGCTCTAGTGTCAGAGGCTGTTGTTGTTGGGTCATTTTCAGTCATGTCTGAATCTTTGTGACCCCATTTGGGGTTTTCTTGGAAAAGATATTGGAGTGGTATGCCATTTCCTTCTTTAGTTCATTTTACAGATTGAGGAAACTGAGGCAAACAGGGTCAAACAACTAATAAGTATCTGAGGCCAGATATGAACTCAGGAAGATGAGTCTTCCTGCCTCCAGGCCCAGCACTCTCTATTTGCTGCACCATCTCTGATACTTCCTGCCTTTGTGACCTTAGGCAAATTATTTAATTTTCCTTGACTTCAATTTCCTCATCTCTAAAATGATGGGCTAGGACCAGATGCCCTCTCTGGTCACTCCTGCTCTAAATCTATGACTCAATGATCTCTTTTGTAGCATACTCTGGTCCCCAATCTCTCACTAAACAAATGTGAGCTGTCAAGATAAAGATTCAATAGATATCTATCCATCTCTTATTGGCTTGAAGCCAACATGATGCAGTACTTTTCCCACTTTGCCCTTTCTTCCTTCAGCAAGACTAAACAGCACCCAAGGAGGGGTACCATGAAAAAGCCACTGCTAACGACTTCTTCAATTTGGGGAGCAGCTGGTCACTGGTTGCTTTGTTGAGTGAAATAGCATTGCTATAAGAAATAGCATCTCTATAAGAATATATAAGCACTCTCCATAAACATATAGAAAGTACATAATATTGTATATTTATATATATAATTATAATATATGTTCTTTCTCTTTATATACATATATATGTATCTATAATACATTCTGATATGGGCATAGAGAGAATACAAATTATTAAATGAGTTGCTGTTCATCCTTCATTTTTGAAGATCATGAAATTATAGAGTTACGTCTTGCCTTCCAAGTGAATTGGATTTAAGTGAGGCAGAATTGCATAAAGCAGCAGTTCTTGACCTATGGGTCCCGATCCCTTTGGAGGTCGAATGACTCTTTCACAGAAGTCACCTAAGACCATCAGAAAACACATTATTTCCCATGGTCTTAGGAACCGAGACACCACTCCTCTATCCAGGCGGGTCCACCCACATGCAAATATGCCCACATACAAGTATTAAAGGATCACGGCACTAGGAAGGTTGAGAACCACTGGCATAAAGTCATTAGCCTCACTTTTTCTTTTAGAGTCATCCAAGTCTAGTGGCAGGACAAAAGTTAGGATAACCAGCGATGGTCCAGGATGCAATGGATGACCTTGACATCTTTGATGCCAGACCAAGCTCTAAGCACTCCACAGTGCCTGTTTCAATCACCATCATGGCCATTGGGAATAAATTGTTCTCATCTAACCATTCTGCCAGGGGAAGTCTTCACATCCTTGGGGTAGATACCCCACCCCATCCCCAACTCACCAACAGGTTTGAGGCTTGTTGGTTACATTCAATTAAATGAATAAAGGCAGCACAGTATAGTGCAGATTATTCTGATCATGACATCAGGAGATTTGGATTCCACTTTACTGCAGGACATGGGACAATCCATTTAATCTCATAGGATATAGAGCTGGAAGATGCCTTACTGATCAGCTAGTCCAGTTCACTCATCTGATAGAAGATGAACCTGAGGCCAACAACAGTGAAACATTTTTTACCTATTTTTTGTTTGTTTGTTTATTTTAGGGAAGAGAATGGAGTTTGCAAACTACAAGTCATTAAATGTGTCTGATTCCTGGCATGTATCTATGAAATACTATTAAAAGGATGTCTAGTGACTAACTAGAAAAGGAAGCAGTGATTACAAAGAACCAGCACAACTACATCAAAAACAGATCATGAATTCATAGGTCACCTCCATGCCACAATGGAAATAAGAAAAATAATTCAGATGAAGTATTATTGAGAGGCAGCAAGGTGGCACAGAGAGTCACATGCCAGAAGGCAATTTATGAACTGAATTTTGGAGCAATATATAGAACATTAGGCCCTTGGCTCTTTAGTTACCAACATTGTCAGTATCAATGTACTCATCAGGACAGGCACATCTTATTTCTAAATTTTACTTAAAAGAACAGGTTTTAGAAAAAGAGATTGGAATGGGCCGCATCACCAGACTGAGGATGCAGCTTTCTGTTGTGGATAAGTCTAGACCTTCTCAGTTCAAACCTGACCTTGTCCCTTAAAATGGGGCCAGTGACAGTTAAATCAAGAGCAGAATTTGAAATACAGAAGCATCCAGTCTTCAAAGAGTAACTGTGAAGTAGGCAATAGGGATTCCAATTAGAAAAATGGTGATTTCCTGTAACCCAACAAAACTGAGAAGAGTAGAAAGATTTCCTCTTTTCTTCAATGGACAAAGGATCATCTAGAGACAACTCCCCCTTCCTCCTGCTCTCCCCATCTCTGTCTCCTTCTCCCAGTGGCTCCAACAGAGGCTAGTGAAACTGACATTCTACATCAAGAGAAGTAATCTAACTCCATCCAACCTGCAAGAATGAATGCTTACATATCCTTCTTTATGATTAGAGTATGATTCATTTTAAAAATTCATTTTTAACGAATTTAATGAATTTTTAATGGATTTTTAAAATTAATTTTTAATGCAAGTTCTTTCTGAATTAGAATTTCTCCTCTCCTCTTTATTTAAGTCAGAGGTATCAAACTCACAGCTTGCTACAAGGATAAAGCCTGAGGTCTGTCTAACCAAATTAAAATGTAATTGGGAAATTTTTTTTAAAAATAAAAACACAATACAACATAGATAATGTCAATTTGTAGTTTTCTAAGTCAACATGTGGCTATAGGTATGGGACTCTATTTGAGTTTGACACCCTACTCTAAGTCATATCTGTTTTATTGAGATTCATTCTGCCTAGCACTCAATTTGCCACTTGCAAAAATTTATCAAAAGTTCCTAGTTGGAAAAAGGAATAAGATGTGCAGGTGTAGAAATTAGTACAGAAAAGAATCCAGGATTTGGACTCAGAGAACTACTGACTACTTAGTGGCAGATTTATTGGACAATAAATCAATCAACAAGAATTTATTTTGCACCTAGAAACTACATTAAGTGGCAAACTACTTCACCTCTCTAGGCCTCCGTTTTTTCACTAGTAAAATTAAAGGACTGAACTAGATGGCCTTCAAGGTCCATTCCAGCCCTAAGTCTGTGAATTCTTAGTTGAAAATAAAGAGATGCTATCATTCCTTACTTTGGACTTGTGTAATTCTGATTTTCTCCCCAAGTAAATTAATCTATAGCCTGCTCTCCCAAACTTTAGGCTGCTTAGTCTGCTCACTTCCCTAAGTCATTTAAATTTTATTTTAGTCTTTTAAAATTCAAATTGTCTTCTCTATGATATGAGTCACTTGGATGATGGGAGAGAAAGCATTTTCATTATATTAGCTCTCTTACTAATATAATGAGGATGTTTCTCTTCCATCATCTAAGTCAGCGGTTCTCAACCTGTGGGTTATGTTCAATGTGTAACAATGAAAATACATCTGCATATCAGATATTTACATTATGACTCATAACAGTAGCAAAATTACAGTTATGAAGTAGCAACGAAAATAATTTTATAGTAGGGGGGTCACCACAACATGAGGAACTGTATTAAAGGGTTGCGGCATTAGGAAGGTTGAGAACCACTGGTCTAAGTCATTGATGAAAAATTTAAATAGTCCTGGTTTCTTCTATGTAGTACCACTCACTCCATATCAATCCATCAACAAAGATTCATTCATGGCCTACTGTGTGCTAGGTACCATAGGGATGAAAAGAAGTATAAACTTCTTGGCCCACCTGGTCCGGGCTATGAGCACAGGTAGGGTAGAGGGGAGGAGAGCCTGGGCATTAGCCAGAGTAGCACTTAGGCTCAAAGGACTCCTATTGAGAGGTGTTGGTCAGATAAGTAACCCCTAAGAGGGGGCAAGTTAAATTGGAAGAGATTTAAGAGCTTGTAGTTAGAAAGCACAATGAATAGAGTTATGAGGCCTGGAATCAGGAAGACGTGAGTTCAAATCTTGCCTCAGACACTTACTAGCTGTGTTACCCTAGGTAAGAGTCAGGCACATCTGAAATAACTCAAGAGCAACAAAGAAAATAAAATGTAGTGTTTCAGAACAAATGATAGGACTGCCGATGATTAAGAACTGCAGATGTTAATGGTGTAACTTCCCCGGGAAAAGGCTCTGTCTTGAAAGGCCAACTCTGAACTAGTAGTTTTCTGAAATGCTGTTTAAAACAAAACAAAACAAAAATATACAACAGAAGGCTGTTCCCATGCAGAGTAACTAAGGGGACAAGAGTTTGAAAAGGAAAGAAAAATGGGTACATCAAAACGCAGGACTAACAGAAACCAGTTTTTATAAGGGTTTATCTGAACACAGTTGGTGGAGATTCATCTCACTCAGAAATGGGAATTTCAGAGTTCCTATAATAGATGACCTTAAATGGCCCAAAGCATGGTTTGAAAGGTCATCAAAAGACAAAACACAGCAGAAGCCAATTGGAAGTTCAGCAATTCTCCTAGGCTGGGAGAATGGTGTAATACAAGGTCAAGGTCTCCCACTGCATCTGAGTTCATCTCAAGTTGTCCTGATCTGTATCTGGCCACTGGGCCCAGATGGCTCCAGAGGAGAAAGTGAGGCTGGTGACTTTGCACAGCCCTGCCTCACTTACATCTAATTCACTTGCAAGTCATGATGTCACCTTCCTGATACCATAGTCCTCTCTGAGAATGAAGGAAAAATAACAAAAACAATATGTCCTCTTCCATAGAGGGTTCACTCACAGTGTCTTTGGGAGAGACAGACACATGGATATTAATCTACCTTCAAGAACTAGAAAGACTTCCATGGGAATTTTTGAATGGGTGAATATAAAACTGAATGAATGCAAAGTGCCAATGATGGGTAAATGATTCCATAAGTTAAACTCTGCAGATAATCTAATTAACTTAATATTTAATGAAACGGACTACTTAGAAATGTAGCAGATTATTCAACAGACAAAACTTTTCAGGAACAGAGATTCGAGCCTGAGCAACCCTTTGACCTACTTTAGTATGTCATACCAGTGTATAATATAGTCTCATCCTATCTATATTCATTTAGAGATTAATAGAATGGGAGAGTTGGAGGAGAATTTAGAAATAATCTAGACCAACCCCTTCATTTTAGAGGGGAAGACACTGACATCCAGAGACTTGTCTATGTGTGCTTATGTGTATAGGCATACACTTAAATACCTATATGTATATGCACAAACATGCCTGTGTGTAGATATGAAAATCAGGATGGCATAGTGGCTAGAGAAGTCTTGGATTCTGTGGAACTTGAGTTCAAATCCTGATTCTGACACAAACGGGCCGTGTGACCTTGGGCAAGTCATTTGGCTTCTCATTGTTCTAGGCTACTCTCTGGACAAAATTGCAGAGAAGGTGCCTTCCATGCATTGGTAGAAGAACATTCCTCACCTGGGAGTTTCCTATATTAGTAAAATCACAGGCCCAGGTCCTATTCTGAATATATACATATACATCCATACAAACACATAAATACACCACATTCTATATGCTTATATATGTGTGTAGATACATACACACACAATGTTTGGAAATGATTATATAGTTGAATATAAGTTCCTTGAGAATATAAATTCTCCATTTGTAGTCTTAAGATTGTAGTACAATGCTTCATAGAGAATATTTATTGAATCAGCTGAAAAGGCAGCTGAAAAGTTCCAAAGGGGCTATAAATAAATTGTACATGTCTCTCCATATATGTATGCATTATACACTGTTCTTTTGGAAGACATGTGGAATCCATACCTGTGATTTCATGAGTGTGGTAAGCTTCCAGTATGGAAACCCCCTCCACCAATGCAATATGGCAACTTGGCTATAATTTCTAATCTTAAGGAGTAGCTTGGAACAAGTGAGAGGCTAAGTAACCTGCTCGTGATCACCCAGCTAATACGCTGAGAGGCAGGATTTGAACCCAAGTTTCTCTGACTCCACATTTCTGTGGTTGGGCTAAGACTCTCAGAATATATTTGGCAAAAAAAAAAAAAAAAAGCTCATGAAGAAAAATGAAAAAAAAAAAGCTCAGCATAGTAAGTAAACATTAGCCTAAGGATCCAAATAAACATGACAAAGTCAGCTACAGGTATAAGACTAAGTAAATAAATAAGTGAGTCCTTGTTAGAACAGAAAAGATTTCTTACCATATCTTGGTGCTGGATATAAACACTTAGGTCGGCTTATAGCAATTTTTGTAACTGATTTTGATTACAGGATTTATTGAGAGGGCTCAGGTTCTGTGAGTTTTCTGCATTCTAATTAAACAAACAGAGAGAAACAGAAAATGGCAAACAATGCAATCAAATATAGACATTCTATTTGGATGCAGGCATGTCAGCATAACAAGCCTGTTAGAAATGAGAAAATAAGTATTTAGCAGATGGGTGATGAAAAGAAAAATTAATACTTAGGACATCATAAAGCCCTAATCTGAAGCCAAACAGAGACGAAGGTAAACGAGATGCTGCTTTCCATAGGCAAAGAGCATAATGCCCAGGAAATAAATAGCAAATGTTCCAATATACCAATCACAACAGCTTGTGGTTATACAGCACCTTGCAATGAAGCATAGTATTACTGTGGCAGTTATTATTATTAGAATATATTCACATGAAAGACTTCATTCAAGGGTAACCTAGACTATCATCAATACATTTTTTCAGTATTAATAATGCACGGTTACTATATACTTCATGTATATTATGTCATTTGATCCTATTAAGGAATGTTAAGGGGTTCCCTGAACTTGTCTTTTTGAGCTGCCATATTTTCCAGAAACACTGGACCCAAAACACCCAGGATGCCCTGAGGGTATCAAGGATGAAGCCACTCCCCTCCACCCCCAAGTGCCATAATGTGTTGTTTGCATCCCAAACTGGACTCCCTATATGTCCTTGAGAGTCAACAGGTGCCAGATAGCCTGAACAAGGCATGTGTAGCTGGGACCCATGTAGATATGCAGACCATCATAGCTACATTCTAACAGTTCCCAAGGGAAAAGAAAGCAGCTTTTGCCATTGCCTTGTTCCTCCCCTTTGGAAGGGGTTTTGTCCACTTCTCATCTTTACTGCACCTTCCCCCCCATGCCATGCCCCTTTAGGTGGAGATTCCTGGTATCTTCTTGCAAACTTCTGCATGGTTTGTCAGCACTTTGATTTCCACATGCATGTTCATTTCTCCTGTAATAAACCTAGTTTTCACCTAAGTTTTGTGAAGCTGTGATTGCCTGTTGACAATCCTTACAACAGCTGTGCAGGGTAAGTAATGCAAGTGTTAGCCTCATTCTACAGAAGAAGAAACTTAGTTTGAGTGTGCCCAAGTTTACACAATTATTAACTGTCAGAGTCACAATTTGAACCTAGGTCTTCTGACTCCATTAATAAGCTGGACAGTGCCCCAGAAAGGACAAGCAGTATGGTGAAGAGCCCTGGGTCCATATCATATGAGGAGTAAGTAGTTCACTTTCAACACCGTAATATGGGGGAGGGCTTAGACTTCTGTTTGGACCCAGAAGGCAGAATTAGGAGTAATGAGCACTAGCCTAAAAAAGGCAAATTTTGATTCCATATCAGGAAAAAACCAAAAACCAAACACCCTAACAGTTAGAACCACTCCAAAAAATAATGTGGTGCATTGAGATACAGTGGGCAATTCTTCCTTAAAGGGGACCTTCCAGCAGAGATTGGATATACCTCTCAGGTATACTCTAGCGGGGACTCCTTTCATGGATGGCCATCGTACTCTCTTTCAACTTCCAAACCCCAGGATTTCACAGGCAGTACCTCGTTCCACTGGCTTTGCTTCAAAGCATTAAAAATGAACTTGAAATCATGATGTCAAGTGAAATACAAAAAAGCACATCCTCTATTTCTAGGGCTCTGTTATTTTGGCAATTGTGAGATGAATCAGGATGTATCTGGCACACAGATTTATCCACCTGAAGGATGTTTGTTTTTCAAGCAAAAATAACTTGATTCTCCTAAGTTACAGAACAGAAACAAAGTGACCTGAGGTCTAGAGGAATCAGGTTCGACCATTAACAAGGAAGAACATTCTTATTAAAATTCTATTTGTTTAAATGTGCCCAGAGAAGTCCTACCTATCACACAAAGACAGTCACATCTGGATCTCCATGATGAATTTTGGTTTGCTAAGTTTTTATACCAGAATCTAATCACTATATTTTTTTCTAGCCAAACAAATTCAGTGTGGGGTTCTTCTTTGCTAAGGGACTGTTGGTCTTCCCCAGAAGCCCTTACAGCAATAACCATAATCACATGACCCTTTCAGGCTCTTCAGTGGTTTTATTCACACAACTTTATGTATCTCATGGTAGACCTGAGCAGCAGGGTGGCACAGTGGAAAGAGCACCGGCTCTCGAATCACAGAGACTCATCTTCCTGAGTTCAAACTGGCCTCAGGCACTGTAACGCCATGCACCAGCAGATTCCCAAAAGAATGCTACTGTGAACTTAGGGTTCGGATTATACAATATAGTGAACGCTCTGTTTATTCCATTACAAATCAAAGACAAACATTCACAATATATCACAATATAATATTCACAACATTACATCTTATCACAGAAAATGGCCACACAGTTTTCACTACAGTGGCCACAATATTTAGAACAAGGAACAATAGAACAATCAAACTTCCACTCATGGGGCAGATCAATACTTAATCATTCAATCAATCCATAATACAATAATCAGTCTTCCACTCGTGGGGCAACTATTAACTTAATCAGTCACTATTCTAGATTCACAATTACTAAATATCATTAATCACAAATATAGTCATTAGAAAACCACACAAACTCTCCACCCCTCAGTGTCCAGAAAACCTCAATTTCATCCAAGGGGAGATCTTTTCTTCATCTTGACTCTGGGTAGTCTCTCTGATTCCCTGGATCCCCTTCCATGGTCCCAGTTCCCTCCTGAATCCACAAAACAGTCACCTGGATTCAGAAGCAGACAGCTCCCAGGTCCTTGTCCAATCCTCTGGGCAGTTCTTGTTACACACTGAAGTTCACAAGGTCCAGCACATCTCAAACCCTTCACCACTTCTCTTGCCTGGAACTCAAGGATCAGCCAGGCCATGAACAAACAAAGTCTTATCCTGGTCATGCTTCTTCAGACCTCCAGCAGCTCAGCTGGCCCTAGGACCCAAGAAGGAATATCAGCCTTGCAGGAGGCCTTCCAGGCAAGCCCTCTCAGCCTTCCAGGCAGCCTTCACCAGATTCTGGTCTCAGGAAAATTCCATCTCAGTTCTCAGTCAGCTTCCAGATGCTGGGAAAGAAACTCTGTTTGTCTCTCTCTCTGTCTCTCTCTCTCTCTCTCTGTCTCTCTCTCTCTCTCTCTGTCTCTGTCTCTCTCTCTCTTCTCTCTCTCTCTCTCTCTCTCTCTCTCTCTCTCTTCTCTCTCTCTCTCTCTCTGTCTCTCTCT
>CM053580.1:476797343-476815834 GCA_028627135.1 Pseudochirops cupreus
ATATAGTCATTCAATGAGGTGGAGGACTTTCAAGCATTCTTGATGCAAAAACCAGAACTGAATAGAAAATTTGACATTCAAATACAAGAAGCAAGAGAAGCATGAGAAGGTAAAGATGGAAAAGAATTCATAAGAAACTTATCAAAGTTGAACTATTTACATGCCAACATGGAAAAATGATAATTGTAACTTATGAAACTTTTCTCAGTATGAGGCTAGGTGAAGGGAATATAAATGTATATTTATGTGTGTATGTATACATACACACATATCTATATAGGAAGTTATATATGCATATGAATACATATGTGAATGTGTACATAGACAGAGGGCACAGGATCAATTGAATAGGAAGGGATGATATTTTAAAAGGTTAAAATGAGAGGTGGGAGAGTAATAGAATGAGAGGAGACAGGGAGAGACAGAATGGGGTTAATCATCTCATATAGAAGAGGTAAGGGATAGCTGTTACAATGGAGAGGAAGAACAGGAAGGCAAAAGGGAATGGGTCAACCTTACTCTCATTGAATTTGGCTTAGCGAAGGAATGACATATACCCTAAATTGGATATCTTGCCCTACAGGAGAATAGGGGAGAAGGGGATGAGAGGAGGGCTGATGGAAGGGAGGGTTGTTAGAAGCACACATTTCTGTAAAGGGACAGAGACAAAGTAGAGAATAGAACAAGTGAGGAGTGGGATAGGAAGGAGAGAAATATAGTTAGTCTTTCACAATATGGCCATTGTGAAGATGTTCTGCTTAACTACACATGTACAGCCTGTATTGAATTGCTTGTCTTTCGGGTGCATGACAAGGGAGGAAGGGAAAAAAATCTAGAATTCAAAGTTCTAAAATCAAATGTTAAAAAAATATATATATATGTATATATATAATTATTATTATTATTTACATGCAACTGGGGTAGGGAGATCCATCTTGCCCTACCAAAAAGTCAGAGGGGTGATGGGGAAGGATATAGGAGAGAGCAGACTGGGGTAGGGGGGTATACAGTGGGGTCACTGTTTTGGGGTGGTGGGTAGGGGAAAGACGGGGAGAAAATTTGTAACTCAAAATCTCATGGAAATGAATGATGTAAACTAAAAAACAAACTCTGAGATTCTGTGATTTTTTTCCCCTTCAGCAGGTCTCTGACTTCCTTCCTTTTAGACAGTGTCATAATTCTTTTAATGTAACCCAAGACATTTTTATGACTGCCATGTCATACTATTGGTTCATGTTGAACTTCTCATCTGCTAAACTCCTAGGTTGGTTATGCCCCCTCTACCCCATAAACATTTCTGTTGTAGATACTAATGATTGGTTTGATTGTGAAAAAGCAAGCAGGTCTAAAATGAACAAGTAGCCTGTTTCTATGAACTCGGAAAGACTGAGATAGAGAAGAGAAGAAGCTCTCAAAAGAGAGCAAGATTTTTATATACTTTGAAAATTCAAGATGTTAATATAATAGTAATAACTAGGATATATAATGCTTTAAGGTTTGCAGGGCACTTTAAAAATATTGTCTCATTTTATTTTCACAATAACCCTGAGAAGTAGTTGCTATTATTATCCCCATTTTACAGATGAGGAAACCGAGGCAGAAAGAGGTTAAGTAACTTTGTCTAGAATAATACAGCTAGTAAATGTTTGAGGCTGAATTTGAATTCAGGTCTTCCTCATTCAGGTTCACCCAGTGTCTAAGAGAACTAGTTATTGAGCAACATACAACCACAGGGTTGGAAGTGTCCTTAGATTACACTTAATTCAGCTCATTTTATAGATAACAAACCCAAGGCTTACAGAGTGGTATAATATCACTCAGTTAGGTAAGAATCGTCCAAAGAGTTCAACATGAGTATCTTCTCAGGCTGATTTTCTTGGTCTTTAAATTATTTTTCCTTGAATAATATTTTATTTTTCCCCAATTTTTGTAAAAACAAATTTTAACATTAATTAAAAAAAAATTTAGAGTTCCAAATTCTCTCCTTTCTTCCCTTCCCTCCCTCCAGTCCAAGATGGTAGGCAGTTTGATATATTATACATGTGTAATCATGCAAAACATATCTCCATATTAGTCATGTTATGAAAAAAAAACACAGGGCAAAAAAAAAATCGTGAAAAAAACACAGAAAGTGAAAAAATAGTATGCTCAGGTCTGCATTCAGACTCCATCAGTTCTTTCTCTGGAGGTAGACAGCATTTTTCATCATGAGCCCTTTGCAATTGTATTGGATCATTGTTGATAATAGCTAAGTCACTCACAGTTGAGCATTGTACAATGTTGCTGTTACTGAGTATAATGTTCTCCTGGTTCTGCTCACTTCACTTTGCAATGGTTCATCTAAGTCAGTCTTTAAAATTAAATCAAATAACTTTATCCTTTGTATCTATTTCATAGGGTTGTTTTGAGAATCAGATGAATTTATATATATCTATACACATACATATACACACATACATATAAAATCTACACATATAATTTCACCACTTTCTATAGATAGTATGATCAACCTATGTATATATCAACAACATATATGTATGTATCATAGAATTTAGAGGTGGAAGGAAACTTAGAGATCATCTAGTCATATACAACATACTTTAAAAAAAAACCAAACAACCAGGTAAGGAAACTGAATCCCAGAAAGCAGTGGTAAGTGATAGAGCTAGGATTCAAACTTGAAGGGAGCCAGAGTGATTCTTGTGATTCTAAATCGACCAATCCATCCATCAATCAATCAGCAAGTGTTTGCGAAGTGCCTACTCTGTGCCAAGAACCGTTCTAGGTGCTGGGGCTATTGGGGGAGACAAGTACATATAAAATATTTACAATATACTTTGTAATTGTCTGATGTTATTATTGGTGCCTAGAATGGATATGTATCTATCAGCCTCTTCACTTAAAAAAAAATACAAGATACTTCCTATTTCCTCCAGGAGTTATAAGGAACTGTTAGCTCAGGAAGAGGCAGTTAGTTAAACTCTCCTTTCAGGCAGAGGAGTCCCTGAGTCCCAAGCCCACGTCCGCGTGGAGCAATAGGTAATTATTTTTGTCCAGGTCCTGACATTGCAGTTTGATGTTGGAGTAATGGCTTAGTGTAATGATTAATGGTGTTACTTGAGGGAAGACCCAGCTGTTGGATGTAACAGTCTGTTCTTTTGCCTCCGCTAGTGTACAAGGTGACAATCAGGGCTGACCTTTTCTTGTGGATGCCTGTGTTAAAAAGGATGATGAAAGCAGATGCCAGAGGCATGCATAACTTTTGCTCTCTTTAGGTAAGAGGCTAGTCTCCAATCAGAAGCTGACCACTGTTTGTCACTTCTCTCAGCATACTTCATTTTCCAGCAGGGCTTTTTTTTGGTCATGTTTCTACAGCAACAGTATAAATTTGCAGTATAAATAACACTTCTTGCAATTAGTGAGGGAAGGAGCTGCTGTGAGCACTGCTCTAAAAACCCTGCAAGCAGAAGGAAGCCCTTAACACTATCCTGTTCCTGCTTCAAAAATCAATTTGACTTTGTAGGCTTTTGTGAATGAAATTTCATTAGCAGTGATTTTCTCCTTTTGTATCTTGGTAAATATTGTGACTCCCCTGGAGGGAAGGTTTTTGTTCGATAAGGAGATCAGTCACCTAATGAGAAACAGTTGATAAGACAGCAAAGAGGCAGAAGAATATTTATTTTAAAAGACCTTAATGTTCAGTAGTTCGCAGTAGCGTGCTCTGAGCCATCTTTTTAATTCATCCCTGAATTCTTAGGATCATAGACTAGAGCTGGGAGGGACTTCAGAGGACATCTAATTCAACCCTTCATTTTTTACAAATGGGGAAACTGAGACCCAGAGAGGTAAAGTGATTTGCTCAAGTTACTTACACAGGTACTAAGCTTCTGAAGTGGAATTTGAACCTGTGTCCTCTGGCTCCAGTACCTTTCTCTTTTTCTGTCTGGGCTTCAGTTACCTTACAAGCAAAATGAGGAGACTGAACTAGAAAATCCTTTAAGTCCTCTTTACAGGTCTGCGATTCTAATTCTGCAATTGTTTGGTAGCTGGCTGAAAGAACTCCCTGAAAGTCCATCACTGATAATGGGTTAATGCCTTTTTCTTATTTTACGAAAATTGTTCTAAGGCTCATTTATGGTAAACCAAAATGAGCAAAATGTGTGTCTGTGTATGTCAAGGCATAAAAGAGGGAGTAGACTTGTTCTGGGTTGTCCTAGAACTGTGTTCTAGAGCTGTGGTCTTCAAACATTTTTCATTATACACTAAATCTGTGAAAAAATTGAGCGTGCACTTTCAAAATTTCTAAATCATATGCATATACCACTATACTAATATATTGTATGCATTATAAAATATAATCAAATGGGAAGTAAAAATGTGTGATAAAGATGAACAATGTTTTAAGAATAGTTTTTATTCATTAATGGCACAAACACTGCCCCTCCCCCACTACTTTTTTTGCCTGGGGTAGAGGACTCATAGTGTATATACTGCTACTCTGGTGGGGGTGAAAGGAATGGGGATAGGGGTACACAGATTCAGGGTTTAGGACTGGGTGAGGTATGAGTTCTTGCCTTCAGAGGATCATAGGTCTGACTGTCTAGTGGCTCACTCTGGTTGCAGGCAGGAGACAGAGCAGCGGAGGGAGGTCATGTGGCTATAAACTGGACACTTGGTGCTCTTGTTAGTTCTAATATTTTCTTTGTATACCCACAGTAGATCATCCTGAGCACTCCCTGGGATATATACACCCCCGTTTTAGAGACCATTGTTCTAGAGGATAGAAATAGTGTCAGTAATTAGAAGTAACAGGAAGGTCGATTTTAGCTCTTTATAAAGGACCTTAAAACTATATCCATTCAATCCCTAGAATGGATTGCCTCATCAAGTAGTGAGCTCATTCTCTTTGGAAGTATTCAAGGCTTGCCTTAAAGACTTCTTTAAGGAATGTGGTAGAAGGGATTCCTATGAACTTCCAAGTCTGTAATTCCATAAATTTAACAGGATTATGTAGGTTATCCTCAACCTGCTACTTGACTCATTGCCATATTAATTCTCATCATTCAGGATTCTAGGGTGAAAATATCAAAATTAGTATTATCTATCCTTGAAGGCCTTCAAGCAGATCTGATATATTTCCACAAGATATATTGTCTGTCTTTGCCTGTCCTTGTGCAATTGGGGGGGGTGGGGTTCTTTAAAATCTTAGTCTTGATCCCCTACCAAAGATTACAAGTGTTGGATGGTTCCCATAAAATAATTAACATTGCTTAATTGTTGGAGAGGGGTAGTTATTAGCCCCCCCCCCCCCCATAGGTGTTAGCCCGCTTTCCTTGATGTAACCAATCATATTGTCTCCACCCTCAGGATGCTGTCTCCTCTGTAACTAATTGCATTGTCTTCTCTATCTACCCAACTTTGTACTCCCCAAAACTATATGAAGGCTAGCGAGCCCTTTCTCAGGTTTTTTGCTTGTTGAGAGAGACCAGTGATCTAATTTATTGCATACTGCTAGCCTAATTAATAAACTGATCATACTCAGATCATTGTCTCTCAGTTTAACTTGATTTTCAAACATCACAATGGTATTCCAGGAGTATGTTTGGATAATTCCTTGTTAATTACTAAATTCCCACATTTGACATTAATTAATCAAGTAAGCTCTTAGCTTTCATCCCAATTTATTATAAAATGCATATTTAATAAAGAAACTTCCTTGCCTTTAAACAATTGCTCATATCTTCTTATATATCAAAATTTACAATACTATTCTAAAGCAGTATTGGAGGCTAATGAACCAGGATGAATCCCAAAATTATATTTTGGGATTAAATAAATATTATTCTCCATATAATGTATGAATCATGTAAACAATACAAGAAATGTTATTATTCATAGTTTAACTATGAAAGACCATGGCCAGTGTCAATTCTAATCATCATTGTAACCACAGAATATTTCTGAATATCTACTCAGTTCACTCAAGATACCAAGTAAAAACTCTTCTTAAGAATTTTCTTCATTCTTTTCACAAGATAAAAGTTAAATATATCCTTCAAGAGAGAAATTTTCTTCTATCTGTCTCTATTTTCTCTCAAATCACCAGTCTTAATAGTTGCTCTCTTGACTTATTCCTCATGAAATTCTGTTTCTTCACAGTATGAGTTAAACAGTTCTCCCAAGAAAGACATTTTTCCCATCTTTTTTAGCTCTAACTTCTCCACAGTTTCTCTTAAACCTTCTTCATTACCTCTCCTCAGTCTTTCATAAACTGCCTGTCCAACTGTTAAATGCTCAACATTCCATCTGGTTCTTAAAGCTAACACAATACTAAGTATAGACTCTGTAGGAAAGGCTACTGTAACTGATATATTCTACGCATTTATTGAGCACATACAGTGTAGTAGAAGCTATGAAGAATGTACAAGTCTTAGAGAGGGCTTCTGCTCTCAAGGAGTGTATAGTTTAGTTGGGAATTCCAGGACTCTGTTCTGTAATTACAACATACTTAAAATAGTAGTAAAAAATACAAGGTGATATTTTGGAATTTCATGGTAGAATTTGACCTTGGCCAATTGCTAAGGTTCAGTTTACTCATCTGTTCCCTTACAGATTTAACATTCTATGAACCCATAATTAAGTGCTGAATTGTATGTTATAGAGTATAAATGCCCTACAATCTCGACTGTCAGGAAAGGCTTCATAACAGAAGTAGGGGCTATAAAAACCAATGTTTCCTATACTCTGTCTTCCAGTTTAGGAAACACAAACTTTGAAAATTCTAATAATCTCCAGAACTCTTTTATGTAGTATTTTACTACTCAGTGATTCATTTTCTTTTTGAAGTCAATATTAATAATCTTTACTGAAGTTTATATAATCTAGCTAAGAAACTCACTGACTTAAAGCAGGAGTTGAGCACCAGGTGGAGTCAGACTTTGTTGCATTGTTTTTCATTATATTCTATATATTTTCTCTAGGTACTAAGTGGGGTCAGACTTTTATAGCTTTTTTTCCTCAGGCTGCTTTATATAGCTCCTAATATATCACAATTTATAACTCATTTATATTCAACTTTAGCCTCCTGGCAGATTAACTTCCAGATGGTAGGAAGAAGCAATAGTGAAATAGTGAGGGAAAAGCGCTGTGATTAGCAGTCAGGAGATGTCTACTCTCTTTGTTCCTATTTAACTGTGTGACATTGAGCAATTCACATCACATCTCTGGGCCTCAGTTACTTCATCTGTGAAATAAATGAATTCTGTCAAAACTGAATAAGGAGATAAGGCTATTAATGATTTTTTTTTGTTTTTTGGAGGGCGATTGGGATTAAGCACCTTGTCCAACATCAAACGGCTAGTAAGTATGTCAAGTGTCTGACTCTGGATTTGAACTCAGGTCCTCCTGACTCCAGGGCTGGTGCTCTACTCACTGCATCACTTAGCCGCCCCCATTAATGATTTTTTAAGTGAGGTTGTTAAGGATGCATACTTTCTTATAATACTATTCTAAAGCAGTATTGGAAGCTAATGAACCAGAATGAAGAATGACTAGAAGAGGGAAACCGATTAGAAAGTTGTTGTGACAGTACAGACAGGAGGTGATGAAGACCTGATTGAAGGTGGTGGCTGTGTGAGTAGAGAGAAAGGGTTAGGTGCCAGAGATGTTGTGGAGGGAGAGACAAGATTTTGCATCTGATGGAGAGCTGATGATAACATCAAGGTTACATACCTTGACAAATGGGAAGAATGGTATCTTCAACAGAAATCAGGACAATTGGAAGAGGAACAAGCTTTGGGGAGAAGATAATGGACCCTATTTTGGACATGTTGAGTTTGAGATGTCTCAAGGACATTCAGTTTGAAATGTCCTTTAGGCAGTTGATGATTTAGGGATAAAGCTCAATGGAGAGACTAAGCTGATATAGATCTCAGAATAATCTGTGTAGAGATGATGATTAAGCTCATGGACACCAGAAGGACACCAGAAGAGAGGATATATGGTAAGAAGAGAAAAAGGATGAGGACAATGCCTTTGTTTACACATGGTTTGGGGCAATGATGTGGATGATGAGCTAGAAGGGAATGAGAAGGAACAGAAGGATAGGAAAAGAACAAGGAGATAATGGCACAGTCCATAGAGGGCCAGGCCTGAAGTTAGGAAGACCTGAGTTCAAATTCAACCACTAACTGTGTGATCCTGGGCAAGTCACTTAACCCTGTTTGCTTCAGTTTCCTCATCTATAAAAGAAGATGGAGAAGGAAATGTCAAACCACTCCAGTATCTTTGTCAAGAAAAATCTCTAGTGGAGCCACAAAGAGTTGGACATGACTGAAAAATGACTGGAAAACAAAGTATCATGAAAATTAGAAAAGAAGAGGGTATGTGGTATGAGGAAGAGAGTGGTAAACCATATCAAAGGCAGCAGAAATGTACAAAAAAATGAGGATCTGAGAAAAGACCATCAGATTTATCAATAAAATTATTTTGGATAACTTTGGAGAGAAGAGTTTCAATTGGATGATGAGATCAGAAGCCAGATTGCAAAGGGTTGAGGAGTAAGTGAGAGAAGAGGAATTGGAGGAAAAATGTAGATAGTTTTTTCCCCTCTAGAATTTTGGTAGAGAAAGGGAGCTCTTGAGAGTTATAAGACTATAGCTCCCTCCATTGGTCTTTACCCAAATGCTGTCAGCATCTCTTCCCCACTCTGGTTCCTGGAGATTTCCTCCTGAGTATAATTTCTGAATTTATTTCATCTTTTCTTTTTACCTATTTTGTTACTTTTGAAAAAGCTATACATACCCTGTAGATATTATCAAATCTCAATGACAATGATGAGCTTAATCTTACCTCCTTGCATTAGGATTAGTTCATTTTGATGTTTCCCAGGCTTTCTGCATTTGTATGTAGAAATTTGAGGACATGGGGTTTTGCTTTTGGTCCTTTTCTCAGATATTTTTCTACTGTCGCCTTCTGTGTGTTTCAAACGCTTCCTTCATTGTAATTTCTTCATATGGAATCTAGCTTGGTAAATATATGTTGGCAATTTTCTTCCTCCGCCTTCCTTTTCTACTTAAAACCCTTTTGATTATGCTTACAAAACTCCAGACAAACACATTTTTACAAACCTTTGTTAGATGCCGGGTACCTCTATTTTATTTATTCCTCTGTTTTAAGAAGTGGTCAAGAAATCTAAATCTCTGATTTTTTTAGCCAGCTGTTGATTTCCCAAATCTACTTTTCTCTTCTGTATCCCTTGCATTCAGTGAGCAGCAGTGATGAGAGCATCCCTTGTGCTCTGTGGGCTTATGTTTCTTTCTTTCTTTTTTGTAAATAGTATTTTAGTTTTTCCAATTACATGTAAAGATAGTTTTCAACATTCATTTTTTTTAAATCAAATTTTGAGTTCCAAATTTCTTTTCTCCCTCACTTCCTCCCATCTCCCCTCCCCAAGATGGCAAGCAATCCAAGTTATACATGTGTAGTCATGTAAACGTATTTCCACATTAGTCATGTTGTGAAAGAAGAAACAGAACAAAAGGGAAAGGCCACAAAAAAACCCTCCAAAACAAAAAAACCAAAAAAATTGAAAATAATATACTTCGATCTGCATTCAGACTCTATAGTTCTTTCTCAGGATGTGAATAGCATTTTCCCTCATGAATCTTTTGGGAATTATCTTGTATCATTGTATTGCAGAGAAGAGCTAAGTCAAACATAGTTGATCATCTTACAATGTTGCTGTTACTTTATACAGTGTTCTTCTGGTTCTGCTTACTTCATGCAGCATCAGTTCCTATAAATCTTTCCAGGTTTTTCTGAAATCAACCTGCTCATTTCTTCTTCTAGCACAGTAATATTCTATCACATTCATATACCACAACTTGTTCAGCCCTTCTCCAGTTGATTGGCATTCCTTCAGTTTCCAATTCTTTGCCACCACAAAAAGAGTTGCTATAAATATTTTTGGCACATGTAGCTCTTTTCCCTTTCTAAAAAAATTTCTTTGGGATACAGACCTAGTAGTGGTATTGATGGGCCAAAGGGATTGCACAGTCTGGTTTCCTCTGGACATAGTTCCAAATTGCTCTTCAGAATGGTTGGATCAGTTCACAACTCCACCAACAATGCAGTAGTGTTCCAGTTTTCTCACATCTTTTCCAACATTTATCATTTTCCTTTCCTGTCATGTTAGCTAATCTCATAGGTGTGAGGTGGAACCTCAGAGTTGTTTTAATTTGCATTTCTCTGATCAATAGACATTAGAGCATTTTTCCATATAACTATAGATAACTTTAATTTCTTCATCTGAAACGTGCCTTTTCATATAATTTGACTGTTTATCAATTGAGGAATGACTTCTTATAAATTTAACTCATTTCTCTATATGTTTGAGAAATGAGGCCTTTATCAGAAATATTTACTGTAAAGGCTTATGTTTTTTGCCCAAGACATCATACTTTTGCAGTGCCTTTCAGGATCTTTCTGGCAATATCATTTGTGCCCTTGTGATTCATCAGAAGTGGGTAGCAATATCTTTTGATAGCTCTTTGGAGGATTCCAGTTGTGGTTTACATAAATGTACTGGCAAAATCACTCTTGTGGTTATAAGATTGACAAATACTTCTTCAGTCTCTTTAGTAGGCTATAACCAACATTTCTTCTACTATCTTCTTGAAAAAAAATTAATATTTTATTTTCACCCAATTACTTGTAAAAATTTTTAAACATTTTTTTAAAGATTATCTCTTCCCCCATCTTCCCTTCCACTGTAAAAGCTTTTTTGTGCCTACTTTATGTCAGATGATTTGTCCCATTCCACCTCTCCTTTCCCCTTTTCCCAGTGCATTTGTCTTTCTCCCCCATTAATTTTATTTTTTTAGATAGTTATCTCATCATATTCAACCCACATCCATGCCCTCTGTCTCTGTATACTCCTTCTAACTATAGTTTTAAGAATTATAAGTTATTGTTTTTCCATGTAAGAATGTAAACAGTTTAATCTTATTTTGAATCCTTTATGATTTTTCTTTCCTAATTACCTTTTATGCTTCTGTTGAGTCGTGTATTTGAAGGTCAAAATTTCTATTCAGCTCTGGTCTTTTCATCAGGAATGCTTAAAATCCTCTGTTTCATTGAATATACATTTTTCCTCCTGAAGCATTATATTAAGTTTTGCTGGGTAGATGATTCTTGGTTGTAATCCTAACTCTTTTACCCTCTGAAGTATCATATTCCAAGCCCTCCAATCTTCTATTATAGAATTGGGGAATGACTTGTATTCTTATAAGTTATAGAAATTTATTATAGAAACAGCTAAATTTTGTGCAATCCTGACTGTGGCTCCATAATACTTGAATTGTTTTTTGTTTTTTCTAGCTACTTGCAGTATTTTCTCCTTGACCTGGGAGTACTGGAATTTGGTTATCATATTCCTAGGAGTTTTAATTTTGGGATTTCTTTCAGGAGGTGATTGGTGGATTCTTTCAATTTTTATTTTACCTCCTGGTTCTAGAATATTAGGGCAGTTTTCCTTGATAATTTATTGAAAGATGATTTCTAGGCTCTTTTTTGAAAATCATAGCTTTTGATCAGTCCAATAATTCTTAAATTATCTCTCCCGGATTTATTTCCCAAGTCAGTTATTTTTCCAAGGAGATATTTCACATTTTCTCCTATTTTTTATTCTTTTGATTTTGTTTTATTGTTTCTTGATATCTCATAAAGACATTAACTTTCACTTAACCCAATTCTAACTTTTAAGGAATTGTTTTCTTCACTCAGTTTTTGTATCTCCTTTTCCATTTAGCCAATTCTACTTAATTATTTTCTTCAGTGAAATTTCGTACGTCTTTTTCCATTTGGTCAATTTTGCTTTTAAAGGAATTCTTCTCTCCGGTAAATTTTTGTTTAACTTTTTCCATTTGACCAATTCTACTTTTCAAGGCATTTTTTTTCTTCATTGGGTTTTTGTGCCTCTTTTACCATTTGGTATGGTTTTTAAGGTGTTATTTTCTTCAGTATTTTTTTGTGCCTACTTTTCCAAGGTGTTGACTTTTTTTTTCATAATTTTCCTGCACCACCCTCATTTCTCTCATTTTCCTCTCTTACTTGATTTTTAACATCCTTTTGAACTCTTTTGTAGACTGAGATCAATTCGTATTTTTCTTTGAAGCTTTGGATGTAACAGTTTTGACTTTGTTGTCTTCTTCCAAATTTGTATTTTGATGTTCCCTTTCACAATAGTAACTTTCTATATAGGATCTTTTTCTGTTGGTTGCTCATTTCCCAGCCTACTTATTGACTTTTAACTTTATGTTAAAGTGGGGCTCTGTTTCTGAAGGGGGCACTTTCCCAAGTTTCAGAATTTTTTTTTTTGGTACAGCTGTGTTCAAAGATAATTCTGGGAACTCGTAAGTTTTTGGTTCTTCCAAGGTGGCATGATCCAGGGAGAGGTGTGTTTACTACATTTCTGGACTGTGCTCTGGTCTGTAAGTGACCACAAGCACTTTTTCCACTCTAGAACTGTGGCCAGTGTCTCTGCTCCTCTGTAACTACAAGCTCTGGGATACTGGTGCTCCTCCTTGACCTCTAAGTGTGGGCAATACATCAGAGTCCTGTCCCAGGTGCCAGCAAAGGGGTCTTGTAATCTCCTGACCATTTGTCTAACCTCTTTACTGCCTGTGAACTGAGAGGTCCAGAAAGTGCCACTGCTGCCCCTGATTCAGTTGTGATCTCCTGCCTCCCAAGGCCTACTGCTGGTTTGCTGGGGTTCAGCCTGCACTGGACTGCACCCTGGTGCAACAGACCTTTCCTGCTGAGTACCTAAGTTGTCTTGGGTTAGAAAATTGTTTCTCTCCATGGTTCTGCTGCTCCAGAATTTGTTTTGAGGAATTATTTATTTAAAGTTGCTCAGAGGGGTTTTGGTGAGAGCTCAGGCAAATCCTTGCTTTTTCTCCAACTTCTTGGCTGTCCTCACTTCTTTAGACCCATATTGGATGATCTCTTACCTGACAGCTTGTGAGTTAATTTTTATCATTTCTTGGCATTGTAAAAAGGTGTTTATAACCTGTCCCCTTGCCATTTTTCTGGCATTCTTACCCATCATTTCCCTTCATATGCTCTGGGGTCCAGCCATAATGACTTACTGATTAGATCAGCTAATATTTGTAAAGCGCTTAGCACAGTTCCTGGCGCATAATAGATATTTATTCAATTCATGTTTTTTCCCCTTCCCTTCTATTTTCCATATCCATGCCTTGGCCCTGATCTCCAACTCCCCACCCCCCCATACTTGGAACACACTCTCTCCTCATCTTCGCTTCTTAGAATTTTCGACTTTCTACAAAACTCTACCATCTACAAGAGACCTTTCCAAGTCTACTTGGTGACTCAGATCAGGTGCCCCCACAGATGTATATCCTATTCCCTCTGTTACCTTCATAACCCATCAAAGCTCTCCCTCTGTGTGTGTGTGTGTGTGTGTGTGTGTGTGTGTGTATGTGTGTGTGTTTGAAATAACTTCATTGTCCTTCATAACTCGGAGTAAGGAGGGGTATTTCTTATCACTTCTAAGAACAAATAGAAACTCCTCTATTTGTCATTTAAAGCCTTTCATGATGATCTCAACTTTTCCAGCCTTATGATTGCTTACATTATTCACTTTCCTTTACTCTTTGGTCCAGTCACCTGTGCCTGATACTGTGTCTGATGCATGGTGGTCCTTTCCATGTCTCCATGGATTTGTATTGGCCATTTCCCACCCCTCATCACTTTATCTTTTTAGAATCCCTACTTTCATTCAAAGCTTAGCTCAGATGTCACTCCCTCAGTCTCTACACGGAACTTTTCCTGACAGTTCTCCTTTAGTGCCCTGCCACCCCAAATTATTCCATATTTGTTTTGTACAAGCTTATTTAAATGTGTGTTGTATCCCCTGAGAGAATATAAGCTTCCTGAGGGCAGAGACTCTTTCACTTTTTTCTGTATCTTTAGTGCCAAATATGTAGTGGGTGCTAACAAATGCTTTTCGATTAATCAATTCCCGAGTCCTTTCACTTATTTCCTAGCAGTGAGATATAAAATATAAAAAATTCAAGAGGCATAGTTCTTGAGTAATTAATCATTTGATTAACTATTGCTAACAGATAATTAATAAAACTGATTGTTATTTGGCCACCTATCATGAATCAAAGACTCATCATAGGGACTTCTTGATATTTATATGCCCTTGGAAGACTGGATATTCCTGACAGGCAGCAATCAACTTTGATTGGTTCACAATTAATGAGAAAAATGAATATGATAAGGAGAGGTGAATCTGTTCTAATGAGGGGCTGGGGACTTGACTCTGATCACTCATATGGTGAAACTGGAACACAAATAGGCTGGATTTCACCCAGATTAGATTGTCTTTGTAAAGAAAATTTCTTTTTTTCCTAGTTTGGTGGGGCAACAACTCTACTTAGATGGAGTAAATTTTTAGACAAGGTCAGAGATCTTCTTGAAAGACTGGACTTTGAATGAAGGAATAGGAAAAGAAGGAAAAAACTCTGAATCTCACCAATAATTGATTATGTAATATAAGAGAGATAATAATTTCTCTCAGAGACTAGCCAAATTTTGAACATAAACAGTAATCACTAGGCAGTGCTAGCAATTTACTAAACACAAGTTATCACAAAAATTCATCTTCCTTGCCAATTCTATTATTGAGGTACTCGGCATTATTTTTCAAACATCATCATCATCATCATCATCATCATCATCATCATCATGCATTTGTTAAGTTCCTATTATGTACCAGGCACTGTGCTCAAGAAAAGGCTGGATCATTTGTTTACCAAGCTAAATCCTTTAGAACAGAAGCGCTTAATATTTTTTTTTGTGTGTTGATGCATCACGTTAACAAACATTTATTAAGTACTGGCTAGGTGCCAGGCGTTGTGCTAACCCCTGAGGATACCAAAGAAAGTAAAAAAAAAAAAAGTCCCTTTCCTCAAGGAGGTCACATTCTATTTGGTGAAATAATGTGCCAACAACTATGTTCATCCAAGAATATCCTGCATAAATTGAAGGTAAATTATTTGTGGGTGATTACAGCTCAGTTAGGACCTTGTTAACACTTTTACACACTTTAATTGCCTATTTACACCTTTGCCGCATTTTATCACCTCTTAGCAACGACTCAATAATCCTATGGAATTTTACTTTTTTCCCATAATTGGAAAGTGGGAGAACCACTCCCACCCTCCTTTCCTTTCTTTCACTAACCTTTTACTCATTCTTACTCATTTGTTTTACTTACCTGTTCTTGAGTAGTCTTCTTTGTCAACTACCCCTCAGTCCTTTTCCTCCTTCAGATCGGGTTTTCTCCTCCTACAGCTTGAGTCATTCTCTCTCAACTTTCCTTCATATTCTCCCAAATTTTTCCTCCTCCCCACATTCACTTTTTGGCTTTCACGCATCTAAAGTTTTCCAGATCATTTTCTCAAATTCCTTTTCTTTTTTTATGCAATTGGAGAGCCTTCTTCTCCAAGTCCTGTTACCATTCAAACTTCTCCTTTAGAAGCTGGAAGTAGAATGGAAGTGGAATGTCATTTGTCAACAAGCCCCACATTTTTCAATTTCTAATAATAATAGCTGAAAGAGATGTAATGCTTGAAGGTTTTAGAGGCGTTTTATAGAGAGAGGGCATCTCAAAAGTTCTAGAGAAGTTTAAAGTTTTAGGATACTCTTTATTATCTCAGTTGAGCACTTAAGTGAGATAGCTACAGTAAGGGTTTTTATTCCCATTTCACCGAGAAGGAAACTGAATCTCAGTGAGTTTAGGGACTCTAGTTACAGACTAGATGTAGGATGTAAACTGAGGGTTTCTGAGCTCCACGCCTAGGTGGTTAGGACAATGGCTTATAAAGTAGATCTCTCTCCTTGGCTTATTGACACTTAAGCAGAGATCAGAACCTTAAAGCAGAAAGAAGAAGCGTGATCATTTCAGGAATCCATCAAGAGGCGTTTGGCGGGGCTGGAACCTCGCTGCTGATAATCACACTCGTACAGTGGTTGTGCCATTTGACTTGTAAGCAGCTGTCTAGTCCTTTCGCCGATTGTGCAGACCACGGACATGCCTGAGAATAGACCAAGGAGGCTGCAGACAATGTGAGGATTATCGCAAGAAAGAACCGTGTGTGGGAGCAGGAGAATGATAACAATAGCTGACATTTATAGAGCGCTTTATGGTTAAAATGTGCTTTACATAAATTATCTCATCCTATTTCTGGACAGCTATTTTTATATCTACTTTGAAGATAAGAGGGCTGAGTCTCAGGGACTGGACCTGTGATTTTATGGCATAGAGAGATGAGGAAACTCCTCCTACCAGTGAAGGTCTGAGCCTTCTCTGTGACTTAAAATCTCCCAGAGTTGCCTAGATCACTGAGAGGGTAAGTGACTTTCCCAGGTTCACTCAGACAGTATGTTTCAGAGGAGGAACATGAACCCAGGTCCTTTTGGGTCCAAGGCTGGCACTCTATCCATTAAACCACACTATAGCTATATTTACCTTTTGTTTTGCATTTACTTATATGTGTGTATGCTAGTCTCTGCTTCCCACCCCCCAAGAAGGTAAGCATTTTGGGACCAGAGTCTGTTTCATTTTGATCTCTGCTGTCTCTAGCTCCTGAACACTGCTTGATATATAGTAGGTGTTTTATTAATGCTGGTGGAATGTATAAATAAATGACCACAGCTGCTAAATGTTAGACGACCTCTATAACCTTCCGTTTCCTCATTTGTAAAATGAAGGGATGGATTAGACAGCTTTTAGGAGCCCTTCCAGCTAGAGTCTATGATCCTATGAAAGCAGAGACTGGAAACCAAACTCATCTACTGACTCCCTATTCAGTGTTCCTTTTCTTGTACCACCCTGCCTCAAAAATGAGAGAGGGAGGGAGAGAGAGAGGGAGAGACAGAAAGAGAGAGAGACAGAGAGAGAGAGAGAGAAAGACAGAGAGGGAGAGAGAGAGAGGAGGAAGGGAAGAAAGAGGAGGAGAGAAGAAAGGAAAAAAGACAAGAAAGGGAGAGAAAGCAGAAAGAGAGAAGGAGGGGATAGAAAGGAAAGAGAAAAAAAGACAAGAGAGGGGAGAGAAAGAAAGGGAGAAATACAAAGCAGAAAGAGAGAAAGAGCAAAGAGAGGAGAGAAATGGAGAACTACAAAGACAGACAGAAACACACACACACACACACACACGCACACACACACACACACACAGGAGTTGAATAGAGAATTTTTCAGGGACTTTGAAAGGGGTGAGTATCATCTGCTTTCTTCCCTAATTGAAAATAGGGAGGCAGATGAAAACAGCAGAAGCTGAGATCTCTGTGGTCATTTCACCAATATCAGCACAGTGAAGAGTGTCAGAGAAGCCGTCCCAAGTTGGTTTTATTAGCTTTTTTTCTGGGGAGAGGAAAGATAGAAACATCATTTGTGCCCACGTAGGGAAATCATTATTTTTCTGCGTTTTTGCTTCCCTTTAAAAAATGAACTTGGCTGTTTTCTTGGGTAAGTTTTCTCTCTAGCTGTAGGAAGGCATTACTTTTCCGAACTGCTACCAGCAGTCTCTCTACCTTTACTTAAGACAAACAAGCTGCTAATATAGAAACCAACAAGCGTACTTTAAAATGGTTCAGAAAGAGCAGGCAAGAAAGGAGATGAGAGTCTTCTGTTTCCAAAAAATTATTTCTATTGTTGATTATGCAACCACTGGCCGTGTTCCTGATATCTAAGGAGCAGCTGTGAGGCCTCAGCTTCCAAAGTAGGCTATTTCCTATAATAATTACTTTATTAGAGATGTTTCAGGCTTCAGATGAAAACCACAGGCACATCTGCCCTGCTGTAGAAAGATAATAACTTCTTTCATCTAGTCACTTGAAGCAAGTAAATGTTTTCTTTTTTTATGGTAAACAGGTATTTTATGTTAGGAACAAGTATTTTGTATAGTGAGGAAATGTTTTCTATAACAAGCAATTTGTACTTTATATAGCCAATAAGAATTTTGTAAAGGAAGCAAAGATTTCATACAGTGAGTAAGTTTTTTATGTAATGAGCATATTATATGCTGTGAGAGGCAAAACGGAATCATTGACAGAAGGCCAGTCTCAGAGTCAAGCAGACCTGGGTTCAAATAACAGCTCTTACTCAACACTCAGGCTATGTTACCCTGGATGGGCCAGTTAGCTTTTCAGTGGTTCAGGAAACTCTCTAGACCCAAAATTTGCAGATCAGTTGCTGACCTGCATCTGTGAAGTGAGTTTCCTCACTGAGAGTTTCCTAATTAATTAACAAGCAATTTTTCAGGTGCCTAATATGTTCTAGGTGCTGGGGATAAAAAAATGAAATACTTTCTGCCCTCAAGGAGCCTACATTGTATTGGAGGAAACACCATTAACATGTATAGATATATGCAAAATATTAACAGATAAATACAAAATAA
>CM053580.1:476816334-476846599 GCA_028627135.1 Pseudochirops cupreus
TAATGTCCAATGTGAAAGTATCTGCAGATCCTATACTTGATTGCATGCTGCCATGGGGGTGGGGGGAGAGGGAGGGGAGAAAATTTGAAACTCAAGGGATTGTGGAACTGAATCTTGTGAACTAAAAGTAAATAAACAAATTAATTTAATTTTTAAAAAAGAAAGAAAGAAAATAAAGCATTGGCAATTGCGTAAAGGAGCAATTGGCAAGTGGAGACACTGGCAAATGGAGACTCCCAGAGGCAGGAGGCCAGTTAGGAGGCTATTACAATAGTCTAGGCAGGAGGTGATGAAGTTAATTTTTCTTTGTTGGAATAATCTAATTTCTAATTCTTGTTCTGAAGCAAGGAAGCAAGGACAGTTATGAGGCTTGCCACATATCAGTGGTCTATAACACCTACTGGATTGCCTTGTGATTACAATTTTAAGTGGTGTTTTTCTGATTTTTGTTTAAATTGCTTGGAAATATATAATCTCAAAGCAAAGGTCTGGGAAAATAGAAATAATTGAGGAAATCTGTTTTCATTTCAGTATTGCCCCCTCTCCAATAGAGCCTGCAATGCTGCTACCATCTTCACCAACATTCCTTCTACTTTACAACTTTCTCCAAACCATGTTCTACTTCAGTCATACAGGTCTTAGTTTCTCACATATACTAACTATGTTCGTTTCAGCCTCCATCCATTTTGTCCATACAGTACCTGCCATCTTGAATGTTACCCCCATGACCTCACTTTATCCAAGTCCTACTCATCCGTCAAGGCTCAGCTCTAATTTACCTTTACCATGAAGCTTCACCTTGTGTCTTCAGTTCACTCTGATCTTCCCCTCCTCAAAATGTCTATCTTCTGCCCCATCACACCCTCGCTGCCTTCAGCACCAGATAATTTCACATGTGTTATTGTTCAGTCATTTTTCAGTCATGTCCAACTCTTCATGACCCCATTTGGGATCTTGGCAAAGATACTGGAGTAGTTTATCATTCCTTCTCCAGCTCATTTTACAGATGAGGAAGCTGAGGCAAGCAGGGTGAGAGACTTGCCCAGGCTCATACAACAAGTAAGTGTCTAAAGCCAGATTTTAGCTCAGGAAGATGAGTTTTTCCTGAGTCCAGGCCCAGCACTCTATCCACTGTATCACCTAATTGCCCTAGTTTCACATTTCTCTAATCTCTAATCATTCAAAAATAATAGTTATGCTTTGTCAGGAGTCACCTCCTTCCAACATCAAGGACCATGTTTTATACTGCTTCTGTATCCTGTACCAGACCTAGCACCATACTAGGCACAAAGAAGATAATCAGCAAACACTATTGATTAATTGACTGAAAATTGTTATCAGTCAATCTATAAGCCCTTCTTAGGCACCTGATATGTACAAGGTAGGGCCAGTGAGGTAGGACCACAAAAGTAAGACAGTCCTTGTCCTCAAAGAGCTCACATTCTATTGCAACAAAAGGTTTTGCCTTGATTCTTCCCTATGGACATGTGGAGGGTCAGAAAGGGATCTCTCTGAATTTCTTAGAGGTGATGGTGAAGGATATTTCAAACATAAACTGATCTTCCTTTGCTCCCCCATCTAGATACAGTGACTATAGCATGCAGAACATCAATCAAATCACAGCCAGACTCCACTCCACTCTGCTCAGAGGTATATGCAATGAACTGCTAAGAGCAGAGCAGCAGAATAACCAAAAATGGTCCACAGTTGGCATCGCAAAACATTCTTTGAGCAACTGAGTAAAGAGATTTACACAAAAGCTGTTCAGCAGCCCACTTGGTCTATTTTTTCTTGCTTTTTCCTTTTCTTTCCCCCCTTCCAGAAAGCCATTTCATATAACAAAGAATTTTTTAAGGAAAAAAAAGAAAAAGAGGAAGAGAAAAAAAATCAGCAAAACAAATCAATATACATATATAGATAGATAGATAGATAGATAGATATATTTAAACCTGACAATATATTCAATGATCCCACACCTGTGGAAGTTCATCTCTGCAAAAGAATGGGTACAAGTGTCTTCAAATATCTTGTCTTTGTAGTCAAGCTTATTCTTTGTAATTTGGAAACACTCCTTTTCAATTTTTTTGTTTGTATTTTTTGTTCTTTTCATTTACATTGTTATGATCAATATTATTTTCCTGATTCTGCATCAGTTCATTTAAGTTGTCTATGCTTCTCTATATTTATTATATCATAGGTATTTTTACAGCACAGTAACAGTCTATTGCATTTGCATTTGGCCTTTTTTTTAATGAGGCCTATGGATTCTCAGGATGAATTCTGGGTGAGATTCTTAGAATTATAGGCTCATAGATCAATAGATCTAGATCTGAAAGGGACCTCAGAGACCACCTAGTCCAACCTCCTCATTTTATTCCCATCTCCCAAGACTATAACCCATTTGAAGTAGGCATAAAGACACTCCTGCTGACTCAAAATAGCACATGCTACACAGAAGGCTCCTGGAAATACCAGATTCTAAGGAAAATGACAGCACAACCAAGACACCAAGAAAACAAAGTTAAAAATAGACCAGCAAATCTTTCTTTTGTCCAAGGGAGGAAATATAGACCCCACAGAAATACCAGTCCTACTCCTAATCGCAAAAAAAAAGGGGGGGGGGGGTTAAAAAGTCTTTCTACCTGTGAATCCAAATTGGGCTTTCAAAAATGCAGATCCTGTAGTAATCCCTGTTGGTCTAAGATTGCTGATCAACGTGATAAATAATGACAGTTGGCTCTGTGAGGCTCACAAAGATTAAGTAATTTGGCCAATTTTATAAAACTAGGGAATGTCTTACATGGAATTCAAATCAAGGTCTTTTTTGATTCAAGTCCAGTGCCCTATTACCACAGGAAAGTGACTATAAGAAAGAAAATAGCAGTGAACAGTTGATGATGTTACAGAATCATAGAACCATTCATTCATTCATTCATTTAACAAATATATACTAAGTTCCTACTATATGTAGAGTACCAGCCTAGGCAATAGGCAGATACAAAGTTTAGATAAGTGACATCATCAAAGTTATAGTCTACTAAGGAAATAAGATACAAACATAGCTAACCATAATTCAAAACATTACATGGAAAGTGCTTTATGTGAGTTCTGAGGAAGTTAACCCATAGGCATCCTGGAAGATATCATGAAGGTGATGATATAAGAGTTGAGCTTTAAGAGATGGCCTGAAATATATTAAGGAAAGAAGGGAAGGAGGTATATACATATATTATGTATGTGTGTATATGTGTATATATGTATATATATATACACACATATACACACATATACATGTATATAAGCGTCGTCATCATGGTCATCATCATCATCATCCTCCTCCTCCTCCTCCTCCTCATCATCATATCTGTTATAAACCAGGGAGTTCTCAACCTGGAGTCCATGATCTGGGAAACTGACATGGCAAGAGTAGGAGGACTGCAAGAAATTAAGTAGCATGAATTTGTAGTGACTGAATCAGTTCAAATAACAGAATCTTACAATCTGAAGGAATCCTAGGAATCATTTAACCCAAACCTCTCAGAAGTATGAATTCCTTCTATGAAATCCCCAGCACAGGATAACTGAAACTTTCCTAGAGCAGCTTCATTGATGGAGAACTCATTCCTTTCTAAGATAGTCAATTTTAGCTCTAATAGGAAGTTTGTCTTTACTTTTCCTTATGTAGAGAGAAATGAATATGTAACTATCAATCAATGCTTTAATAAATGCTCTCTCACTTATTCATTCAACCTGCAGTTATTAAGGACCTAATATGGCCAAGTGTTAAGTACAGAGGACAAAAAGACAAACGTGCATCAGCCCCTGCCCTCAAGAAGCTTACATTTGAATGGAAGAGACAACATGTACATATATAAAATATGCACAATGTAAACAAGATTAGTATAATGTAGTTTTGAGGAGAGTACTAGAAACTTGAGGAAGTGAGGCAGGGATGGTAAAGGTTTCGTGAGAAAGTTTGCTCCTGAGCAAAATCTTAAAGGCAACAAGAGATTTGAAGAGGCTGAGGTGAGGAGGGAGAATATTTAGGGAAGAAGGAGAGCCAAGGCACAATCATAGAGATGGAATACCATCTACTTTTCCTAGCTCTTGTATTCTCTTGGACAGAAAACATGAGAACCAGGAAAATATGTAAAAATACGCATTCTCTATGTGACCCACTGTGCCCTGTGTAAAAATAAAGACTATTTAGATGGGGAATAAGTAAGGCATAACAGCTTATATTAGACAAAAAGCAAAGCATGAAATATAATTAGGGAAAGATATTTCTCTCAAAGCAGACTACCACAATTGTAACAAAGAAAAAAGAAACAAATTAAAAACACTCCAAGAGACTACCATATGCTTGGCATTATGGGAGACAGAGAAGTATAAGGCATGGTCTCTGCTTACAGGACCACAGAGCTTTGTGGAAACAAGACTAACATCCATGAAACAATGAATAAACAATAGAAAATATGTGGCAAAAAATGTGGCTCAGCCTAGGAATGCTCCAGGAAGGAGTGCAGGGAAGTGGTGGGTTTGGAGGAGAGATGAAAGCTGGTTAGAGTACCAGCCACATGACCTTTCGCAAGTCAGCGCTCCTCTTTGGGTCTCACTTTTTCCATCTGTAAAATATAGGTTGAAGATAACATTTAAGGTGCCATTAATATCTAAAACTCTTTGATTCTATTATTCTTAATAGCAAAGCAAAATACTTGTGCCCTGTCCTTTTTAACTTTTGTAGGTTAACTCACATTTTCTACACCTGGAGTATTATCTTCTGATTAATGAATTCCTAGTCATATTTTTTAAGTTTATTTATTTTTAGTTTTCAATATTCATCCCCACAAGTTTTCAATTTTCTCTCCTTCCCTCCTCTCCTCCCTCCCCAAGATGGCATGCAATCTGATATCAGTTCTACATATACATTCCTATTAAACATTCTTATTTTTATATTAATCATGTTGTATAGAAGAATTATAACGAACGGGAGAAACCATGAGAAAGAGAACAACAACAAAAAGAAAATAGTCTGCTTCAATCTGCGTTCAGACTTCATAGTTCTTTCTCTGGATGTGGATGGCATTTTCCATCATGAGTCCTTTGGAATTGTTTTAGGTCCTTGCATTGCTGAGAAGGGCCAAGTCTATCAGAATCAGCCATTGTACACTGGCTGTTACTGTGTACAATGTTCTCCTGGTTCTACTCCCCTCAGCACCAGTTCATAGAAGTCCTTCCAGGCTTTTCTGAAATCTGCCTGCTCATCATTTCTTATAGCACAACAGTATTCCATTATATTCATATGCCACAACTTGCTCAGCCATACCCCAATTGATAGGCATCCCCACAATTTCTAGTTCTTGGCCACCACAGAAAGAGCTGCTGTAAATATTTTTATACATGTGGGTTCCTAGTCATATTTTAATGCCTACTTCTCAGAGACAATGCAAAGCTCAAATCAAATGACATATCTTCCATGGAATCTTTTCTATTTCATAGTCAATAAGGACCTTTCTCCCTTCAGACCTCACATAGCACTTTTGAAACACCTTTTTAGTGTCTTTATTATTTCATATTGTTGTTTTTTCTATAGATTAACTCTGCCCCTAGACTGTTAAATCTTTGAGAACAAGGGCCATGTCTTCTCTAAATGTGTCCTTCTCAATATCTGACAGAAGGTTCTGTTTCACTGTTGAAATTGACCTTAGAAAGAAGTACAAGATAGGGGCAGTATGATTAGAAACAAGTTCAACTGAAAAAGAAAATGAACCAAACTTTAAGTTCAACATGACTCAACTTTTCACCTTTAGACCAGACTATTCCAAAGCCTCCTAAATTAGTCTCTTTGCCTCAAATCCCTCTCATCTCCAACTTACTACACTGCTGCTGGAAACAAACAAACAAACAAAACCAAATTGATTCTACTACATAATTGATTTCATTCTGTCCTACCACTGACATTTTTGTAATTGCCTAAGTCACGTTTTATTGTCTCTGAGTTAAGTTTAGAAGCTCAGTTTTTCTTTTAAATCAATGGCCTATTCTTTTTTCTTTTAATTGATTTTATCTTCAATTCATGGAACAAAACAAGCATTTCCATAATACTGTACAATAAAAAAGATGATTGCACGTAAAAACTGCAAATCTACCATGTACTGCTATTCCCTCCAAATATCCAACAAAGCTATCTTGTAAATTTCTTTTTTTTCCTTTTCTTTTCTTCCCTCTCTCCCCACCCCCCACCCTAGAGATGACTATGTCAATGGCCTATTCCACGAGTGGTGAAACCCTGGTGCAGGGTACAGGTTCCCCATCCTGCAGCTTCCAGGCTACATGTGGTTCCTTCTGGTTCCTCAGGTGCAGTCTTTTGACTGAGTCCAAATTTTACAGAACAAATCCTTTTATTAAGGTTATTTGTTCTGTGAAGTTTGGATTCAGTCAAAGAGCCACACTTGAGGAGCTAGAGGGCCACATGCAGCCTTGAGGCTGCAGGTTCCCCAGTCCTGGTCTATTCTTATGTCAAGGAAATCTGTCATCTCTCTTCCACTCGTTGTCCTTCAAGGAAATCTGTCTGTTATGATTGCCTTTTGAGGAAGCCTGTTTTGTTATCCACGTATCACTAACGGACCTTGTGGGGGAACACAATCAATCAACAAGAAGATAGAAGGAGAGGTTGTTGCTGGCCCTGCAGCCCTGATCTCCAGCCAATCATATTGTTTTCCCTATCTATGATGTTGCTTTTCCTGTGGATGCTCCTCCTTTTGTCTATAAATGTGATCTGTGAGTTCCATCTTGGCTCCTCAACTACTGAGGAGGAGACTGAGATCCTATTTATTTGCAAATCTGTGCTTTGCTAATAAATAAATCGTGCTTGGTACTTTGTGCCTCAGTTTACCTTAATTTCAATAGTGACACTACCAAAGTGGAATTTCTAAAACACAGATCTGATCATGTCACTCTCCTGCTAAGTATGACTGCCAGGATAAAATAAAACTCCCTCTTTATCTTTTGCAGTTGGGCTCCATTCTAACTTTCCAGGTACATTACATGTTACTCACCTGCCTACACATTACATTCTAGCCAAACTGGATTATTTATTCATTCCTCACATAAAACATCTTGTCTCCTATCTCTGTTCCTTTGCACACACTGTACTACATGCTAGAAACGTCCTCCCCTTCTCCTCTTTGCTTAACAGAATCCCTAGCTTCTTTCAGAGCTCATCTCAAGTGCCAATTCTTACCAAAGCCTTTCCTGACCCCCAGCCACCCCCAGCCCATTCCGTGCACCTCTCTGACCTTCCCAGTTGCGCTGCCCCAAATTACCTGGTACCTCTTTTGTATACACTTTGTATTTACTTGTATGTGTTCTCATTCTTTCCGATGATTGAATGTAAGCATCTTGAGGGCAGGGACTTTTTCCTATTTGTCTTCAATTTCTAGCATCTAGCACAGTGACTGGTATATCATAGCAGGCTCTTAATAAATACTTGTTCATTTATTGAACAGAGTGATATAACAAACAGGAAAGCTAATGCAATCTTAGAATGCATTTGAAAAAAAAAGGTAGTATTTCGGGGCTAGGAAGGTAATACCCTCACTGTACTGTGTTCTAGTTGGACCATATGTGGAGTGTTGAGTTCTATTCTGAGCACCAAAGTTTAAGAAAGATATTGCAAGCTGAATACTATGCATAGAAGGGTAACTAGGATAGTGAAGGGATGTTCATAGGTTCTGAGTTAATACCATGTGAGTAACTGGGGATGCTTAGGCAAAAGGAGAAAAGATTTATCAGGGCCACAATAGGCATCACAGAGGTATCTGATGGGCTATTATGTGTATAGGAATTAGGATTCTGTTCTCAGTCCTAAAGAAGAGAATGAGGACCAATGAGTTTGATTTAATGAAAAACTTTTAAACAATTAGAACTATCCAAAAATGGAATGCCTTTGGAATGGAATCTTCCTCAATTAGGTCTTTGAGAAAAAGCTGGGTGATCATTTCCTGGAAATGTTGCAGAGGGATTTTTTTCTCATGTGTAATAAGTATCTTTCTCATTTGAATATGGACAGTTAGTGCCTTTCATATGCACACTCCAATTCCAGATCATCTGCCAATCAAAAGATCTATTATTTACCATGATGTAAGCAAAAGGCAGTTACATGGCACAATGGTTAGAACACCAGGTCTGGAATCAGGAAGACTTGAGTTCAAATCCAGCTGCAGACACATACGAGCCACACATATGTGGCCATAGTAAAGTTACTTAACTTATTTGCTTCATTTTCCTCACCTATAAAATGGGAATGACAATAGCACTTAACTTATTTGTCTCGGTTTCCTTATCTGTAAAATAGGAAAGATAATAGTACCTAACTTGTTTGCCTCAGTTTCCTCATATGTAAAACGCAGATAATAATAGCATCTACCTCCTACCAAGGGTTGTAGTGAGAATCAAACGAGATCACTGTAGAGCACTTAGTAGAGTGCCTGCCCCATAGTAAGGGCTCTATAAATATTAGCTGTTGTTACAGCCATTATTAAAAGGAAGCAGTTAGAAGCAGTGGTTCTTAACCTTCCTAACCTGTGACCCTTTAATACTCCTATGTGGGCGTATCTGTATGTGGGGGGACCTGCCTGGAGATGGATAAAGGTATTTTCCTCTGTATTTGTATATGTATTTTCTGATGGTCTTAGGCAACCCTGTTGGACCCCCCAAAGGGGTCGCAACCCATAGGTTGAGAACTGCTGATAAAGGATACTTGTGTATGTTCTGAATGGAGAGCCAGGCCCCTGCATTATCCATCATCATGCATCTCTACAAGCAGGCTCACCAAAACTCCACATAGGTCCCCTGAGCATGCTTGCAGGACTGGGCGCTCATTGACCAGTCCCCCACTTCACACGTCTCACTTGAATGGCCTCAAAGGTACCTTCTAGCCCAGAGATTCTATAACTCAAAGATGCTGGAATTATTTACAGAGGACAAAGATATTAACTTGCATTATTCTCTGTGATATTTAAACATCATATTTGTAATGTAGAAATCATTCACAAAAAGTTTGCCCAGTTACCAAATGCTTTGTCTCTCTTCTTTTGGTTTTCCATTCTCTCTCACTCTCTGTAGGTGACTATGATGGAAAAACTTTCTAAAGCACTTAAAAGAAGAAAAAAACACCCATAACAAAATGACAGCTCTCTGAAAGCAGCTATGATGTGATGGCGTGTACTACGATGGAGCTACATCCATTTCCTACCTATTTCAGTGACAAAATAAAAGTTTCTGAAAGCTTAAATGTGCTGGGTAGTTCATCCAGATGAAGTTCATCCAGAATCTTTTAGGATGAACAGATGCAGCTGCTATGGAAGTTTGTTGAAATTCCCATATTTCCAGGTGGGGGCTGGATAAGAGGCTTTGTAGTTTTTCTTGTTTTTATTTTTGCTCAGGTAATTCCAGAGCTTTCCTTGAGCTATCTATCTCATTTGTTTTTTCAGATCAAACAAGTACATCAATACACACATTTTATTCCAAATGTCCACCAATTTCTCATGCTTTGAGATCCATCCAGAGCAAAGAAGTATCTTTCCCACTCTAGGTCAGCACCATTGCACACTAACCAACAAGGCATTTTCTGCTTGAACTCAGGGGTCATGTACTATGGCTCCGACAGGAAGAGGAGCAGAGATGAAAGCCCTCATCTATTTCAGTCACAAAAACAATCTTGTAATTTAGTGATGCTCACATTCCCTGCTTGAGAGGGAAGCAGCTAAGGGCCAAGATGAACTCATCACCTGCCTGCATTAGACCTGATCACAGAAAGAACGACGTGTTCCTGGATTCCGTCAGCATTAAACTTGAGACTTTCTAATCCAGAAAAAGGAGCACAAAGGCTATTCCTTTTTGTATCCATTATGGTCACCACTCAAGCTGGGGCACACATGCTCACTTCAGCTATCAAGAGATATGAGTATCAAGTCTATGGGGAATCAGGAGTGTTACCAAGTGCTGAATGAGAAATTTTCCATGTTTAAGTTTTGACTTTATTCTTTATGAACAGCATTATGGTCCATCCCTTCTTAATACGCAATTTCAGTTACTTCAGCATCCATGTATAAAGTACCTACTGTGTGCCAGCCATTGGGAAACAAAGGCAAAAATGAAACTGTCTTTGACCTCAGTGTGCTCATGTTTTATCAGAGGAAACAATATGGACACATATATACAGAATATATACAAAGTAATAATTAGGAGGGGAAACACTAACTTGAGGAACCAGGAATCGCTTCTTGTAGGAAGTAGCACTAGGGAGCTAGCTTTCCAAGAGACAAAAGAGAGGAGGGAACATTCTAGGAATGGGTGACAGCTTTTACAAACACATTGAAATGAGAGATGGAATGTTATATGTGGAGAACAGCAAGTAGGCCAATTTGGATGAAAAGTCATTAGGGATGGATAGGTTGTAGTCAAATTTTGAAGGACTTTAAATGACAAACAGAGCAGTTTGTATTTTGTCCTAAAGTCCATAAGGAGCCAACAATACCTCTCGAGCGAGGAAGTGACACAGAGTAGTTGGCATTTATATAGTGTGTTAAGATTTGTAAAGTTCACAGACACTTTCTTATTCGATGGCCTCTGATTAATTCTATGGCCAACTTTAGCTCTGTGATCTCATGGTCCTCACAACAATTCTATGAGGTAAGCACTCTAGGCATTATCCCCACTTTACTGATGACACAAATGAATTGCAGAGAAGTTGATTGAATTGCCCACAGTTACACAACTGATAAGTCTCAGAGACAGGACTAGAAACCATGTTTTCCCTTACTCTAAATTCAGGGATCTTTCTTTTGAATCTCTCTGCCTCTCCTCTCCATCTCCATAGCACTTTAAACTTTTCAAAGTCTTCCACTTTTATTACTGGATTTCCAAAGCAACTCTGTGTGCCAGGAAGGCTAGGTAACACCATCTCCATCAGACAGATATGGAAACTGAGGCACCAATAATTAGGTAATTTCCTAAAGGTCACAGAGCCAGATAGTAACCAAGACAGGATATCTGGAGCCAGTTCATTGGGAGAACGGATCGTTAATTTATCATTTAGTGTGATCATTCACAACTCGGAAATCAGTAAATGCCATAAATCAGGGCTTAATTTATTGTTCTGTCAATTGTCTAGACTTAAGAAAATGATGAAGAAAATGCTAATATTTCACGTTAAACATAAAAGTGTATCATGTATACATTTTCAGAGAGCTGATTATTAAAGATTTATCAACATATCACTGTTAGGACCCAGATCATGAGACTCTAACTTCAGTGTTCATCCCACTTCAGTCACTTCAAAAGGAAATGGGCTATCAGGGAAAAAACTATTAGAACTTCTTCATTATTTCAAAGAATCTGTGACCTCATCAATGTGAGTATTCCCTCCACTGGTACGGATCACACCCCCATTCATGTCTTTCTATACTGAATAATTCTTAATCTTATTCTATCAAAGATCCTTCACAAAAGATCTACCTGAGGGCAGGGTTTTTTTTTTAATACTTAATAAGTACCAGTGGAGTATCTGGAGTATATATAATACCTCACTCTTTCCACATGACCAGTCCACTCCCTTTTCTGATCATACATTTCCTTGATGAATTATAATCAGGTCATCCAGGGAAGTATTCTGCAGTCCACTTATACCCAGCACACACCTTTTCAAAGCCCTTTAGGTCACCTGTGGCTTCAGTTCTTTGCAGTGCAGCTCTTTGAATAAAGAGACTATCTTAATTTGGTATCTGTAATTCCAGCTACTAGCATAATGCCTTGCATTCAGTAAGCACTTAAAAAATGCTTACTGATTGATCAAATTAGAGATGACACTATTCTGAGATTTGCAGCTATGAAAACATTTATATTTTTCAAAAATGAGTTTGGTATACTAGGGAGCAATTTAGGATGGAGAAAAACACTAAGAACTTTCTCAAATGTAATCCAACCTTCTTTCTTTTTCTGATTCAATTCTAAATCCAATATGCTTTCCATCTGCAGGGCCTGTCCCAGTTATACAAACTGATGTGCTAAATTAATGGGTAAGCCTCTCAAATGCATGTCATAGCCTGGGCAATGGATGTTTTTTTTTTGTCCATATGATTTTTCCTCTATACATAGTTAGGCCAATCCCTTTCAATGAATAGAAATCAGGCCCATTTCTATTTTCAGCCCTAAACTATTTTTATCTACCATTTACCACATACTATATTTTATAAACTTAAAGTAATTGAAAAACACTTCCTTATGATGTTTATTTATTGCTTTTTCAAAATGGCTTTAGGCCTGCCTTCATGCTGTTATCAAGAGCCATAACAAGGGTGGAGCGGATGAAGCTTTTTTTCTAGGATATAAGAGAAAGCACTTTCTAGAGGGCAGACCCTCTACTACCTTGCTCAGCCCTCTGGTAGTAGATTTCTTACCCTACACAGGATGACTTTTAGCAAGGTAGAAACCTTGAGCTATCCCAAGGTGCACTTCTTTCCCTTAAGGTGTCGAGCCAAGGAACATTTACCACTTGGCACAAGCAGCCATTTTAAGCATAATTCTTACCAAAAAAAAAAAAATGAAGGAAGTTATAAAGCATGCTCCAGTCCCGAAAAGCTATCAATCAGATTAATTAGATTTAAAAGACTTTGCAAAAGCACATTTTTTGACAGCATGAACTCCAATTCTGCTTATTAATCACATTATTAATTCTCTATTTTATAGTCAGGTCCATCAAAGGCCAATCACATATGGTATTTCATGGGAAGATGTACTGCAGCTTTGATTCTTGTCAGATTCATGAATCTTCACTGCTTTTGACTTTGAATGTGCTGAGCTAGATCTCAATTTCAACTGTATCTTCTTTCACTTAATGTGATTAATCTCACCTTTGTTGTACTCACAGCAAAGTCCACCTGGCATGCTAAATGCTAGTGGGTAATGGGGAGGGAGAGGTTCCCTCTTCCTCATCCCTCAGATGATATGTTACTTTTTAAGATCAAAAGAACCTTCCTTACAAGAGGCAACTAGGGAAAAAAAATCTTTGTATTAAATATCTCTGGTAAGTGTTTGGTACCTAAGATATACAGAAATTAACAGTAATACATGACTAAAGCCATGGTCAAAAGATATGAACAAATTATTCTCAAAAGAATTGCAAACTATTAGCAATTAAATTAAAGAATGATAAAAATCGCTGATAATAAATCCAAATAGAAACCCTGAGATTTCAACTCACATTCAGAAAACTGGCAAAGAAGACAAAAGATACGAACAGCTAATGTGAGGTGGTAAAAAGACAGATACACTAATGGATTGCTCATGAATTTATGAACTGATCCAACTATTTCACAAAGCAATTTAGAATTATTCAAATAAATTGAGTAAAATGTTGTGAGTAAAAAAATAAGTGAGTAAAAAATACTCTTTGACCCAGAGGGGTATAATAAGCAAAGCTATACCCCAAGGAGTTCATGGACAAAAAAACAGTCTGTTTGTATCAAAATATTTATAGCAGCACTTTTCTGAAGGCAAAGAACTAGGAGACAAAGTGGATGCCCATCAACTGAGGAATGGCTAAACAATGGTATGGAATATCATCACTATGCTGTAAGAAATAAAGAATATGATGAAATAAAGAATATGATGAATCCTTACACGAACTGATACGAAAGTAATGAAGAAGAGAGCCAGATAAACAATGACAACAACTATGGAAATGGATAATGGAAAAAAATACACAACCATAAAACGAGTGAAAATAAATGATAACAAAATTATAAAGAACAAGCATGGTCCCCAAAAAGAGATATGAGAAGACACCTCCTTCCACTCCTTTGCAGGGTGAGGGTAAGAGGATTCCCAGTTGTAGAACAATGCATATAATGCCAGATTGTTTCAATGTGTTGTGGTTTAACAGATTTTTTTCTCTTCCTTTTTTAAGAAAAATGTTATAAGGCATGGCTCTCTGGAATCAGGGAGGGTACAGATATAGGAAGAAATGTAAGGGATATAAAAACAAAAGACACATAGAGCCATAACAAGGGTGGGGCAAATGAAGCTTTTCTCTAGGATATAAGAAAAAGCACTTTCTAGAGGGCAGGCCCTCTACTAGTTTGCTCAGCTCTCTGGTAATAGATTTCTTTCCCTACACAGGATGACTTTTTGCAAGGTAGAAACCTTGAGCTATCCCAAGGTGCACTTCTTTCCCTTAAGGTGTAGAGCCAGGTAACATTTACCACTTGGCACAAGTAGCCATTTTAAACATAATTCTCACCAAAAAAAAAAATGAAGTTATAAAGAATGCATAAATATACATATATGTATATTTTTTAAACTTTTTATTGCAAAAAAAAGAAACCTTCTAGGGTTTTTCATTAACTGGTAAAAGGTAAAAAAAAAAAAATACTCACTATTGCTTTCTCTTAAAGGAATAGATGGCTAGGCAATGTTTCCAAATGGAAAGGATGGAGTAAGTCCCTTATAAGACAGGGAAATTTAGAAATCCAGCTCTTTTTCTTAGTGAAGACCACACATCCTACCCTCAAAACTAAGTGTAAAAGATATATTCAAATAGATCCTATCAGAGAATAAAGAACAAAAATTGCTTTGACATAACATTGATCCATAAAAAACGTAAGAACAATGTTTTTAATAGACATCATAATGCCAAATACTACTCCGTTACAAGCTTTGTGGGACAAAAAACTTTCAAAATACAGTCTTACCAGAAGAATTCAAAATCACTTGGGAACAGGATGAAGTGCCTGCCATCCAATCCAATCAACATTTATTAAGTACCTTGTCATGTGGCAGACACTGTAAGCTCTGGGGATAAAATTAATAAGAAGCAAGACAGTCCCTTCCTTAAACGAGCTCAATCCAAAGGGGAAGACAGCACACACAAAAGGAGGCAGAATAGCAGTGGGGGGTGGAGGTGGGATTGGGGGGGCAGGAGGGGAAGAGATGTCAGGGGGTATTCATGCTCTCTTGTTCTGTGGAGCTGAAACCACACACCTCAGCAGATACAAAGTGGAGAAATCTGAGAGCCCAGTTTCTACCCTTCATAAAAGAAGGCACTGAGAGGAGATTAGTATTCTACCCTCCAGCATTCCAAACAGAGGGGAGAGGAGGCTGAGACAGGTAGAGTCCATGAAGGCTTGTGTTAGTAGCATAGGGTGAGTCTAGAAGGAATCCCCATCATGCTCTCTGCTACTACAGCTCTATGCTTTCCATGAGTCTACAGAAGATAAGTGCTCAGCCCTCATATTTTAATTGCCCACAAAAAGCTGTTCTTTTATGCCATGCAACAATTTTCAGAACATTAAATATAAAAGAATAATAGCAGAATAGAGATCTGTCCCAGGACTATTCTATATGAACTATAGGAAGAAAATAATAGTTTTTCTTTCATAATTATAATGCCTTACATGTTCAGTCCACAAAGCTTTTTCTTGCATTATCTCATTTAACTCACAGCTAGCCTGTAAGATAGGTAGGGAAGATAACAGTATCCCCATTCTGCAGATGAATCAATTGAGGCTCAAAGATGTTAAGTATGTTGTCATGGAGCTAACTAATAGTAATGAAGCAGTACTAGAACCCAGTGTCCTAAGTCTATGCTCTCTCCAACCAAGCCATCAGAATATGTTTAGCTTCAGTGGATAAAGCATTATCAGAATAATTCTGAGCTAATTTCTGCTCTTGGGTTCTCAAACTTAGATTCCAGTGACCCAATGACAGCAAACAAGGCCAAAAGGTGACCTGATATTACAGCTTAAGATCTCCGCTGCTTTTAAAGACTTGATTATCGTTCCTTGAATACCTTATCATCTGTCCCATTTACCCTACACCAAGAATGTATTGGTATGTTTCTTCTGTGCCAAGGCTGCACTGCTGTCAGAGTAGTACCTTTTTGTTGTTCAATCATTCAGTCGTGTCCAATTCTTCATGACTTTCTGGACCATAGCATGCCAGGTCCTTCTATCCTCTACTCTGTCTCAAAGTCCACCCAGATTCATGTTCCTTGCTTTCATGACACTATCTATCCATCTCTTCCTCTGCTGTTCCTTTTGCCTTTTGCCTCCAATCTTTTCCAAATCAAGGTCTTTTCCAGTGAATCCCATCTTCTTAGGTAACCAAAGTATTTAAGCTCCAGCTTCAGTATTTGACCTTCCAGGGAATAACCTGAATTAATTTCCTTAAGTATTGACTGATTTGATCTCTTTGCTGTCTTTTGATTTCATAAGTCTTCTACAACATAATAATCTGAAAGTGTCAGTTCTTCAGTGTTCAGCTTTTCTTATAGTTCAACTATCACAGTCATACATTCTTACTGAAAAACTTTGACTATAAAGACCTTTGTCAGTCAGGTGATGTCTCTGCTTTTTAGTGTGCTGTCCATATTTGCTATAGCTTTCCTTTCAAGGAGCAGGCATCTTTTAATTCATGGATATAGTTACCATCTATAGTGATCTTTGAGCCCAAGAAAATAAAATCTGACATTGCTCTCAGTTCTTCTCCCTCTATTTGAAAGGAAGTGATGGGACCAGTTGCCAAGATCTTAGTTTGCTGGAATTTTGTTTTGTTTTGATGCTACACTTCAAATTGGATTTTACACTCACCTCTTTCACTTTCATCAATAGACTTTATAATTCCTCTTCACTTTTTGCCATCAGAGTGGTATCATTTGCATATCTGAAATTGTTGCTATTTCTCCTTACAACCTTAATTCCAGCTTTTGATTCATCCATCACATAATATACCCTGCATGTAAGTTAAATAAATAAGGTAACAATATACAGCCTTGCCATACTCCTTGTCCAATCTTAAATCAATCAGTTATTCAATGTTCAATTCTAACTGTTGTTTCTTGGCCTGCATACAGGTTCCTCAGGAGACAATAAGATAATCTGGTGCTCCCATCTCTTTGAGGATTTACCACATTTTGTTGTGATCCACACACAAAGGTTTTAGTGTAGTCAACAAAGCAGAAGTAGAAGTTTTTTAGGAAACTCCCTTACTTTCTTCATAATCCAGAGAATGTTGTCAATTTGGTCGCTAGTTCTTCTGCCTATTTGAAAACCAGACTGCACTTCTGGTAATTCTTGGTTCACATATTGCTGAAGCTTAGCTTGCAGGATCTTAAGCACAGCCTTGCTGGTGTGTGAAATGAGCACAATTGTTTGGTAACATTTCTTGATAACTTTAACAATTCTTCTTTAGGACTGGGATATAAAATTATTTTTTCCAATCCAGAAGCCACTGCTGAATTTTCCAAATTTGCTAGCATATTGAATTTAGCACTTTAACAGCATCATCTGGAATTCCATCACCTTCACTAGCCTTATTGCTAGGAATACTTCCTAAAGCCTACTTGACTTCACTATTGAAGATGTCTGACTCTAGATCAGTAAACACACCATCAAGGTAAGGTTGAAATCTCTCTTGTATAGTTCTTTATATATGCTTACTTCCTCTTCTTATTCTCTCCTGCTTCTGTTAAGTCCCTACCATTTTTGTCTTTTATAATACCCATTTTTGCAGGAAAAGTTCCCTTTATCTCTTCTTTTCTTGAAGAGATCTTTTGTCTTTCCCATTCTATTGTTTTCTTCTATTTCTCTGTATTGCTCATTTAAGAAAACCTTCTTATGTCCCCTAACTATTCTCTGGAATTCTGCATTCATCTAGGAATATTTTTCCCTTTCTCATTTACCCTTCACTTTCCTTTAGAATAGTACCTTATTTAACATCTAAAAAGAAGCTTGCATAATTTCCTAGGGAACTAAGATGGGTCAAGTCAAATGGCCGAGTTTACACAACCAGTATTTGTCAGATTAGCCCCAAGTCTTCTTGACTCCAAGGCTGACTGCAGAATCAGCCCAGAACTTATACATGCTACAAAGGGAGGGAGAACAGAAAAGGGAACTTTATGTGGTGCTCAGTTAGGCAGCAAATAGCAGGCTTGCTTTTATTCAATTCAACTCAACAAGTTCTGTTTTTTTCTTCCCCCATTGGGATGCGAGTGCTACCTGTTATTTTAGCTCCTTCTTTGAAGTCTCACTGAAATATCCATTTGTCTTACATAAATCTCTTGCTGATCCCCTCCCACCTTTGTTCTGGGATGGCTGGTGTACATGCCTTTGAATTGTATGTACAGATAACCTCGTCTAAGAGGAGCCATCTGAGTGGAAAAGGCCTAAACCCACAGTCTGGGGTTTTGGTCAGGCTGCTATCTCCCTGGGGACTCCTGGGATTTTATTCACATTCCTTCTATAGAAACAGGCCTGCTATGCCTGGGTATTTTCTCTTACAAGATGTTTTTTTCAGAAACTGGAAGCCTCAGATCAATTTCCATACTTAGGAGGCTTCCAAAAATGAAAGGTCTCCAAGGTGACAGATACTTTAAATGCTTTTAGGTGAGAGAATGTTTTCCCCTCCAAAAAACCCACACACTGTTGACCTCAGTTTTCCTGTCTGTGGGGCCGACAAACAGGAAATCAGCATCACTTAAGGGGCACAGCAACAGAACCAGTTCTCAACCAAAAAAAATACATTCATATCTGCTTTTGTATATCCCCTAGAAATCACATTAAGAGATAAAAATGGCTTATTAAAATGAAAAAAAAAATCAAACTCACAAGAAATCGCCTTGCATTGAGGTTTTTGCCTGGAGAAATCAAATTACATGGAAGTTCGTACTCAGGGAATGCTGCAAAGGGGGCCAATTTCCATAACTTAGCCTCGGTTAAAGGAAGCCTCCCCAGGGATGGCTCCCATTATTTCCTCTGAAGCGCCGATAATTCTCTGTATTTGCCTAAAGAGGAAGCTAATGCTTAACCTAGATTTGACTTCACTGTCTCTAGGAGATGAGGTGAAGTTAGCTGGCTTTGAGGATTAACTATGCATTAAATGGTTTGTTTGGCTTCTCCTTTATTAATAAGGGCTTCCCAGAGAGCAATGGAGTGAGAAGGAGATGCCACTAGGAAGTGAGGAAATGGGATAATGTCAAGCGCTTTGCAATCCTAGAAGCCACGTAGACATGTAAGTGGTGATTACTATTGCTATTAGGTAGGTCAAAAAGTAGACTAGAAAGACAGCCTGAGATTCTGTTTCTGACAGAGTTGTGTGACCCTGGGCGAATAACTTAACCTCCAAAGCCCCCAGACCACCCACCCACACCATAAGTAGCAAGAGAATCACAGGGGTTTTCATGGAGGGAGTTCCACAAAGGTATGAAATGACAAGTCTAAACTCAAAATATGTGTGTGTGTATGTGTGTGTGTGTGTGTGTGCGTGCGTGTGTGTGTGTGTGTGTGTGTGTGTTGTTATTGTACAAAGGGAGAAGCTGCATCATGTAGTGGTTTGAATATAGACCAGACCATGAAGCCAAGAATACCTGGGTTCCTGTCCTTCTGACATGTCCTGGCTGGACAAGGGATTTTATTTCTCAGGCCTCTAGATAATGATCTAAGACAAGAAAAGGTGTCCACCTGCATTGTTAGAAGTTTTCTCGTCAGAGAGAACTCAAGTAAGATATTTGTAAAGTGCTTAAGATGTGCCTGGCACACAGTAGGGGCTTAATAAATGCTTGTTCCCTTCCCCTTCTCTCCCATACTAATAAAGTAACAGGTTTGGTTCCTGTCCCCTATCTCTATCATACAAAAGGTTTCTATTTCAAACTGGCACTATGGTCAGTCCTTCATGCATAAAATACTGCTACCAAATGTTTTCTCCCTGCTACAAATGTTAGGCTTTTGAAATAACACAAAGTAAAAGCAAGCTACTCCAAGTTTGTAACCCACCTCTTAGTTACTTGACAGTCAGAGCTATCCCCCACTGCACTTGCTTCACTTACAAAGGGAGAAAAAAAATCATGCTTTCCTTTTAGTAAGAGAATACCTGGACCAGGACCAGCTTCACTGAGTATGAAGGATCCAGAGCCTGACAGCTCGAATAATAAGGTGAGAAGAAACTAAAGGGAACAAATGGAAAAATGAGCATGGTGACCATAAAGGGTACTGAGAGTGCACCAAGAACCATCCCAGGGATGGGTCTTTCTGATGTGTCTTTCTGACAGTTCTAACCTATTTTCCTAACTGACCCAAATGCCACAAAGGACACCCTTCCTTATCTTGGAAGGTTTGGCATATCAGGAACACTAAAAGCAACTGTCCAAATATTACTGGTTCTTAATGAGGGAAATTAGTGCCAGCTGCCAGACAATCCAGTCCAGATCTCTGAATCACATTCATTAGTCCCTCTAGAAAGAAGCCAAGCTTGGAAGAATGAGGCCCTAGTATGAAGGCACCATGATACAATTGAAAGAGTTCTCAATGTGTAATCATAGGATCTGGATTCAAATCCCGCTTCTGTCACTTACTTCCTGTAGGACAAAGAGGGAATCACTTAATTTCTCCAGGCCTCAGTTTCTTCTTCTGTTGGACTAGATAACCTCTAAGGTCCCTTTCAGCAGTCAATTTATGTATGATGCTAAAAACCTAGGATTTCTAGCACTTCTCAGAAAGTTGTTGAACCCCTGAGCGGTTAGGTGACTTGCCCATGCTCACACAGCCAGAATGCTGTTGAACAAGTGGTAAAAATTTAACTTGGGCATTCCCAGCACCAAGGTCAACTCTCTGTCCACTATGCCACACTTCTTGGCACAGAGTAATTAATAAATGGCAATAATAAATGGCATATGATATGTACTTAATAAATCAAACATCATAAGTAATTAAATTCAATAAACATTTACTAAAGGTTTACTATGTGCCAAGTGCTGCAGATACAAAAAGAAGCAAAAGATAGTCCCTGCCCTCAAGGAGCTTACAATCTAATGGATGAGACAACATGCAAACAATTATGTACAGAGCAAGTTACATACATGATAAATAGGAGATTATTAACACACGGGAGGCACTGGAATTAAGAAGGGTTCGGGTAGGCTTCCAGAAAGGTCAGTAGCTGCAGTGGAGGAGGAAGAGCATTCCAGGCATGGGAAATAACCAGAATAAATGGTATATAGTAGGTACTTCATGCATTCTTATTGTAATGATTCTGTGATATGCATTCTAGATAGCAGAAACACGGACTATGATAATCCTTATTATAGACACTCCTGCAATCAGGAAGAGGTTTGTCCAACATTTTGTGGGTTTATAGAGTGGAGGGGGCCAGAGGAAGGACCTGTGATTTCATTGGTTTGAGGAACTCCTAGTGTGGAAACTTCTTCTACCAATGCAGACTGGCTGTTGCCTGGGTTGTTCCAAAATGAACTGAATTGCCCCTGGTCAAACAGCTAGTATGTGTCAGAGGCAACATTTGAACCTGGGTCCTCCTTTCAGGACCTATTCTCCAAGCATACTGCCTCCAAAGACTAGGACAAGGATAAACCTGTAATTCTATTACTGTAGAGAACTCCCTCTGCCAATGCAAGTCATGCCTTTCTCTGCACCTTATATCCGTAGAGAGTTGCCTAGGGCACCTTAAGGTTCAGAGAATTGCCCAGGGTCACACAGTAAGAACATGTGGACTTGAACTCAGGTCTCTCTCTTTCCCAAAATAGCGGTCTCTACTATGTCATGCTCCCTCTCCTATATGAGAGGAGGAAATTTGGGACCACAACAACATTTCATGGTGAAACAGGTACTGGAAAATCCCACTGTATTAGCAGGAGAGGCATGAGATACTGAGGACTATTCTTGGCTCATTTAAAAGACAGATCACATTGTTTTCCTTCAATTCCACAGAGTTCAATGGAATGACAAGCTATAATTTAGTGTCCCTGCACTCAACACAGTCCATGCACTCTGCCAAATACTGTCAATGATGAGCAATAGACACACTGGTAATCTGTGCCTCATGGGAACGACTTGTTTTTAGCTATTTTAAGGCACCTATATTATCAGCATCACCTGGGAAATAGATGCTGGCAGGCAGATAATGTCTTCAAAATTACAGGGTTGATGTATCTCTTTCCATTTATGTAAGGAGATATGGGTCTACATATAGATGCATGATATATCAAACTATTATGTATCTCCTGTTTGAATCTTATTTAGCCACAAGTGCACATGCAAACACATGCAGACACATGTGAATGTCCCACCGATGCTCTTCTGCTTTGAAATCTCCCATGCACAATTTAACAAAAGAAGGCTTTCCATTGTAGTTAACGGTCCTATCACTGGCTCTCGGTTTGTCACAGACCACCTACCAGTTCAGGCAGCTGGAGTAGTTCTCTGGGATAGTCTCAAATGTAACAATGGTATTGATACAGCTATTAAGAGCTAGAACTAAAGGGAGGGGGTTTTCCCCCAAGGTGCTGAAATTTGGAGAATGCTCTCAGCGCTTGCAATCCCTAGTGGCCTAGAAACAACTGAGTTTAACACTTAGAGTAATTAGTTAAAATAAGAAGTTACCAAATGATATGCCCTTGCTCCCCTCCCAGGTCTGCTTCACTTCCTCCACCTCCAGCAGCATGTCAGATACATCTTGTGCCACCTACCCCAAGGGCAAAAATGGCTGATGATGGCTCTGAGACATCATGATGATCTACATGCCTGTTTAGTCTGAGGCTGGGCTGAGCCATTTAATTGAAAGCTTGGTTTGGTGAGTATGGCCTAATGTTCATACTATAGAGTAGGGACTTCAGCCTGATAGCCATACTGCTGTAATGTCTATGCTGATGAAGTATGAGATGATAACAGGAAAGCAGAATCACAACTGCTGACTGCAATGAGGAAGAGCTTCCTTAGTCAGTTAGATGGTGCAGTGGTCTTGCAATCAGGAAGACCAGACTTCAAATATAGCCACAGATGCTGTGTGACCTTTGACAAGTCACTCAAGCTCCATCTGCCTCAGTTGCCCCCACTGTAACACAGGGAAAACAATAGTCCCTCCCTCCCAGGGCTATTGTGAAGACAGAAATAAGACAGAACTTTGTAAACCTTAAAGTTCTATATAAATGATGAAGAGAGGGGATGAGGGTCTCACAGATCTTCCACAAGGGGTCTACTCAACATGCAAAGGGCTTTTCTCTAGATCTCTCGACATTGGGTGGATACCAATGGAGCATATAAACTATTTGTGGGTTATTCCTCACCATGGCTACATGACTAGACCAATTCCTTCTGGGGTCATTTTTCTCTCTGGTCTTATGCCACTTCCCTCACATAAGCATCTCTTGATAATATGTTGTAATCTACTCAATAAGCTTCTCTTGATAATATGTTGTAATCTACTCACACCTACTATACACATTTCTGTTTCCCTCTAGGTGACCTGAAATTTCAATTCTTTAGAGACTTGGGTGTTTTGTGATTTGAAGCCAAACAGCATCATTGAAAGATTATTAATATTAAAATAATGATTCTGTTTCAGAGGAATTTTGTGAATCATTAAAGTACTGTACCCTATCTCAAAGCAAACTCAGCATAGCCTTCACATCCTATTCAGTTTGGGGGCTGGTTCATTGTCTATCCATGGTGTCCATCAAAAATGTATGTACTCATGGACCAGCTCCATGGGTTATCCATTTAACTGAATGTTGTGGAAGTGCCTTGCTTCCAGATTTGGAACACACCAAGTTTTCCATAACTAATTCTAGTCTGTTAACCATAGGTAAGAAGACAGACTGTTGATTGGCTATATAGGTGGAATTGGGGTACATTCACAAATCTTTAACCAAAAAGAAGTGGATCTTTTCCTTTGATCTGGCTCTTTCCTTTCTAGCTGTTGTTTAGCTTGGTAGTACAGTGGATGGAGCATTGGATCTGGAGTTGAGAAGAACTGAGTTTAAATCCAGCCTTAGAAATTTGTGTGATGCTGGGTAAGTCATTTGACCTCAGTCTCTTCCTATGTAAAATGGGCATAATAATAACACTTACCTCCAAGGGTTTTTGTGAGGATCAAATTAGATAATATTTGTGAAGTGTTTTGCTCACCTTAAAGCACCATGTAAATGTAGTGTCTATGATGATGATGATGATGATGATGATGATGATGACAATATAGGGGGAGTGGTCTTGGTGCTCCCCATACAAGGTAACCTGTGGCAGACCTTTTTATTTTGCCCATTTGTTTACTCTTTCCTGCATTAAGTTAAGGAGGCTTGAGATGGCTGTGACACTAAGCTTTGAAAGGTCAGAAGAGTCTAAAAGACTCCAGAGTCTCCAAGAGTCATCAAAGTCCAGGAGCTACAGTGCATGCCTGAAACTGTCAAAAGCTAGAGAATGAGGAGCAAAGTTCTGAGCAACTTGCTTGACCTAACCTAGCAGTAGAGGAGATAAAGATTCACACACCCGTTGGTGGCACAGTGGATAGAACACCGAGGTTAGAGTCAGGAAGATGTGTCTTCCTGGGTTCAAATCTGGCTTCAGATACTTATGAGCTATGTGACCCTGGGCAAGTCACTTAACCTTGTTTGACTCAATTTCTTCATCTATAAAATGAGCTGGAGGGGGAAATGGCAAAGCACTCCAGTATCTCTGTCAAGAAAGTCCTAAATGGGAACACAAAAAGTTGTATATGACTAAAATATGATCAAACACAGGAATTCATTGGCCATTCTTCTTTCAGAACTGAATTTGGTGGGGCAAATGCTATGTAAGAACCACATTAAATGTGGGACCAAGTGGTAAGAGTAAGAGACCAACGTAGTATAGAAAAGTGTGACCCTAGCTCTGGAGGGAAGATGTTTATACTTCTGTTCTTGATAAATCTTCTAATTAAAAATTCTTTTGTATAAAGAATAATTAATGTTAATTGGTTAAATGCAATTAGGGAGCTACCCCTGAACTTTAAAGGTCCCCTTCAAAATTCCCTGAGGGAAAATGTAGCTGGTTTCACTTTGGGAGAGGGAGACCAGAATTATCATAACCTTGAAATGGTATTCTAATCCTTGCCCTCAGGCCTTACCTTGATTAGATGAGATTTCACCATAGCTCTGGCACCCAGCCGGCTCTGTTCCAACTACCTTTCCACTACCTCTTCTCACTCTCCTCTCCTCAGACTCAGCATTCCAGCTTACACCCTCGTGTCCTCTGCTCCTGACTGATGACCATTCACTGGGTGGGTCCACAGACCCATCATGCTATACATACTCTCCATTTTCCTGACATGACACATGCATTGTCCTACCCTTTCTGTTGCCTCCTCATTTTTCACCTATTACTCTGGGAACAACAATCAAAGCAGTCCGGCACTAGCTGGAAAGGATAATTCACTTGACTGATATATGATTTCACTCATTATCTCTGTGACTGCTCAGACCAAAACACCTCTCCGTGGCCACCACTCCCCAGAGGAGCGCAGTCTTCCCCCAATAAAATGTAAGCTCCCTGAGGGCAGAGATTGTCTTCTTTTTGTTATCAGTATCCCTAGTGTTTAATACAATGTCTAGCACAAAGTAAGCATCTAATACAGGATGGCACAGTGGAAAGAGTACTGGGCTTGACTGAGGAAGATTCATCTTCCTGAATTCAAATGTGACCTCAGACACTTACTAGCTCTGTGACCCTGGGCAAGTCACTTAACCCTGTTTGCCTGAGTTTCTGCATCTGGAAAATGAACTGGAGAAGGAAATGGCAAACCACTCTAGTATCTTTGCCAAGAAAACTCCAAATGGGGTCATGAAGAATTGGTCTCAACTGAAAAACAACTGGACAATGACAACAAGCATTTAACAAATGTTTTTTCATTCATTCATTGCTAATATATTGCTATGTCATGTACCTTCTTCTTGCCTTCAATTTCAGTTCTTCAGAAACTATAAAATTCTGTGACTTCTCTTAGGATGAGGCAATCAAGACTACACAGGTAAAGTGACTTATTCAAGATCACATAATTAATGACAGATGTCTCTTTCTAGCTATGCAATTTATTAGCTGTGCGATCAATGCCCCTTCAGTTTTCCTGATCTAAAAAAAAGTCATTCAATTAAAATATTCATTCTTGTTATTTCTAAAAGAAAAAAATATTCCACTTAAATAATTTTTACCTTTCTCTCCTAAACATAAAGAGAATAATCCAACTGAAGAAAATATTTCACCTGAAAAACTAGCCATTTATAAAAGAATTAACTCTTCTAATGTTAAACAAATTCCATTATCTCTGACTGATTATCTCCTACTCTAGAGAACTCTTGCATGAAATTCTGAATTGAAACATCAATCTCAAAGTAAGGTGAACTTTCAATTAAATGACCACGAGAAAATTTTCATCTTTAAATGACTCATCCTCACTGAAAATCATTCCTTTGGTAACTAGAACACTTTTCTCTTAACAAACATATATTTTTCCAAGAGAAGCTTTTGGCATATATTCCTGAATGCAGTCAACTTTCTTATATGTTGGAGAATTATTCAACTTTCTTTCAAAATCTGATCAGATTCTGTTAGGTCCATGCCAGGGGGTTGCCTTGCTAAAAGGCCCCACATTGGATGGGGTCTATGGCAAATCTGAAACCGAAATCTGTTCAGTTATGTGGCATTGGAACATTGCCTTTTACTAGTTAGGCTCACGAAAGCATTATTTACACACTGCTGCAATTATCAAGATTAATTACAAAACCAAGTCAGTTGTCAGATCCTACTCTGTAAATAAGCTAACACTCTAATTTGCAAACAGCATTCACAACCAAAAAAAAATGGGAGGGGGAAGGGAAGGGCACAAGAAATATGAAGCAGAAATACCTGCAATAGTCTAGAATCTGCCAGACAAATAATCCTGTCAATTAACAGAATTATTTAAATTCTTATTATAGGTAAGGCATGGTACCAAGCACCAGGGACACAAAGAAAGGCAAAAACACCTTCCCAGCCCAAATTCTAAACAAAAAAAGAAAAAAGCTCACATTCCAGTACAAGAGATAAACAACTCTGTACATCCAAGATACCTGCCCGGTATCCAAATCTAGGGTACTTTTCAAAATTCATTAATTCTTTAAAGTCTACTTAACAAATTTTATTGACTCTGGACAATCCCCTAAGCCAAATCTCCTCTCCAATCCCTTCAGGGTCTAACAACTGATTATGCCTTCTCTTCCTCTGCCACCAGTCCCAGATTCAAAACAGATTCGTTAAGTATTTATGAAGCACCTCTAGGGAGGCAGCATGCTCTAATGGAAAGACCCATAGAGTCAGAAGACCTGGGTTCCAATCCCACCTCGGATAGTCATATGTAATCATGGGTACATCACTGAACCTCACTTTCCTATAAAATGAGAGATTGGACTAGATTAAGACTGATAACCTTTCCAGCTCCAAAGCTATGATCCCAGGATATAATGTGCTAGGCACTAGGGATACAAGGACAAAAAAGAAAAGTCCATCTTTTCATGGTAACTGGTGGCACAGTAGATAGAGTGCTGGAACTAGGGTCAGGAAGGCCTGAGTTCAAATCTGGCCTCATTACTCCTTGTGTGACTTAATCTCTTTTCCTCAGTTTCCTCAACAGTAAAATGGGGATAATTATAGCATCATTTGTTGTTTAGTTGTTTCAGTCATATCTGACTCTTTGTAATCCCATTTTGGATTTTCTTCGCAAAGATAAATGAGTGGTTTGTCATTTCCTTCTGCAGTTCATTTTATTTTATTTTATTTTGTTTTTATTTATGTATTTGCTTTTTGGAGGTGGGAAGGCAGGGCATTTGGGGTTAAGTGACTTGCCCAAGATCACACAGCTAGTAAGTGTTAAGTGTCGGAGGCCATATTTGAACTCAGGTCCTCCTGACTCCAGGGCCAGTGCTCTATTCACTGCACTGCCTAGCCGCCCCAAATAAATTGTTGATCTGTTTTTGTTGAGGAAGTCTTCACACCAGAATTTCCTACATCCACGAAATGACATGTCAGGAGCCTACATCTTCCCCCCCCTTTTTTTTTTTTGCTTTTTGGAGGTCAATTGGGGTTAAGTGATTTGCCCAAGGTCACATGGCTAGTTTTTGTGTAAGTGTCTGAGGCTGGATTTGAACTCAGGTCGTCCTGATTCCAAGGCTGATGCTCTAGTCACTGCACCACCTAGCCACCCTCTGCAGTTCATTTTACAGATAAGAAAACTGAGGCAAATGGGGTTAAGTGACTTGCCCAGGGTCACATAGCTAGTAAGTGTCTGAGGCCAGATTTTAACCCAGGAAAAGGAGTCTTCCTGACTTCAAGGTCAGCATTCTATCCACTGGCAGAGGAATGACCTGATCAGAACTGTGTTTCAGGAATATCCATTTGGCTGCTGTTTATAAAATGAACTGAAGAGTACCTCCTTAACTAACTATATGAACATTGTTCCCAAAAGAAAAGTGCTGGAGGAGCCAAGATGGCCAAGTAGAAACACAAACTTGGCATGAGCTCCCACTCCAATCACTTCCAATATATGTAAAAAAAAATGACTCTAAACAAATTTTAGAGCTACAGAACCCACAAAGTGACAGACAGAAACAAATCTCCCACTGAAGGCAGCCTGGCAGGCTAACAGGAAGGGTCTATTGCATGGGGCTGGGAGCTGAGCGCAGTCCCCCATGAGCCCTGTGGTTCCGGCCCCAGGGTGGCCCCGATCAGTGGTAGCCAGAGCAGACTTCAGGAGATTGAATCTCCAGCAGCTGTGGTGGTTTCCAGACTTCTCAACCCAGAAATGCCAAAGACAAAGTAAAAGCTCAGTATGGAACTCTGTTGGAATGGGGGGGGGGGGGGAAGGTGAACAGAAGAGCACAGTCCAACCCCTGACCCCAGGGTGAGAAGCAGTGGAGGTATGGCAGCTGTGCCCTGCGTGGCTGCCTCAGGAGCTCCTGGCCTGCAGATGTAGGAGGATCAAGCGACCATTCAGAGGGTAATCGCTTTTGCTTTAACCTGCTTGGATCTGGATCGCAGTCTTGGGTAGGGGCCCTGGGATGTGTGCCCAGTGAGCCAGAGCTTGTGGGGGCTTAAGATAGAGTGCCCTTCTAATAGCTCTGGCAGCTTCAAAAACCTAGTGATTTGGGACAAAGCTCTCTCTATTCTGGAAGCAGAGTTCTACCATGGAAAAGAGCTCAAAAGTCAAGTAATTGACTGGCAATATGAGCAAGCAGAGGAAGCACGAACAAACCATAGAATCCTTTTTGGGGGACAAAAAGGATCAAGGCATGGAATGGGAGGAAGACAGTAAAGTCAGAACTCCTGCATCAAAAGCCTCCAAGAAAAATATGAACTGGTTACAGGCCATGGATGAGCTCAAGAAGGATTTTGAAAATCAAGTGAGAGAAGTGGAGGAAAAATTGGGAAGAGAAATGAGAATGATGCAAGAAAATCAGGAAAAGTGAGTCAACAGCCTGCTAAAGGAGACACAAAAATACACTGAAGAAAATAACACCTTAAAAAAAAAAGACTAACTCAAATAGCAAAAGAGGCCCAAAAAACCAATGAGGAGAAGAATGCCTTAAAAAGCCAAATTTGCTAAATGGAAAAGGAATTTCAAAAATGCACGGAAAAGAATACCTCCTTCAAAATTATATTGGAGCAATTGGAAGCTAATGACTTCATGAGAAATCAAGATACTATAAAACATCCAAACAAATGAAAAAATAGAAGGCAATGTGAAATATCTCATTGGAAAAACCACCGATCTGGAAAATCTGAAAGAAACAATTTGAATAATGTGGAAACATAATCAGGATAACACAAGACCTAGCAGCTTCTACATTAAGGAACCAAAGGGGTTGGAATATGATATTCTGGAGGTCAAAGGAGCTAGGACTAAAACCAAGAATCACATACCCAGCAAAACTGAGTATAATGATACAGGAGAAAATATAGTCATTCAATGAAATAGAGGATTTGCAAGCATTCTTGATGAAAAAACCAGAGCTGAACAGAAAATTTGACTTTCAAATACAAGAAGCAAAGAAGCATGAGAAGGTAAACAGGAAAAAGAAATCATAGGGAACTTATCAAAGTTGAACTATTTACATTCCCATATGGAAAAATGATAATTGTAACTCATAAGACTTTTCTCAGTATGAGGATAGCTGAAAGGAATATATATGTATGTGTATATATGTATACATACATATGTATGTATGTGTATATATATACATACATATATATGTATGTGTATATATGTATACATACATATATGTATGTATAAGAGGGTTATGTGTATATAAATATATATGTGAGTGTGGGCATATGTATGTTCATGTATATGTAGACAGAGGGCACAGGGTGAGTTGAATATGAAGGGAAGATATCTAAAAAATAAAATTAAGAGGTGA
>CM053580.1:476847099-476878549 GCA_028627135.1 Pseudochirops cupreus
AAGGGAAAGCTCTGTCCCGAATCGCTGGGGTCCTCCCGGCTGCCATAGCTCTCAGGAAGGTGCTGGGTCCCTTTCCTACTTACTTCTGGCTCACTGGATAATGAAGACTCACAGGACCGAAGCCCAAGACCGCGATCCAGATCCAGGCTGCTCAAAGCGAGGGCACTTGGCCTCTGAATGATCACTTAGTCTCCCTGCTGTCTGCAGGCTGAGGGCGCGGAAGCTGCAATGTGGAGGTGGGTGCAGAACCTCTGCCTTTTGCTTTTCTGCCCTGGAGGCATTTCGGCTGGACCACTTTTCTCCCAAGACCTCGCAAGTCCCACTGACCTAGTTCTGGACACTGCTCGCAGCTGCCGCTAATCCGCTCACCCCAGGCTCCTCAGCTCCTCACGTCCAGCCACCCCTGAGGCTCAGCCAGGGCTTCAGGACAGGCTGGTTTCGGCTCGCAGTGCCGATATGGCTCCTCGTAGCCGAGCTGACTTTAGTGGAAAGTATATTTGTGTGCGTTTTGGAGTTCTAGGATTAGTTTAGAGTCATATTTTACGGGTATTTTGGGGTTGCTATGTGAGAGCTGCAAAATGTTGCTGCTCCTACGCCGCCATCTTGGCTCTGCCCCTGGATTTGATTTTTAATTGGCTAAATTTAGGAAAGATATGGAGATAGTTTTAATCATCCAGATTAAATTTATAAGTGTGTGGGGAAAGCCAGCAATCCCTTTCTCAGTTCATCTGGACCAACCCCTTCAATGTACAGATAAGGAAACTGAGCACTGAGAAGTTAAGTGACTTGTTCAGGATCACAAAGAGATGGCAACATAGCTGGAAATGAATCCAGGTCTGCTGTGACATTTCCACTGCACCAAATTGACTCTGAATTTGGGCATTTAACCAGCTACTGAAGTATATATTCTTTCCATCAACGGGAGGAAATCAGAACCCTTTCCAGACAGATTCTCTCTCCTCTTGTATCAGTCAGTCAATCAACAAGCATTTTTCAAGTGCATACTTGTGCTAGGCATTATGCTAAGTGTTGCCTACTTTTTTTGTCATTGAGTCATTTCAGTCACGTCTGACTTTCTGTGACCCCATTTGGAGTTTTCTTGGCAAAGATACTGGAACCAGATTTGAACTCAGGTCCTCCTAACTGCAAGGTCTGCCCTCTAATCACTGTGCCAACTAGTTGCCCCAGTGTTGGGTACAAAGAAAGGCAAAAAATCAGTCCCTCATCTCAAGGAGCTCACATTCTACTAGGCAAGACAACATGTAAACAAATATGTATTTTTATATATGTGCGTGTATATGTATACACACACACAGTGTAAATGGGAAGCAATATCAGAAAAAGCATTAGCTGGGGAGTGGAGGGGAGAGTGGACTGGGAAAGGCCTCCTACAGAAGGAAGGATTTGAGTTGTCTTGCAAAAGCTCAGACTACTGCAATATTCTCATAGTGATGAAAGGGAATGGCTAAATGTAAGCAGAAATGGAGAAGATGGGGGAGGAGGAAGCTCACAAAGAAGAGTGATAGAGGAATGGCTTTCAAGTATTTGAAGAACTGTCCCTTTGCTTGGTCTCAGAGGTGAGAGCTAAGAGTACCAGGTGAACATTACAAGAGACAGATTTCAGCTAATGTAAAGGAAAGTTTCCAACAATTGGAGCAGCATGAAAATGGAACCGACTAGGAATCTTCAAGCAGATTCTGAAGGACCACCTGTCTGGGGTGATGGAGACAGAATTTAATATCTGGATACAATCTGGACTGGTGGATGTCTGAGGTCCCCCATAAACTCTGCAATTCTGATCCTCTGATGTTGTTCAATTTCTTTTAAAAGCAATCAGGGAATACTGAAAACCACCCCTGACTTTTCATAACACAGTGACAGAAATTTTAAACTGTAGGCCAACTCCACCCAGGGAGTTTTTGCCATCATCTCAGATCATTTCTTTAGCTGTAAATGTGGGGGAGGGGGGGGAGGGTTCCCTATCTCCAGAATGCAGTTTCAGGCATCAATTCCTGCCCCTTTCTTTAACCTCATAGCTATAAACATAGAATTCTGTGGCTTTTGTATAAGAGGCTCAGGAAATATCTAGGGACCACCTACTTAAAAACATGAAAACACAAGAGTTTCCATTAAGGGCAGGCCAGTCCAGTATTCTATACCTAACAAAATCAAGGGACAGAGAATCTCAAAACCTATCAGCAAAGATTTAAGTGGCTCTTACAGTTGGAAGAAAACAATCCTTTATTAATAGCTTATCATGGGCCTGGTGCTGTGCTAAGCAGTTCACAATTTATATTTCATGTGATCCTTACCATAACCCTGGGAGGAAGGTGCTGTTGTTCATTGTTTTCAGTCATATCTGACTCTTCCTGACCTCATTTGGGATTTCCTTGGCAAAAATACTGGATCGGTTTGCCATTTCCTCCTCCAACTCATTTCATAAAAGAGGCACTGAGGCAAACATAGTTAAGTGACTTGCCCAGGGTCACACAGCTAGTAAGAGTCTGAGGTTAGATTTGAACTCATGAGCATGAATCTTTCTGATTTCAAGCCCAGTGATCTATCCACTATGCCACCCAGTTGCCCCCCTATTTTACAGTTGAGGGAAACTAAGGCAGACAGAGGTTAAGTGACTTGCCCAGAGTCACACAGCTGGTAGGTGTCTAAAGCCAGATTTGAACTTCTCAACCCCAGACCTAGCACTCCATCCCCTGCACCATCAGCTGCCTCTAAAGCAGTGGTTCTCAACCTTCCTAATGCCTGACCCTTTAATACTCGTATGTGGGTGTATCTGCATGTGGGCAGACCCGCCTGGAGACGGATAGAGGACCCATGTCTTGGTTCCTAAGACCATGGAAAATATGTGCTCTAAAGGGACCTCAGAGGTTAACAAGGCCAACCTGAAGCACCAGTCACCTTTACAACATCTATAACAAACAGCTCTCCAACCTCACCTATGCTGCAAAAAGACAAGTTCATCCCCCTTCAAATTAACCCCAAAGGTAAGGAACTTGTATGTATTCTGAGACAGTGTTGATGTATTGGCTAATTTTGCTGAGCTGTGCTTTTTCACCTCTCCCTTTTCTTTGTTCATTATGACAAGGAATGGTCGCTGGATAGAGGATAGAGAGAGAGATATTTAGAAATGATGGTGATGTAAAAAAAAAAGGTATTAAAAATATTTTTTAAAAGAACCCTTAAAAAAACCCAAACAAATTAATCCTAAAGGTGGAGATGCATTCTTTTGTTCTAAATTCTTTTTCCTGCTAAATGTTCCACTAGTCAAGTCAACAACATTTAGTGAGCATTAACCATTTGCCAGGCACTATGTTAACTGCTAGGGATTAAAAAATAACCAAAATAAGGGTAATCCCTGACCTCAAGGAGTTTAAATTCTAAGGGTGGGAAGGTGACACCTAAAAGGGAACTGAAAAGTTGGGGATGGGGAAAGGTGACCAATTGAAGTGAAGGCCACTGAGTCAGAAGCAAAGCCAGGAGAGGAATGAAGCATGGCTAGCCTGGGCCCTTCCTGCATTGCTAACCTCCCAGCTACCTTTAATGGACATTTGTAGAACACGGGGTTTTTATACTCGCTGTCTCATCTGAATCTCACAACCATCCTGGGAGGTAAGTGCCAACGTTATCCGCATTTATAGCTGAGGAAATAAGTTCGGAGATGTTAAATAACAGAAATTCAAACCCAAGTCTCCTCCTTCTGAGTTCAGGCCTCAATTCACAGCTGTATGGTTGATTACCTTGTTATAGATTATCTATTCCATCTCCCAAATTAGACAGGAAACTTCTTAAGATCAAGGAATATGTCATACCTCTTTAGACCAGCATTCAGAAGCTGCAAGCCTTGCCATTGTTTAATAGCTACTTGGTAAAGTTAAATGAATAATAAAAACCCTCATTTGGATAGTTCTCTTTTAAAAGGGAAAATTATGCAAAAAACAAAGATCATAGGATCATAGATTTAGGCCTGGAAGGGGTTCTAGAGGGTACCAAGTCTAACCTCCTCATTTTACAGGTGAGAAAACTGGGGCACAGAGTAAGTAGGTAAGTATCTTGCCTTGGCTCACATAACTAATGTATCTTAATCAGGATTCAAATTCAGATTTTCTTGCCTTTGAATCAGGTACTCTAGCTCTTGTACAAAATCCTACCCACTCTCTATTGAATTTTAGTTCAGGAGATGGTATGTTTTTTAGAGCAGGAAGACCTTCCCAAGGTTCCCCAGAAATCATAGGGTACAGGTAATTATTTATAAGCAATGACAGCACTGTGGTGAACTATGACTTGGGGCGCTTCTGCTCATAGCATCGCAGAAACAGAGCCCATGGCCCAAACCCTCATTTAACAAATAAGGAAACTGAGGCCCACTTAGGATAAATGACTTGGTCAAAATCTTACAGCTTATTCATGGAGGAACCAAGACTAAAACCCAAGTCTTCTGATCTCCAGACCAATACTCTTCATCACACCACAGTCATCAGATTTTGGGTCTTTCCTCAACAAGCATTTTTCACTGGAGCAAAGATTTTATGCAACTTTTCAGATGATCTTTTTTTCACATAGAGTAGAATACTGAGCTCTAAATTTTGTCAGAGAAATAGATGTGCTCAATGCAGTCTCCCATTCTATGTAGGGATTTCATCTACACCTTCCATCCCAAAAGGTGTAGTCTCTGTTTGGATACTTCCTGAGATGTAGGACATATGTCTAACTGTTTCTATCATTTCTTTCCATGGCTATATCATCTTATACTTGGCTATCAGCAATAATATGGTCACTTTCTCCCAAGGTTTCTACTATTCCTAAATAATAATAATAATTATAAGTAATAACAATAGCTAGCTTTGGTATAATGCTTTAAGGTTTAGAAAGCACCTCACAAATATTATCTCATTTTATCCTTTCAACCTTGGGAAATAGGTACAATTATTATTTCCATTTTACAGAGGAAGAAACTGAGGCAGAGTGCCTTGCCAAAGGTCATACAGCCAGTCAGTGAGGTAAAATTTGAACTCGAGTCTTCCCAACCTCAGGGTTTTTCTCCACTGGGTCACCTAGCTGCCACATCAGCTCTTCCTTGTCAGTCAGAACACAGGCCAAAGTTCCTTTCATCTAAAAATGAGGAGATGGAGGACATGATCGCTAAGATCCCATCCTTCTCTAAAATATAGGCTCCTTTGGGGCAGTTAAGTGGCGCAATGAATAGAGCCTTGGAGTCAGGAGGACCTGAGTTCAAATCCAGCCTCAGACACTTAACACAAACCTAGCCATGTGACCTTGGGCAAGTCACTTAACCCCAGTTGCTCTGCCTTTCTCCCTCCAAAAAGCAAAAAAATAAAACATAGACTCCTTTCTAACTTCTTCTGCCTGTTAGAAAAGAAAGCTGAAAAGAAGAATAACCACCATTTCTATAGCATTTTAAGGTTTGCAAAGCACTTTAGATGCACGCCCTCAGTGGAACCTTGCTACAACCCTGTGGAGCAGCTGGTGTCAGCATTATCCACACTTTATACATTGTTGAGCGTTCCATCACCAGTGAGCAAGTGAGGTAATATTAGAACACAGATCTTCCTGACTCCAAGTTCACTGGATTATCTACCATACCATGCTGAAACTCCCAGCCAATGTCTTGTCAAAGAAAAAAATAAAATCTTGCCCTTTTTCTGAAGCTGCCAAGGATGTATGTGAGTTGTACCCCCCAAGCACTATTTTCAGATGAAAAACTGCATCATATTCTGTTTTTGGAATGAAAACAATGAATCTGTACCAATCTCCAGAAAAGAGAAGAATATCTTGAAAAATAAAAGATTAAAGGTCAAATCAATGCCAGAACCCAGATAGTCTGCACTATTTACTGGAGGAATTGCTAAAAGGAACTGCAATTAGAAATGCCTTTTTTAAAAATAAGGAACAGTAATCATATCCTGTCAGTAATTTATTAATAGCACATATCCTCTGACTAAATTTATATTCCAACCTGTCCATCTCTATATTAATAACATCTCTATAGCTAAATTTGATGATACGTTTTGCTCATAACAACCCTTTGTGTTAGGTACTACAAGTATCATTCCCATTTTACAAGGAAACTGAGGCTTGGAGAGGTTGAGTGACTTGTCTGGTGTCAAGAAGGTAGAAAGTTTTGGACAGGGAATTTTGGAAAATTGATGTTGTTCAATCATGTCCAACTCTTTGCAACCCCATTTGGTGTGTTCTTGGCAAAGATACTGGGGTAGTTTGCCATTTCCTTCACAAGGTCATTTTACAGATGAGAAAACTGAGGCAAACAAGGTTAAGTGACTTGCCCAGGGGTCACACAGCCAATAAGTGTCTGTGGTTAGATTTGAACTCCAGGAGAAGAGTATTCCTGACTCCAGACCCAGCACTCTATCCACTGGGCCAATCACATTGGCTTGTTTGGCTGCCATGCCTCTCCATTAGCTTCTTCTGAGCTTTTCATTCACTGAAACATTCAGGTCTTTATTTTCTTCACAAGGGCTATTGTCTAAACACATCTCATTCATATTGCACATAGGACTTCACATTCATCCCTATTAAATTTCATCTTTGTACAGGATTCTCCATGACACCGGTAAAAATCTTTGGTAAGCCAGTACCCTCTCATTTTTGTACAGATAATGAAAGGCTCATTGATCAAAGTTGTGTCTATGGTTATATCTATGAAGTACTCTCATGTAATTTTCATGTAGACCCTGTCTAAATGAAGAAGGATCCTATCTACATAGTGAAACCCCCAAGATACTGCTATTTGAAGAGGGCATTACGCTAGTAAATGGGCAGTGTGATATGGAGAATGGACGGCTGACCTTTGGAGTCAGAAAGTCTTAGATTAAAAAGTCTTATTACTGACTCATAATGGCTGTGTTATCCTGGAATCACTTACTCTCTCAGAGACCCCAGCATCTCACTAAGATAATAAGTTGTCAGCAAGTTGCTGATTTATAACTGTAGAGGAAGTTTCCGTATCATGAAGTTTCTTATGCTAATGAAATAACAGGTATAGAAAAATGTAAAAAAAAAAAAAGTTCTATTTATATTGAGTCTCAGAACACCACAAGTCTTCTTAATTAAATCCAAGGTCATTCAAAAAGAGATTTGACTTGGGGTGGCTAGGTGGCGCAGTGAATAGAGTACCAGCCCTGGATTCAGGAGGACCTGAGTTCAAATCCAACCTCAGATACTTAACACTTACTAGCCATGTGACCTTGGGCAAGTCATTTAACCCCAAATGCCCCTCCAAAAAAAAAAAAGATTGGACAATGCAAAAACAAAGTGAATGAAAATCCATATTACATAGAATTATGACATTCATCCGGATGGAAAATTCATTGAATTGGCCCATTGGTACATATATCTTGAACAAGAACTACAGATATAAAATGATACAAGCCCAGAAGACATCAGGAAGAGTATGAACCATATTACCTTTTGGAAATTACATAGTATTTTCTATAATTATAAGCTGCCCTCTGCGAGTCATGTAACATGATGTCAAAATAATGATCCAAAGTTCAATGGAGAGATTAAGATGTGTAAGAGAATCTTAACTATCTAAGCCCAGAAGGGGAGGTAGATTACTCACATAACAAAAACGAAGGATAATAAATGGATGGTCCAGTTATTGCACTGCTATCCATGAGATGGTAAAATATCTAAAGGAACGCCACTGCCTTCCCCCATTCTCCCCAGTAGTTAGTGTGATATAGTGGAAAGAATTCTATATTTAGAGCAAGAGGATCTGCTTTGGGTCTTAGTTTCACCAATTACTACTCATATGACTGAGCAGTTAACTTAAGCTCCTTGGGCCTCAGTTTCCTCATCTTTAAAATGAGGAGTTTGGGCTAGATGGACTTTATAGGATCATTTTCATCACTGAATCTATGATCCCATGTTCCTCTGAGTTATGAGGGAACAAGAATAGTGCAGGATGAGAAAGTACTGAAGGAATTTCCTCACAACCAGTGGAAAGAGTGCCTAAAGGAGTGAGATGATGGATCCATCAGAATTTCAAAGCATAAACTTCATTTTATTGTTCCATTCTGTGAGGAATCTTTTGTATCTTGATTCTGTCTTAGAATGCATTATCTGTTCCTCTCAGTTTTATACCATTAACATACCTGCTAAGTATGCCAGAGAACCAAGGACAGATCCCTCAGGCTCTCCATTAGAAACTGACCTCCTGCTTAACAGTGTTTCATTAATCAATACTCTTTTGGTTCAATTATTCAGCCATTTCTGAATGTTCTTACCGGTGTAATCTGGCCTTCATCTCATGTCCACAAGACTGATGAAATGTTCATAAATGTCTTCCCAATTATGTCTACAGTAACAGTTCCCAACCAAAATGTCAAACCTATCCACCTTCCTCCCCCATAACACGATACTTGTACTTTAGAATTAATGGAGGTAACACAAAAGAAGAAAAAGCTACTATGTATTCAGTAAGTGAATTTATATCTTACTTATCACAATATAATCTACATATATTTGAAGAACAGTAATACACATATAGGTATTATTCATTCAGATTACAGAAGATCTGTTTGCTTAGTTTTGAGATGACTCGTTGTTTCATAAAGCCCTTGAAATAACTCTCTGCCCCAGCCACCCCGTCTAGCGTCCACCACTCACAGGCTGGGAACCACCATGCTATGGCAATCCCCTGAGCCGCCAACCAAGTAACCCTGTCCAAAAGAGAAATTAAATTAGCCTGATATGATTTGTTCTTGATGAAACCATGCTGGCTCATAACAGGAGTTTTTTTCTTCCTTGTGCACACAAATAATAATATGTTCTAGACTTTTGTCATGAATGGAAGTCTTTACTTCTTATTCTTGTCTTATACTGGAAAATCCACCTTATTTTTATAAAGCAGGATAACATTTACCCATCTCCAATCCTGTTGCATATCTGCTGTTTTCCAGGAGTTTTCAAACTAAGAAGGCAGCCCTCACAGTTAGGTAGGGCATTTGATAGAGTGCTGGGCCTGGATTCAAGAAAACTTGAATTCAAATCCAGCTTCAGATACTTCCAAGATATATGACTATAGGAAAGCCATGTAAGTTTTGCCTGCCTCAGTTTCCTCATCTGTAAAATGGGGATAATAACAGCACCTACCTCCCAAGGTTGTTGTGAGGATCAAATGAGATAATATTAGTAAAGTGCTTTGCAAATGTTAAAGCATAATATAAATGCTCACTATTACTGTTATCTGCAAATTCCCTCTACAACCTGGGACACACATAAAATTAGGTCAGTGACTTGAACTCAATGAGGGAAGCTAAGTGTTCCCTTACTATCTGCACAGGGCAACTTGGTGGAGCAGTAGATGGAGTGCCAGCCTTGAAGTCAGGATGACCAGAGTTCAAATGTGGCGTCACACACTTGCTTGTGATCCTACGCAAATCACTTAACCCTGCTTACCTCAATTCTTCATCTGAAAAGTGAGCTGGAGAAGGAAATGGCAAACTACTCCGGTATCTTTGCCAAGAAAAGCCCAAATAGGGTCATAGGGAGTCATACACAACTGAAATGACTCAACAACACTATCTGTTCACTTATCTTAGACTTTGGTCCACTGTTAAACATTTTTGTTTTATGTGCCCCAGACCAAAAATCATTCTCCTTGGTTGGAAAGCCCAAAGCAAGACAGGATTTGAGTAGTTTTACCTTCCCTCAGTTATCTGTTCTGACTATTCCATCTCAATCCTATCAATTTTTCAATCTTCAGGGGCGGCTAGATGGTGCAGTGAATAGAGTACCAACCCCTGGAGTCAGGAGGACCTGAGTTCAAAGCCAGCCTCAGACGCTTAACACTTACTAGCTGTGTGACTTGGGCAAATCACTTAACCCCAATTGCCCTGCATTCCCCCCTCCAAAAAGCAAAAAAAAATTTTTTTTCAATCTTCTTCACATCCCTAACAGAGCCCTTTGGAAAAAAAATACATCTCCCCTCCTTTTTCCCCCCAATTTCAGCATTCATCTGTAAGCATCAGATCATTTGGGGCTTTAGCTCTCCTGACCTTCATACATAAACAAAAGGGAATAAGCATTTATTAAGTACCTACAATGTGCCAGGCACTGTGCTAAATATTTTACAAATATCTTATTTGATTCTCACAACAACCCTAGAAGGTGGGTGCCAACGTTGTTCAGCAGCTGAGGAAACTGAGGCAGACTGAGGTTAAATGACTTGTCCAGGTCAAACAGCTAGTAAATATTTGAGGTCACATTAGAACTCAGGCCTTTCCAACACCAGGCACAGCAAGCAGTCTGTCTACTGCCCAACCTAGCTGCCTCGTGTGAGGCCACCACATTGGAGGGCCAGACATGGACTTTCTCTGGGTTCCTGTACCACAAGGCCCCTGAAATTTCCCCAGACAATCCCATATAAGGCATCATGACAATTCCAATAGCATTCCTAATTTGCCCTTCACAAGGAAAAGCAGGTTAATTTAAAAGGAAAACAACTCTGAAATGTATCAGGGATAGGGTCTCCCGAAAAGAGATTAAGCCCTTAGGGTGAACTACTCAGCTTTTAGTACCAGTTAGCGGTCCATAAGGGTATCAGGCAAGCTGTCTGGACTCGTGTCACAAATAAGGAACCACAGACGTGCATAAAAATTTAAAAACACCCACATTTGTGAATGATCATCAGAAAGGAAGGAGAAGAAATTTATTAAACACCACTATGTGCCAAGCACTGTGTCAAGTAAGCACTTTACAAAAATTATTTCATGTAATCCTCAGAACAACCCTGGGAGGCATTTGCTATTATTATCCCCATTTAACAGTTGACAAAACTGGGGCAAACAGATGTTAAGTGACTTGCCCAAGGTCACACAGCTAGGAAGTGTCTGAGGCTGGATCTGAACTCAGGTCTTCCTGACTCCAGGCTCAGCATTCTATCCACTGCTTGCTAGTCACAACATGCTCTAGGCAAACTGCTGAACAACAGTATTTCAGGGATGCAAAAATCTATACAGATCTTAGCTTCTATCCTACTAAGGGTACAGTAATATAACAGATATTAATACTTGAGCATTCAAACAAGCAAAGGTTATCACAAAGATATCAGTCGGACTTTTAAAGAAGCACATTGAAAAACAGATTCTTAAGTTATTAACAAAAGCAGAAAAAAGTGCTCATTTTTCTCTAGTGGACACCTGAAGGCAAAACTAGGGTATCCAAAAATGAGAATCCTGGAGAGAGCTCTATCTAGTGGGTTTTTACCAATGCAAATTGATGGAATCCTAATAAAGCTGCCCCCAGACCAAATATTCTAACTTCATTATAGGGCCCACTGAACAGTAGACCCACTGTACCTACCTAGTCCCCCTGCCAATGTCTTAACTTCTTCATATATGCCTCACTGCTCACTGGAACAATAGGTGTGTCCCTGAACTCTTAGTTTCCACAGAAACAGCAGGTGTGTCCATGTGATGGGAATCCAGCTACTGCCTCTACCTAGTCTCTGCCCCTAGACCCATTCCCACAGAAACTTGTATTCAATCACAATCACATCATCCATCTAGACCAGACAGGAACCACAATACCTAACTAACTACCTTGACCAGACAGGACCACAATAGCTAGCCAATTGGAGGGCAGAATGACCAGAATGTTTAACCACCAAACCATAGAGGGGACCCTTCCTCCATTACCTAATCCCTTGACAAACTCCTCCTGCTTTTTAATATTAATCATATTCCTCTATTCTACGTAAATTTTGATTATGTAATTGCATCTTTACCCTATAAAAATCCATCTCGCTCTCTCTGAAGTTGTTGGTTCCTCTTGGAATTTAGCCCACTTCATGAGAGGCGTCAATCTCAATAAATGCCTATACTTGGATTAGAGATGGTCTGACTCTGAATTCTTTGAGATGGTTCTATCACAGCACATCATGAAACCTCAATAGTTTGTGGGTGGGCAGAGCCCCCACCACAATACTTTTTGGCATCCCTGGTTTTAAACATCAACATAAATGGTCCCCCAAATCCTGGGCAAAGCCCTCACCCTTCAAATTGCAGCACCTCCCAATGGGGCTACTTCCCCCAACTCATGCATGCATTGGAGAATCTCTACATAGAGTCCAGTCAAATGCAAAGGGCCTCCAATTTGTCCCAGACCAGTCTCCACCATGTCGCACTCCTTTTGAGTACTCCACTCTCAATTTAGAAAGTACATATTGCCAAAGGTAGCTCATTCTTCATAGTTATGACAAGTCCTTTTCTCCCCTTGTGGAATATCACAGAGTTGGACACAACTTAAAACAACCGAACAACAATGGACCCTGAACCATGGGCCAGAGCAGCCCTTGTCTCTGCCTGAGGACCTAACCAACACAACAGAAAGTTCTGACATTACATAAAGACCACTGATGGCAATGAGTGTATTCAAAGAAGCAGATGATGAAAACGGGAGAAAAAATTTCTGAATCCTGGTAAGAGGATTCTGGGGAGAGAGTTAAGGAGAGGAGAGCATCTTTCCATCTGGGTAAAGTGCACTTACCAAGTGGTTCTGATTGGTGAGAATTCACCTTATCATGCCCCATCCCCCAGCCTACCATGTTACTTTTCATTCACCTCCATGCCATAATACCTCCCTTCCAGCCTATACCTCTAACCAGGACTCAGGTTCCCACCCCAAGGACCCTAAACCCTGATTGGTGAGCATTCATCTTGGTAGCCTAGCATGGAACTTCCCAACCATCAATATTCACTTTCAATCACTAATACTCTCACTCCCTACCCTTCCACTTTCCAACTCTAATTCTGAATAGACCAGCCAGCTAGCTGGTGCAATGGCTAGAGTGGTATGGCTGGAGTCAGGATGTTCAAATCAGGTCTCAGACACTCATCTCAGACACTGCTCTCATGAAGCTTACAGTGCAGTGAAAGAAACAGAACATGGACCTAGATAGCTCTAATATAAGAAAGCTAGGTGGGGTAGTGGTCCCCTAGACCAACCATCTCAAGTAAGTACTATGGTTCATAAGTGAGATAGTAATGGACTGTTAATATGTAAGCACTAGCCAGCTAGGTGATCCTGGAGTCAGGAGGACTCGTCTTCCTGAGTTCAAATCTGGCCTCAGACACTCACCAGCTGTGTGACCCTGGGTAAGTCACTTAACCCCATTTGTCTCAACTACTTCAACTATAAAATGAGCTGGAGAAGGAAATAGCAAATCAGTCCAGTATCTCTGCCAAAAAAACTCTAAATGGAGTTTAGAGTTTTTTGGGGTCACAAAGAGTGGGACATGACTGAAATGACTGAACAAGAGTCAATAAGTGCCATGAGAGTAGTACTATGTCAGGAACCACGGGAGTCAGGGAAAGGAGGAAAAATTTCCTTCTAACTGGGAAGATCAAAGTAGACTCAGGACCATAGAATCACAAATTTAGAGTTGAAAGATCTTAGAGGTCACTTAGTCCTTTATCTTAAAGAAGAGGACACCAATATTCAGCAAGGCGAAGGGACTTGACCAAGGTCATGAAAGTAGTGGCAGAGGCAGTATTTGAACACAGGTCTTCTGACTCTGGAGTCAGTGTTTTTCCTATTCTACCACATTTGTGCTGGGTCTTGAAAATGGGGTTTCATTTTGACAGGAAGAGATGAGACATATGAAGAGAGAGGGGAGAATTCTAAGCAGAAGGAAATGTTATGAGCAGGAGTCTGGAAGCAGATCTGACTGGGTAGGATAAATCATAGGGTGTTCAGAAAAGAAAAGCAGGAGATAAGCTGGAAATATACACTTAATTGGGACTTCAGTGAGCCCCAAATGCCAGAAGATAGAGGTTGGACCAACCAATACCTACCAAAGAGGTTGTTTTAAGCATCATGATGCATGGTTTTTCATGAGGTGTGTGTGTGTCTGTGTGTGTGTGTCTGTGTGTGTGTGTGTCTGTGTGTCTGTGTGTGTCTTTGCATATGTTTTTGAAGGGTACAGGTCAGACTAAATCATATTATACCACTACTCAGTAGACAGGGATATGAGGATGACTTCACAAACGGTAAAGCAAAGACACAGATATTTGGTGATTTGTCCTTTGTTATACTAAACCAAACTGAGGGTAGCTAACAGACCTCATACCCATCAGTCAGTTAGGGGCATGTCTACCCCAAGAAGGGGGGATGGTGGAATAGGTATATAAGAAAGATCTGTTCCAATGGCCACAAAGGTGGCTGAAGCAGGTGCTGGGGAGACTTAGAGCTTGGTCAGACATTGAAGACTCAGTCACCCACTACATCCGGGACCATCACCAGTCATCTTGAGTTTTGTCTTGCTACTGGATTTTATGACTCTGGAAGAGACAATGAGGCTAACAATTTGGCACAACTCTGCCTCACTTAAATCCAATTCATGAGCACTCAAGATATCACTCCATGATGTCACTGGTCCTCCTTGAAAAAGAATGATGAACAACAAACAATCCAGCCATAAAACTAAGATTAGAACCCAAGTCTATTACTTGTTCATCTAGGGAAAATACACACACAAACACACACACACACACACACACACACACACATACACACACACACACATGCACATACATACACACACACACACCATACAATATGCTTTCTGGTGCTAGGTCACTGTTATTCTAACAGCCTTGATTTTTTTCTATCATGATCTAAAATAAATTTTCTTTATAATGATGCTTGATTATAATATATCCTTGGACATCAGTGTCCTTTGTTTTAAGCATCATGGTGTGTGGTTTTGCATGAGGAGTTCTGTGTGTGTGTTTGCATATGTTTTAGAAGGGTACAGGTCAGACTGAATCATCTTCTTGACATTGGCACAGAACAGACAACATTCTATTTTTAATAGGAAAAACACCACGTCATATTGAACTTGATAGACTGGTGAGTAGCCCCAGAATATTACATCTGCCACTTGCCTGATAAGTCTGTAGACTAACACAGACTTCTCCAGGCAACAATGACAAATTAATTACCCAAGATGTCCTGATTTCCCTAGGACTAGTAAATGTCAGCTATGACACTTGCTTCCATAAAAGCGATGGTCCTCATTGAAATATAGGAAGAGAATTATGAATTGAAGAGATCTTGAATTTATCTCCTATGTCTTCTCATTCACATAAAAACTTTAAGACTTAAAGTTTCTGCCATTTTGTCCACTTATAGGGATACAAAGAGGCAAAAAGCAGTCCCTACCCTCAAGGAGCTTACAATCAAATGGGTAGACAGTATGCAAACAAGTACACACACACAGCAATATATACAAATTTATTAATTAAATTATCACATTTGACCCCTCAGGTTCATAGTGAAAGGATGATTATGTTTACTTTACATAAGAGGAAACCAAGGTTCCAAGAAGTTAAGTCACTTGCCCAAGATTATATAGCCAATAAGTTATCAGAGGCAGAATTTTAGTCTAAGACTTCCTGACTCCTTCACTACCTCTTTATCTACTTTACCCTTGCATTTCTGCAGTTTCATCTTCATTATCATCACCATCATCAGCATTTCATTTCCAAAGCATTGTAAGATTCACACATCAATTCCCTTAAAATTCCCTTTGAAGTAGAAAGGTGGTACATTATATTATTATTCCCATTTTACATATGTGGAAGACAAGGCACAGAAAAATTAAATACATGGTGAAGGTCACAAAACCAGTATAGGAGGGACTTAAACATATGTCTTCTGCTTTCAAGTCCAATGTTCTTTCTACTACGTGAGAGACATTAGGAAAGAAGAATTGGTGGAATTCAAGGCTTGGTCATATTTTGGGGGGTGAGGGAGAAGAAGTTAAAGGTAATTCAGGTTTCAAGACTTGGTAACATTTTGGTACCATTGACAAAAATAAGTATTATCGTTGATGTTTAATGTGAGCTATTATAGCTTTTCATATAAATGAATGTCATCTTGTTTTTTTATTAGTCATAGTATTCCTTTCCAAATGTGTAATGGCAATGGGAATTTGAAGATCTTCCCTGCCCTTTAATGGGCCAAATGTAATCACATGGAGCCTGTCATGGGAAGAGTTTGCTGAACAGGTGGAGCAGGAAGGGTGGAGCAGAACTGAGAGGAAGTTGGGAGTCAGAGCAGTTAGTGTGGAGGGAGAGAGGGGACTGCAGGCAAGGAGATGTCTAGTATTGTGAATGTTTGTGGGAAGACTTTGGGGTGATGTTGCTTCCTGCAGTGATAAGGTGTATTATTAACTTCTTTGTTGCTATAATGGATTTGGTTTTCTGGTGTTGGGATTCAGCTTTTTGTTGTCTGAATAAATGTTTTGTTTCTGTCTTTTATATGGAGAGTCTGTTATATTTTGAAGTTCAGAACTATGCTGGCATATTCATAGTTGCCATCAGTGCTGTGAATATTGCCTTGGTGACAGAAAATGCAAGGTCTACCTAGTATCAATAAGGATAGGGAGTAAACCTATAATTTTATTGATATAGGGAACATCCAGATAAGGAAACTCCCTCTGCCAATGCAGATTGGCTCTTTATTCTTAGAGAGCTGCCTATAGAACCCAGAGGTTAAGTGACTCATCCAGAGTCTACATAGCTTGTTGGTTGCTTGTTCATCCTTCATTTTCAAAGAGGACCAGTAACATCACTGGCAATGTCTTGATTTGCATGTGAATTGGACTTAAGTGAGACAGTTACACAAAATCATCATCCTTACATTCTCTTCTAGAGTCATCCAAGTTCAGTGACAAGAAAAAAGTCAAGACTACTAGCGATGGTCCAGGATGCAGTGGATGACTTCAGAGTCTTTGATGGCTAACCAAACTCTAAGTGATCTACAGTGTCTGCTTCAGCTGTCTTTGTGGCCATTAAACAAATTCTTCTCATCTGCCCATTCCACCAGGGGAAGTCTTCACATGCTTGGGGTAGACAGCTCCCTAACTCACCAATGGGTTTGAGACCTATCAAACTGGTTTAGCTCATACACATGCTGATAGCTTCTCGGAGTCACAAGTAACAGCTGGGTGAGGGTAGATATCAAAGACAGATAAGCAGCCCTGAAAGGGGCTCGGCAAGCCCTCACAGCAATGATCCTTCTTGAATACCCCATATATAGCCAATATGTGTTAGAAGGAAGACTTGTTCTCCCTGTCTCTGAAGACAGCTCCCTAGTCACTATGTCACGCAGTCTTTTATAAGATGAGAAAAAACTCTAGGTTTGTTCATGCTAACATTGAACAGCGCAATGTGGTATAAGAGAAAAGCTAGCTTTGGAGACAGAAGGATCTGATTTCAAGCCCTTCTACTAACTCATATTGACTGGGTGTCTCTGGGTCAGTCCCTTGGTCTCTCTGTGCCTCCACTGTAGCCTAAGACTACAGATTGCAGAAGGGTGTCAATTAGTATTCACACAGTTTCCTTATCATGAGTCCCAATTCCAATGAAATCATAGGTCTAGGTTAAAAAAAATGAAGAGAATTGCATATCAATTCCATCTCTACAAAGCTATGATGTCATATGCTATTTTTCTCCAGTTAAGTCTGATCTCCAGATTTCCTTGATCAAAATTGTAATAAAACCCAATTAAATTATACATCAAAGACTCTTTACTTTAAGCTCCTTAAGCCATGTCCACTCCAGTAAACATCCTGTTATCTGCTTTTGCCCTCTTTCCATTAGCATTTCTATGAGTCTATTGCTCACCACTGCTCAGATAAATACTGCTGCTATAAAGCTTGAGAGCAGGGCAGAGCCAATCTCTTTTGCCAGCCTGGGGAATCACTATGCAAGCATTCAAGCCTGAGGTGCTGGGAGAATATGACTTCATTTTCCTACTTGTTTTAATATTGATTCCTGCATCTCCTGAGAGAAAAGGGACCTGTGCCCAGTGAAATAGCAGCTATGTAAGGGAAGGCAGGGTTAAATTGGACAGGAACGCCACAGTCAAGGTGAATCTGAAAACTTCACAGGACAACACATGGAATGAATTTAATGTCATGTGTCTCTTCTTCAGGTCACCATCCATCAAAGAGACGTAAATAGAAAGAAAGAAAAAAGTAGGAAAGGGCATTTCTTTTCCCAGGAAGGTAATCTCTGGGGCACTGCCATTTTATTATTCACAAACACACACACACACACACACACACACACACACACACACACACACACGCCCCTAAAGAAAACATTTTCCAGTTTATCAGCTGTAATTGCTATAAGGATTCTATTTTCAGCTGAGTTTCTCTGAGTCTCACCACACAGAGAACTTTAAGATGATGGCGTCAGGTTTATTGAAAGTTGATGGAAGCTCCTAAGGAGGAGGCTGCTGATGTTAGAGATCATTTAGTCCACTCTTCTAATTTTAAAGACTCAGAAAGGTTAAGCAACTTGTCAAAGGTCGTACATGTCATAAGAGGCAGAATTCGAACCCAGATCCTTTGACTCTGAAACCAGTGTTCTTTTCTCTATACAAGTCTATAGCTTATAGATAATATCATTGAAAAGGAGAATGCCCAAAGAAGAATAAAATGAAATAAGACTAGAAAGGGGGGAGCATCCATATTCTGGAGGGCTTTAAATGTAGGGCTAAGGATTTTTTCCTAGAGGCAACAGAGGGCTAACTGGTCCAGTGAACGAATTGTCCAGTGTTGTAAAACCAGAAGTCAAAATCTCAGCTCTTGATTTGATTTCTTCCTTAGAAGCATCTAGGAGACAATGCCGTAAAGGGAGAATGATGGATTTTCTCCTTCCAAGGCTGACACATGGACCTATAAAAATGGGTCTCAGTCTTTCACCTCACCATTTTTTTTTCTTAGATGGAGGACAGTACTCTGGAGGCTCCAACCTTGTGAAATTCAAAAGGTCAGGAAGATAAGCTTCCAGTAGTTTGGGAGTTCTGCGATTTGGGAGTCCAAGAGTTGGAGTCCACATATTTGAAGTGACCTTTGGGAGGTGTCTTCAGGATCCAGGTCAGTATTAGCTGAAATGAGAACTCATTAAGAATTAATGCTGCATTTGGAGTGTACGTGGTGGACCCAATGCTAAGCAGAAAGTGTGCTAAGTATGAGCCCACTCACCCCAGAAACAAAGGTGGGATAGAGAAGAATATACCACCACCAGGGTGTTGGGAGGGAGTTTGTACTTTTGTTCTTGCTATATTTTCAAAGCAAACTTCTCTTTATAAAAAATAATTGATCTTAATTAGTCAAATGGAACTGGAGGGCCAGTTAGGCAGTCTTGGACAACAATGGGGGATATAAACTTATAAGTGGTCAAAGCAATAGTATTAGAGAAGAGATGCACAGACACCCCCCACCAAGGAACCCCTAGAACCTCAAGGAACAGAAGTAGCAGCCTGACTCTGACACAGATATGGAGTACGGAGCCAGCATGGCACACTACAAAACTGTATGTCTGGTAGTGAGGTATCTGAAGACTTTGTGGGTTGGATCTAGGGCATTTGGAAGAAAAGCACTCTGCTCTGGATGGTAATGGATGCAACTGAAGGTCTCTATGTTATGTTCCAAGTACATAAGCAATAAAAAGGGAAGAACCAACTTAAGTTAAGAATCGTGGGCAGTTCATTGTCTGTACTTGACTAGAATAATTCTCCATTGAAGACAAGTAGACTTCCCAGCTCAAAGTTTGAAGTCAGACTCTGGTTTATAAACACTCCAAAAGGTATATGTATTTAGACTACAATGAAAATGACAGTCAAGTTCTTCTAGTTCCTCTGCCATTTGAGATGAGGATATTTTAAAACCACGCCTTTTTCAATTTCAAGTTTCCTAAAGAGTACAGCCCACAGGATGAGTGGGCTGCTTGAGAAGCTGTTCCCCATGGTGGGTTCTGTCTCCTCAACTGTGCTGATGTTCTGGTTTTTTCCTGTGTCTCCTAAGGCTCCTGGTATAGCACATGGTGGAGGCCAAATAAATGACTGAAGAACTACTCTTTTGCCACTCTTCCAAAATCCTTGTTATTTTTCCTAGTCTTAAACCTATGATCTCATTAGTGTAGGCAGCTCCCAGTATGGGGACTCCTACCACTGTTTGCAGAACAGCAATTCATCTGCAAGCTGATGGCTAGGAGCCTGAGAAGGTGAGTGACAGCTATTATGGGTCCATAAGACAGGAATTCAGGTCTTCCCAGCTAGAGGCAGGTCCTCCAGCCACTCTCCCTATACTGCCTGTCTATGCCTTTATCTATCCTTCACCAATGTCAATGTTGCCCTTCCCTTGCCAAGAGAATGTAGCACAATGACTTAGGCAAAGCAGGTAATTAATACATTTGTTGAATTGAATCAAAAGACAAGGTATCTCAATGCAGCAGAAGAGTACTAGATCTGGAGTCTGAGTACAGAGAACAGAAGGCTAGACTTGGAATCTGGAAGACCTGGGTTCAGATTCTCCCTCAGATGCTTACTTAGCTGTGTGACCCTCGACAAATAACTCAATCTCTCTCAGTCTTAGATTGCCCATTTGTAAAATGGGGATAATAACAGCATGTGCAGTGGTTAGGCCTGGAGTCAAGAAGACCTGAATTCAAATCCAACCTTAAGAGATAGATAGATATAGATATAGGTAAAATACATATATACTTATATAAGTCTATTTGTGTGCATGTGTATACTTTTTGGCCAATCATTGACCTAGACATACCAACTGTGTGACCCTGGGCAAGTCATATAATGCTGTTTGCCTCATTTTTTTCCTCATCTGTAAAATGAGCTGGAGAAGGAAATGTCAAACCACTCCAGTATATTCACCAAAAAATCAAAACAAAAAACCAAACCAAAACAAATGGAAGACTCAGATACAACTGAAAAACCACTGAACAACAACATTTTTCAGGGTTGTGATCAAATGAGAGAACATATATAAAGCAATTTGCAAACCTTGAAATACAATATAAATGTGTCAGCTATTATTACTTACTTTGAAACCTAGAGTGAGTCACTAGGCCTCACTTCCCCCTTTTGTAAAATGAAAGGATAACAAGATGCAGTATCATTGATGCCCAGACTATAGGCTCATTGTAATAGAGCTGGAAGGGACCTCAAGACCATCTAGTTCAACACCCTCATTTAATAGTTGAGAAAAGTAAGGTCTAGGTCAGTTAATTAACCACCAGGGTGTTGGAAGAGAAAGTTTGTACTTTTGTTCTTGCTGTATCTGCAGATTAAATATCTCTTTGTAAATGCTAATTAATTGGTTAATTGGTTAAATGGAACTGAGCTGTTAATCACTTGTGACTAATAAGCATCAGAAGTGGGTTTGTAACACAAGCACTTTGAACCCAGACCTAGTGCTTATAATGTTAATGGGAGTTGAAGATCTTCCCTGACCATTAACAGACCTCAAGTGGAGCAGAACAAGAGAAGCTTGATTAGGGGAGGCTTATTTTTCAGGATGGTGAACACCTTTTGTTACTTTGTAATTAGGCAGTGGGTGGGTCACAAGGGTTGTGATGCCCTCTGACTCTGAAGAAGAAGATATATACTCTGAGGTGAGGTTTTGCTTTGGGGCTCCCTCATTGGAAGAGTGTTTGAGTGATTTGGCCAGATGAGCCTCTGGGTAACAATTAAGGAGCCCCCTGGCTTTGAAAAACCCTTATGTTGGTGCTTCTCTCTCTGGTAACTGTATAATCTGGTAACTCTCTGGTATGAATAGCTTTGGTCAGACAGCTAGAAGACCTCTCTGTTGATTTGTGTTACTTTCTCTGTCTGTTTTTTTTCTGCTTGTAATTTCCGTTCATATTTTCTCTGAAGTTCAGGATGCTGACTTTTTTCCCTGAACTAAGTGAATTATAGTTAGATAGATAGATAGATGGATATAGATACAGATACATATGTGTGTGTGTATGTGTGTGTGTGTGTGTGTGTGTATAATTAAAGTAAGATTGTGGACCCCTTTACAGTTGCTTTCCTTTAGAAAAGCAGATCAGAGAAGCTGTACTAGCAGTATGCTAGAGTGCTTGCTGTTAACAGCGCTCTTTGGTTGAACTGAAAGACACTAAAGTCCCTTCCGTCTCTCAACCTCTGATTCATTAAGAATGAGAGCAGATGGCAAATTGACTGTGGTGCAAGTTAAGGGACTTTCCTTTTCTCTTTCTTCACACCATGAACAAATTCCCCCCTTGTCTCTGACAAGAGAGCAGCCCATGACTAGGCCTTTGAGTCTACCCAGATTTCTCTTAGAAGAGTCCATGTATCCCAACTCTAAAGCTGAATAAAGGTTGCTGTCTCCACGTCTCTTTTTATTAAAAGAAAGCTATAGAGCCTGAGGTTGTGTTGAAAAGAACCTGAAAGAGATGGCTGTTGGTCTTCACCCCCAAAGAGCTGAGATTTGTTGCTCTGAACCATAATAAAAACCAGATGGACATGAAGGTAAGATCAAAGATGCTCCTCAGAGTTGGGAAGCCTGCCCCCAAGAAAGCAAGCAGACATAATTGTGCTCAGGGTTAACTGGGGCTCCTTTTACTCCCCAGAGGGTTGACCTGAACAAAAAGGAGAGAGCTCAGTTACCTCAGTCATCATCTCTGCAACTAAATGAAGTTTCTTAGTAGGAGTGTTTTCTTGTTTCCATTGCTTTCTTTTCCCAAGAAAAGGAGAAAAAGAAGAAACTTAACCAGAAGTAAAAGTGAGCTGGAACAAGGGAGAGGTGGTACAACACATGGGCGGGGTGGAAGAATAATCCGCCAGGGTTTAGGACATATGGTACATATGGTAGCTGTGGGGCCAACATTCCTGCTATACTTAGTCAAAATAGGAAACTGGAGGGTACGTGACAGATGTAAGGCTTACATACATACAAGGTGCAAGTGAGAAAGTAGATGAAATACTCATGAAATTCTCTGTCTCTGTCTGTCTGTCTCTGTCTTCTCTCTTTCTATCTCTCATTAAAAGCAAAGAGAAAAAGGCTGTTTTATTTACAGTTTGTTATCCCTAAGGAGGAAAACGTGCCCTGTTCAACTTCACCAGTCTCTTCAGAAGACATCCACAATCCACATGGTACCAGATAATGGCTGTTGAATGCCATGGTGATATATCTAGGTATTTATCTGGAAGAGATGTCAAAGCCCAACCGTTTAATTTTATAGAAAGGTAGTTACTTGGAGGTGAATAGGTCATTCAGTGGATAGAGCACCAAACCTGGAGTTAGGAAGACCTGAGTTCAATCTATCCCCAGACACTTTCTAACTATGTGACCCTGGACAAGTCACTTAACCTTTATTTGCCTTAATTCACTGGAGAAGGAAATGATAAACTATGACAGTACCTTTGCCAAGAAAACCCCATGGACAGTATTGGTGTGCTAAGTGTCAGATATGATTAAACAACTGAACAATAAAACTACTGGCCCAAGGTTACAGAGGTAAGTATCAGAGGTAGGCTCCGGGTCCTCTGTCTCAAGTCAGTGGCTCCTCTCCCTGTTCTATATTGCTATATATGATCAGTTAGGTCCAAGATACTGTTTAAGCAATTTTAAAATGCCACCTAAGAAAATAAGCATTCACCAGAACCTGAGGTGTACATTTTAACTGTAGAAGTAGGGAACTGAAGGACTATCATACAAACACAAGGGCAGACAGGCAGTTCATTGAACATTAACCATGCTGCAGCAAGAAGAGTAAAAGCCAAGAGAAGCTATAAGAGCCAATGTGGGAGTGGTTATAAAGGTTAATTCAGGTTTCCATTCTATTATCAAGATTTTCATTTTGGGTATTGATCACAGATTTAGATGTGGTAATTTTATAGAAAAAATGCATTAAGTTGGCCAGTCACAGACCTAGGGAACAGATGATGAAGCACATTCCGCTCCTTTTGGTGGAAGGGGGGGTGGGAGGAACCTATGGAAGCAGAATGTGGCATACCTTGTCAAGTGAAGTCCCTGTGGAAACTGAACTTGTATTGATTTCCTGGAAAGATGTCCTTGGGTGAGGGTTATCTTGGGAAATGACTAAGTTTTGTTTTGTTTTTTAAAAGGTATACACACACACATGGGCATGTATTATATATAGAGACATATTGTGTATTATGTATTATGTTTATATGTGTATATATGCACACAAAAGGTGGTGATATATGCACATGCATGTGCACATATACACATATAAAGATATGCATCATGCACACATACAAATAACCATATGAACATGTGTACAAATATACATATATGCATGCATATATATGTAAATTTATTGTATTATGTGTGTGCACATGCATATATAGGAAACAATTCATTAGGAGGGGCAGATTGGTACACTAGACTGAATACTGGCAGCCAGTCAGTTGATAAGCATTTATTAAATACTTACTATATGTCTGGCACAGTGCTATGTGCTTGTGAAACAAATAAAAGGAAAAGGAAAGATGGTGCCTGGCCTCAGGAAGCTTACATTCTAATAGGAGAAGACAGCACACAAAAGAGGAGCTGAAAATTGGAATGGAGGGAGGGAGTTACCTGGGTGAGGGCATGATGGCTAAATGCAGAAAATGAGAGACATTTGATCTGGGACCCTTCCCCAAAATGGAGGTTCCTGGAAGAATATGCCAAAGGAGCTGAGGGAAGAGGCAGCTGAGGAATGATGGCATTTTCTAGGTTCTAATTTTGTCTCTATTACTAACTAGCAAAGCTTAAGAAAATCACCCTCTCTGAACTCCAGTTTCTACATCTGTAAAATAAGGAGATTATACTAGGTGACCTACATCATCCCTTTAGGCTCTTTAAAAAAATATTCTCTGATTCAAAATGCCCTGAAATGTCCCCTCAGAGACGGAAGCAAGAAGAACTCAGCTAAATTACTTTTAACACTGAACTTTGAACTGTCTTTTAATCTAACACCTAACCTCCATCTGCTATTTGGCTTTCTCTGCTTGTAAATAGGATCACTCCTGTGAGAACAGAAAGGCTCTCAGCTTGTCTGTAAAAGGGACAGTATTTCAGCCTTTCATTCTACCCATTTTTGATGTAATGCAGGCTAACAGCCAGTATACATAGTCCACTCTGCAGCTCAAGGGAAAGATGACAGAATCCAAACCAGTCACATCTGTAGGCTTCTCTAAACAGGATACTTGTGGTACTTAGCAAACAGCACAAACTGTCTCATGGCACGGATTTCTGGGGAACGGTGTTTGCATTTGATTTTTAAACCACTGCCTAACCCAAAGAGCTCAATCAACACTTGAAAGGCTTCATTGCTGCCTGGTGATTCGCGGAAGTCTTTACCACAATTATTATGCCAAAGAAATTTGGTCACTGGAACAAATACAGTTTAATTCATGCAACAAATACCAAATTCACACATTTTAATAAATATGACTAAAATAAGACAGGGTCCCTGCCCTCTCCCAGGAAAAACAAGTCATATATACATTTTAAAATATTGATAAATAATATATGTTAAGGATATTAATATTCTAAGATTAAATATAATATGCTTACATATTATATAAATATAAAAATGTTAATTATAAATGCAATATAAATAAATCTACATCTATGTATTTAAAATAGGACAGGATCTCTGCCCTCCCACAGTTTGTTATCTGATAAGGAAAACTAGTCATTTATTTGTTTATTCATTCATTCATTCACTTGCTTATTTATTTGTTTGTTTATTTGTCTTTCTATTTGTTTGTTTGTGACAAAGTCCAGACCTGTGACCTACACCATCAATGTAGGGAAATCCCAGCATGGAAAGTCCCTCCAGTCATGCAGACCAGCAAGTCCTCTGAATTTATAGTCTCAAAGAATTGCCTGACGCACCAAGATTAGGTTGATTGGCCCATGGCAATGTGACACAGCCAAAATGTGTCAGAGGCAGCTATTAAATGGAGGACTTCCTGGCTCCAAGGTTACCCCTTAATCTACAATGCCACTGCTGTTCCTTATATACATGCAAAGTCAGGTAAAAAAACGATTCATCTCTCCCTTATGATCTCCCATAGTTCTTTTGCCCTCCTTACTGCTCTTTCACATCACAGGATGTTATGTTATGGTTCTTTGTCCTACTGTGAAGAAAAAATTGGAATTAACATGACTTTATGATATCTTGCTGGACTAAAAAAAAATCCCTTCAACCACCTGGTGGCCTAATTGTATAAAGTCATCAACACTTATTGAAGGAAAAATAAAATATTAACAAACTATGCAAGACATAGTAAAGCTGATGGTCTCATCCACTGTTGTAATAACTACTTGCTGTACTTAGACAAAAGACTTCAGTTTTGTCTAAAAGGACTTTTTTTCATATTTGTAAAAGTACTTGGTCTTGTCTCTTGTCCTTTAACAGAGTATGTTTTCCTATTACAATAATAAATCCTACCAGTTGCATTCCAAATACTTCCCTTTTCTCCTTTGAATGGTTCTCCTCTTTCTCTACCCCTTCCTCTTCTATGAAATGCTTTGCTTTTCGACCCTAAGTTAACCAAAAAGTGCTGCTGATTGGCTCTGTCCTTTAAGGGAAAGGTTACAAAAATCGGCACCCTACAATTCTGAAACCACTAATCAGCAAGGGTAGCCTTTCTCTTAACACACCAATAAATCTCTGCTTTCAGTTTTGGCCTTCTATCATTTGGTGGGTATGGCTCTCCAAAGTGACCAAGAGAATTTCCCATCGTTCCCCTATTAGACGATAAATTCTGAGAGAAGGGAATGTGTCTAATTTTTTGTGTATTCCCCAAAATGTATATATTAGGTACTTAATAACATTTCTTAAATTTTTAATGCAAAGCACTATATGTTTAAATGTCAAAAAAGGGGAACAAAGATAATTAATACAGAACTTCAGAAAGGGAAGAACCAATTAAGACTAAAGCAGCTGGAGTAGGACTTGAGGTGAAGGCAGGCTACGAGCTACAGTTTGAAAGATAAAGTTTTGGTTGTCTAACTTGTGAAATGGAAATAATAATGTTTATCCTATCTATTTTATGGCATTATCATAATGAAAGTGTATTCCTAAGTGAGGTGGGTATAAACTATTAATAGGTTCCTTAAGGAAATTAATCCATCTATGAATTATTGGTAACTGTATTTTGTACTTCTTGTATAGCCTGCAGGGGACCAATATGGTCAACAAATACTTGTTGAATTAACAGCAGAAACAAAATGACAGTGGAATGGGTATGGAACAAGCTTAATCTAAATAGAACAAACCAACATTAAGGATTTAAGTCCATTGTTTATCCTAGGATCACAGGATTTCAAGTTGGAAGGGATTTTAGAAATTATGTAGTATAATTCTTCATCTATATAGATATTGCTACTAATACTTATCTATTTGTTAAAGCAGCCCCTGAAAGACTTGTACTTGGAAATGTCTTCATCAGAACAGTTATTGTGTATAAACTGCATCTCTTCAAACATAATCCTGTATTGTATAAGAGTGTGCATGTGTGTGTGTGTGTGTGTATAAGGCATGTCTCCAAGACATCATTGCACACATTCCCCAGAAATGAAAGAACTTTACTCACTGGGAAAAATTTTCTAGACTACATTTCCCATAGGGCTGTGTGTGATCCTTCTGGAAATGTAGTTCTCTAAACCAAGAAGAGAAGAGAATGCTATAGATACAGTTCACGTAGATTTTAGAAAAGTTTTTGCTAAAGAATTCCCATCCTTGTGGAGAAAATGGAGATGTGGATTAAATGGTAACACAATTAGATGGATTCTGAACTGATTGGATGATTAGACTTAAATCACAGTAATTAATAGTTCAGTATCACATGACAGGAGGTCTCTAGAAGTGCCTTATATAGGAAAAGACAGCTAAGCTGTGCTTTGAAGTAAACAAGAGAGTCTATAAAATGAAGAGGAAATGCATTCTGACATCTTTGCACCTATGCAAAGAAATAGAGATGAAAGATACAATATCATGCATCAGGTCAATTCAACTGGAACAGAGCATTATATAAAGGAGATGAATATGAAACAAGAATAGAACAACAGGTGGGCACCAAGTTTGGTGAAATTTAAATGCTAGGCCAAGGATTTTGCATTCTATCCTGGAGGCAACAGGTAGCAATTAAAGATATTTGAACAGGGAAAACAAAATCTTCACATCTAAGCTTTAATGATATCAACTTGAAAGAGACAAAGAATTGACAATCAAGAGGATGCCTATCAGTTGGGGAAGAGCTGAACAATTTGTGACATATGAATGTAAGGGAATACTATTACACTATAAGAAAAGACAAACAAGCTAATTTCAGAAAAGCCTGGAAAGACTTATATGAACTGAAGCTGAGGTAAGTGAGTAGAACCAGGAGAACATTGTATACAGTAACAGCAATATTGTACCATGATCAACTGTGAATGACTTAGCTATTCTCAGCAACACAATGATCCATGACAATTCCAAAGGACTTATGATGAAAAATGCTATCCACCTCCAGAGAAAGAAGTAATGGAGTTTGAATGGAGATAGAAGCACACTATTTTTCACCTCGTTTTTTTTTCACCTATTGTCCCCTTGGGGTCTGAGTCTTCTTTCACAACGTGACTAATATGGAAATATGTTTTGCATAATTAAACATGTATAACCTGTATAAACTGGCTCACTCTCTCAGAGACATGGGGAGTTGAGAGAAAGAAAGAGAAAATTTGGAACTCAAAAAAAATTTTTAATGAAATTAAAGATTTTTGTAATTGGGGAAAAATATTATTTAAAAAAGAATATCAATTTGACTGTTGTGTACTGCACGGATTGGAAAAGGGGAAAACTTGAAGGAAAAAAGTAATTAGTAGGAAGCTACCAAAATAATCCAGAGTCGAGGTGATGAGGGTCTGAACCAGGGTAGAAGTGATATGAGTGGAGAGAAGAGAGCAGATGTCAGAGATGTCCTGAAGACTTGGCAACTGATTAGATACAATATTTGAGGGAGAGAAGAGTTAAGGATGACTCAAAGAGGGTGAATCTGGGTGACTGAAAGGATAGTGATGTTGTCAGCAAGATTTGGAAAGTCTGAAGGATGCACAAATTTAATTCTGTTTTAGACATATTTGTTTTTGTGTGTGAGAGAGACAGACAGACAGACAGACAGAGAGAGAGAGACAGAGAGAGAAAGACTCTATGTGAATATGTATACGTCTGTAGGCAGAGCAGGAAAATGAAAGGGGGTCTTAATATTTAACAGGGAAGCAAAAGTCCAAATGATCCTGAAAGACTCCATTTCACAGGGAATGAAGAAAATATTTCATTAACTTTCAGGTTGTGAATATTTCAGTGGAATACTTCTGGTTGCACAAAGGCCAATTGAAAAACCTTGCTCTGAACACAAACCAATTAAAAATAGAATTGTTCTTCCCCTGAGTCAGAGCCATCCAATCCCTAATATGATGAAACATCATTTACTTAGCATAGCCTGAGATGGAAGCAAGAAAGGTTTATGACCATCCTTACAGGAACAAAACTGAATGCTATGAATGTAATAATATCTGGCAAGATGCCACTTGGATAGTCCCTGATTTCATCTTCTCTAATTAAGGAATTCTCAAGAAAACAAGATAAGGTACACAGTGCTGTCAGCCAAACCAGGAGCAGCAGTAACAAAAATGTTCCTGAAATGGAGCAGTGGAGTTGGTTATTTTAAATGTTGAGATTCGCCTGAGGACAGGCATCTGCAATGACAAAACAATGAGGAAAGGTACAGGCTGGGGTCAGAAGGAAGACATTGATTGCAAGAAATTTCAGAGGGACATCTACTGAAAAAAAGAGTACGCCAGGATTCTGGCGTACCACAGAGTCCTCCAAACCCACCACCCATTTCCAGACGCTTGGGAGCCTTTGCTCATGATGCCACCTCTTGTCATGGACTCAGTTCAGAGTTACAAAAACAAGGATTCAGATTTTTGACATTTACTAGATGTGTGACTTCCTAACCATTATCCTCTTTGGGCTTCAGGCTACTAAAATATAATAATAATGCTTGCTAGCATTTAGATAGTGCTTTAAGATTTGCAAAATATTTTTACAATTTTATCTTATTTTGTCCTCACAATAACCCTGGGTAGTGGATTCTGTTAGTATTATTATTATTCCCATTTTACAGATGAAGAAATTTAGGCCAACAGTGGTTAAGTGACTTGCCCAGGATCGCACAGTGTCTGAACAGGATTTGAACTCAGGACTTCCTGACTCCAGGTTCAGGGTTCTTTTCCTATAAAAAGAGGGCAATGACACTTGTAGTGACTACCTTACAAGTTTGCTATGAGGATTAAGTGAAATAAGACATATAAAAAGCCCTTTGAAAACCTGTCTTATATAAATTTTGGCTCTTATTACTAGCCCACCCCGAGCTCCTTTTCCTCTTCTCACTGCTAATCCAATTTCCACCTATCCCTCCCTGGTTAGCTCACAGCCCATTTCTCCTGTGAAGCCATCACTATTCAAGCTCATTGTTGTTGTTGTTGAGTCATGTTAGCCCATTTGGGGTTTTCTTGACAAAGATACTAGAGTGATTTGCCATTTCCTTCTCCAGCTCATTTTATGAAAGAGAAATGGAGACAGATGGCAGCATAGAAGAAGGAAAACTCCATGAGCTCCCCCATAACCACCTCAAATACCTACAAAATATGACTCTAAACAAACTTTAGAGCTACAGAACCCACAAAGTGACAGAGAGAAACAAATCTGTGGAAGGCAGCCCAGAAGGCCCACAGGAAGATCGCAGCATTCTGGGAGCCAAGCTCAGCCTTGTATGAGCCGAGGGTTTTAGCCCAGGGCAACCCTGACCAGCAGAGGCTGAAGCAGACTTTGGGAGAAGAGATCACCAGCAGCAGTGGCGGTTTCCAGAATTATCTACCCATAAATGCCAGAGATAAAGTAAAAGGTCAATGTGAAACTGCTGGAACTGGTGGGGGGGGTGTACAAGGAGATGGTCCAGCCCCTGCCCCCAGAGCAAGAAGTGGTAGAGGCATGGTGGCCCTGCAGCCACTACTACATGGCTGCTTCAGAGCTCCTGGCCTGCAGATCGTAGGGGGAACGAGCGACCATTCAGAGGGTAATTGCTCTTGTTTTAACCTGCCTGGATCTGGATTGCTGTGTTGGGTAAAGGTCCTGGGGTGTGAGGCCAGTGGGCTAGGGCTTGTGGGGGGCTGCAGAGAGGGCACCCAACTAATACCTCTGGCAGCTGTGAAAACCCCAGAGATTTGGGACAAAGCTCTCCTCTCTGGAAGCAGAGTTCTACTGTGACAAAAAGCTCAAAAGTCAAGTAATTGAGTGGCAACATGAGCAAGCAAAGGAAGCAAAGCAAGCAAAGCAATCAAACCTTAGATTCCTTTTTGGGGGACAAAAAGGATCAAAGCATGGAGGAAGACAACAAAGTCAGAACTCCTGCACCAAAAGCTTCCAAGAAAAATAAGAATTGGTTATAGGCCATGGAGGAGCTCAAGAAGGATTTTGAAAATCAAGTAAGAGAAGTGGAGGAAAAATTGGGAAGAGAAATGAGAATGATGCAAGAAAAT
>CM053580.1:476879049-476914663 GCA_028627135.1 Pseudochirops cupreus
AGAATCTGGAATTCAAAGTTTTAAAATCAAATGTTTAAAAAAAATTATTATTATTTATTATTATTATTATTATTACATGCAACTGGGAAATAAGATATACAGGCACTGGGGTATGGAGATCCATCTTGCCCTACCAGAAAGTTGGAGGGGGCATGGGAGATGATGTAGGAAAGAGCAGATTGGGGGAGGAGGCATTCAGTGGGATCACTGTTTTTGGGTGGGGGGTAGGGGAAAGACGGGGAGTAAATTTGTAACTCAAAATCTTGTGGAAATGAATGTTGTAAACTAAAAATAAACATAAATAAATACATAAATTTTGTAAGTGAGGAATGGAGACAGTGATTTGCTCAGGGTCACACATCTAGTAAATGCTTAAGGCTGGATTTGAATTCAGATCTTGACACCTCCAGGCCAGTGCTATATCACTGTGCCACCTTGCTGCTCACTCCAGCTCATTCTATTTTCTAATATTTCCCAACTCCTATATCCTTTGCAGTCCTTCCCACCCACCTGGACACTTAGTTACAATCTGTCTTGTATTCTTAAAAAGTGTCTCCCTACCTCACAGGGTTATTCTGAGGATCAAAGAAGATAATTGTGAAATGCTTAGCAGTGCCTGGCACACAGTAGGTGCTTAATCATTGCCTGTTTCCTTTCTTCCATCAAGGTAGTAAAGGAAAAACTAAAATTAGAGCCCAGGTTCTCTGACTTCAAATCCAGTACATTTTCCACTGCAAATTCAACAAGAATTTTATTAAGTTCCTGACTAGATGATAAAGCACTCTGCAAGGCAACAGATGTACCATGACAAAAATGAAATAGTTTCTGCCCTCAAGGAATTTACATTCTGTTTTAGCAACAACTGGGTCATTCATATCTATATTAACAGAAATATCTTCCAACAAGATTGAGGATGATGAAAAATTACCTTTTAAAAGCAACAGCATCTTGAAGAACACAGCCAACAGTTTCTTTCTACTATAATTAATATGTGCCTAACTAGGGTGGGCCACCTAGGGATACGCCTCAGGGCATCAAAAATTAGAAGTCATTGTTAGTCCCTCAGTCAATAAACAATAATTATTAAGTGCCTACTGGGTGCTAAGCCACCTTAGGAACATAATACAAATAAAAACAAATATAGTCCCTGCCCTCAAGGAGCTTACAAGCTAATGGGGAAACTACTTGTTGCCACTTGTACTTCTACAACATAGCCACAACTGAGTTTGGCACTTGGTTGGCAAGACTGTTGTTTTTAACAAGACTGTTGTTCTACCCAACTGATTGTCACCCCATTTGGGGTTTTCTTGGAAAAGATACCAGAGTGCTTTGCCATTTCCTTCCTCAGTTCATTTTATAGATGAGGAAGCTGAGGCACAGGGTAAGTGACTTGCCCAAGGTCATACAGCTAGTACGTATTTAAGGCCAAATTTGAACTTAAGTCTTCCTGACTCAGGCCCAGTGCTCTATCCACTGTGCTTCCTGGTTGGCAAGAATACCAAGTTAAAAATAGGAAGTTTTAACTTTCCTCAATTCCTAACCATCCCCCCATAAACAGGCTCTTCTTGGAACTGGCTCCCTACCCTTCCTGACCTGGGTGGTAGCCACCCTAGCAATGGGCAATCAAGAGGTCTTCAATGCCTCTCATAGGAGGTAGTGTCCCCAGGAGCTCTTCTCCACAGCACCATGTGTCTCATGGTTTCTATCTACCCCACAACTAAATTTGTCTTTAAAAAAATTTATTTTAGGGGCAGGTAGATGGCCACAGTGAACAGAGCACCGACCCTGGAGTCAGAAGGACCTGAGTTCAAATCCAGCCTCAGACACTTGACACACTTACTAGCCATGTGACCTTGGGCAAGTCATTTAACCCCAATTGCCCTCTGCATTCCCCCCTCCAAAAAGCAAAAAAAAATTATTTTACAAGGTAATTTATTCTACTAAGCCCCAGGTGTCAAAATTGCTAATTGTTGTTCTATTCAACGCATACTTTTTTGAATTGAATAGGTCAACTATTAAATGGTCTTCATTTTCTTCATTTTTTATAAGTGTTCTCTAACTTGGGTTAATATTTCCGAAAAAAATGGACTGACCTGGAATGACTTTTAACTTCATTATTAAAGCCCATGTAAGTGAAGAAAAAAATACTTACAGCATTATTATGCAGAAGATTAAATGTGCCTAAATCAAATAAAGTAAAGATCCCAGTGGCTAGACCACTGGGAACCATGTTCTCTACTGATGGGGGTGGGAAATAACAAATGTTATTCTCCCTAAAATGTTAACTAATGAAAACAAATTCAAAGCAGCATTTCGGAAAAATTTTCAGTCATATTTTAAATTGCTTTAGGAAATTACCTAAAAATAATTTTTTTTTAAAGTGTGATATTTTAGGTATCACAATGCCTACTTGCTTCATGAGTCATTGTGTCCAAAAAAACTTATCATGTCACAGTGGCCTTCTGGTGATGAATTGCAATATTGAGCAAAACTTGAAATTGAACTAAACTTCAAAATATACAACATATGGTTCTGTTGCTGAATATGAACCTGTTCCTATTCATTTCTACCTGTTCAGTATACAAAGGAACTCCTGATTGGGGGAGGAGAGAGTGGAAATATTTTGTTACAAGGTTGTAGGAAGAAGAATGTATGGCTGAGCTTGTCAATACACAAATTCCATTCATTTTGTGGACATTTAGTATTAACTGAGAAAGGAAAGGACTTGTTCAGGGTCATACATAGGAGGCACTCAGACCTCTTTTTTCTAGGTTCAGAATTCTATCCACTTATCCACTCTATTCACATGCTGCTTTTAGGCTAGAGAGTAATCCTCTGCTCAAAGTTTGTTTGCATATGACTCTCCTTATTGGTGGACATAGATTACTCAATGTTCTTCTCCTATGTGAGGGGCAGAGTTGGTCAGAGCTTGGGAGGAGAGAGAACCTGGTGTTCTGAATTTCTAGCCTTGAAAGAAAGAGCAGGCACATGCCTCCAGATTCTCTTCAGGGAGAGGTCTGAGAAGGGAAAGAAAGGGACTGAGGAGAAGTCAATGTGTTGAGCAGCTGGTACCTCTGCACCTCAATCATGTCATGTCAGTTTCTTCCCAGAGTCTTTCTCTTTTTTTTAGGGACCTCTCTCTGAAGAGTATCTGGAGCTATGCGCCTTCTATCCCAAAGTTAGAAGCCAGAAGACCAGGATTTTGCTGCCAATCTCCTACCAATTCCATCCATGGCAAAAGTGAAGAGCATTAAGCAATTAATATCTACCCATGAGAAATGTCTTGTGCAAATGGCCTTTGGGCAGAGGGTTACACAAGTGGTGAATCCTTCCTTCCTTCTTCCTTCCTTCCCTCCCTCTTCCCTTCCTTCCTTCTTTTCTTCCTTTCTTCTTTCCTGCCTTCCTTCCCTCCTCCCTTCCTTCCTTCCAACCTCCCTTCCTCCCTCCCTCCCTTCCTTCCTTTCTTCCATTTACCCTTCCTTCTCCTTCCTTCCTTCCTTTCTTCCTTCCTTTCTTCTTTTCTTCCTTCCTTCCTTTTCCTTCCCTCTGTCCAAATACGGAATCACCCCCAAGGGAATGTAAATTTTTAATCTCTGAAACTTTTTTTTTCTCTTCCCTTAAAGACCAGCCTTAACCCAAATCAATTTGACTCTTTGCATCAGTCTAGCTCTCATTGATTGACCAATAATAGGTCCCAGGTCAAACCCTATTTGGTCATCGTTTGGGCCCAGACTGGCTCAGAATGCATGTAAATAGCAATTGTTTCAGTTTTGGCCAGAAACCCTCAGGATTTTCTCTCCGAGATTTTTTTTTAAGAGGCCATTCTTAGCCTCATTCCTTAGTCACTGAATAGGTATTGCCTCAGTCAAACTGAGACCTGTTAGAGACTTTAACTTGAAGAGGCCAAGGTCCCCACTGCATCCAGGGCCATCTCCAGTCATCCTGATCCATATTGCACATGGATAGCTCCAGAGATGAAAGTGAAACTGGTGACTCTGCCTAGCCCTCTCTTACTTAAATCCAATTCACTTGCATGTCATGACATCACTTTCCTGATATCATGGTCCTCTTCCAGAATGAAGGACAAATAGCAACACAAGTTAAGTGGTGGAATAGGGACTAGATACCACATCTTCTAAATCTGTTAATCCATTTTATTTCCAAAATTTATCTGACTTAGCAGGAAACTAGTAGAACAGAGTCTAGCACTTGGACTCAGCCATGCCAACTAATTCAGAGTCTGAAGGATACCAAGATACAGGAAATTTTAAGAGGAACTAAAAGTAGAATTCAGTAGTACAACATCAGCATTATACACCTTCAGTTTTGGAGGGTTTACTATAGAAGAAGCTGGTGGAGCAGTGGATAGATTGCTGGGCCTGGCTGGATTCAAATCTAGCCTCAGTCACTTACTAGCTGTGTGACCCTGATCAAGTGATCTAACAACCTCTGTTTACCTCAGATTCCACATCTATAAAATGGGAAGAACAATAGCACCTACCTCACAGGACTGTTGTGAAGATCAAATGAGAAAATACTTGTGAAAAAGTGCTTAGCATAGTACTTGGAACATAGTAGGTATCATATAAATTCTTATTCCCTTCCATCTTTCCCCTTTTCTTCCCCAATAAATGTGAAATCCCTATCACTTTAGCTGGTAGAAATTTCTTAGTTGTTAAAGTCAAGTTGTTCCCAAGGTTTCAATACTCTTGAAACATGCTATACCTGACCAGAATGCATAGCAAAACAGTCCTGAGATTTTATCTCATACTCATCCAATTGGCAAATATGAAAAAAGACAGAAATATTCTATGTTGAAGTGACATTAGGAACACAACATATCAATACCCTGTGGTGGGATTATGAAATTGTCCAACAGTAATGGAAAACAATTCTAAATGATACAAGGTAATTGACTAACCTGTTCCCATCCTCTGATCCAATAATCACACAAAGCATCAAAGACAGAAAAAATGGTTGCATAAACACCAAAATATTCTGAATAGTAATCTTTTTAGTAGCAAAAGAAAAAAGTGGAAATAATGGAATACCATTGAAACTAAAAAAAAAAAAAGAAGGTAAAAATGAGGAACTTGGAGAAAAACAGGAACAACTGTCCAAATACAGAGAACAAAAAATGGCAGAATCAGAACAATACTGGCAATGACCACTATACTATAAATTTAAAGATGAATAAAAGATTATATTTCATACCCATCTAGTCTTGATACCAGAAAACATTATAAGCATTCCCAGGTCTCCTTCATCCTTAAAAAGTCTTCAGTTGACAATGCCATCCCTTCAAGCTATCTACACCCTTTCATAGCCCAGATTAGTGCCTTCATTTTCTCCTTCCCCACTTCATGGCTGCTTGTAACTTTTTTTGTATTATTTGCATTTATTTTATTTTCAAGTCATGTAACAAAACAAGCATTTCCATAAAACAGCACAATAGAAAAGATGATTTTCTAAGAAACTGCAAATCTACCACGTATAACTTGCTCTTCCCTCCAAATATACAACAGTTATCATGCAAATTTCTTTTCATTTTTTCCTTTTTCTCTTCTCTCCCTCCTCCCTGCTCTAAAGGTGGCTACTATTAGGCACAAATAGGTATACCATACATACATGCAAATATGCATATATGCATACACACATACATACATACATATATATATGTATATATATATGTGTGTGTGTATATATATATATATGATGGGGGGGTCAAGGAGATCAGGGAGTCCAGGAACCCCAATAACCAGAGTCCCTGGGAAGCAGTCTGGAATGAATTCACAGACTCAAGCATTCTCTAAGTCAATGTGGCAAAGATTTTTTGTTATGCTATACAGAGGGCAAGAGTTCTTTGGGAACCTGCAACCTTAGAAGGCTACAGTTAAAGTTTATAAAGGATAACTATAGTAAAACCTGTGCCAAATATGCTAACTAGGTGAGTCAGGGAGGGATTAGGGAAAAATTAAGGAGTAGTCAGTTCTTAAAGGAACATGTACTTTTAATATCTACTGCGCAAGTATTTTACCCAGAGTTCACTGGGAAATAGTCCAAGGGCGGACTACATGGAGGTATGGTTTTAGGCTTGAAATGTCACTAAATCAGCTAGCAGTCAGGGCTGACCAGGAAGTGACCAGTCTGCCACCCATCAATGTCATGTTTCATAAGATGGATGTTGGGAGTATACATATGTCCCAAGCTAATGAAGGATTCAGGATGTATATAATGAGCTAAGGAATTACTTACAGAGAATCTAGTGAAGTATTCATAGGTGTGGATTGTTATTGTACCAAGGGGAGATAAACATTTGTCTGGGGCTTGATCCTGAATGATTGCTAGGCAGAGTACTAGCAGAGGAGAAGGGGCAGAGATAATGCTCTTAGGCTGGAGAGATTTGAGGCTAGGGATAAATGTAATTTTACAAACTGATTTTATAAACTGAGGTTCAAGTAGAGGTACCCAAGCACCCCATCATATACCCATACATATATTCACATATGTATAAATATGTATATATGTATACATGTAAAATCATTCTTTATATACTTCTATTTTATCAATTCTTTCTTTCTGATAGCTGATAGTATCTTTCTTCACATGTCCTTTATAGTTAATTTGGGTATTTATAATAGTCAACATGACTTAATTGCTCAAAGTCATTCTTAAAATAATATTATTGTTAATATATACAACGTTTTCTTGATTCTGCTCACTGTGCTTTTCATCATTTCATGCAAGTCTTTCCATGACTTTCTAAGATCATTGAGCTCATCATTTCTTATAGCACAGTAGTATTCCATCAGAACCATAAACCACAACTTGTTCAGCCATTCCCCAATTGATGGAGATACCTGAAATTTCCTTCCAATTATCAGTAGCAACAGCAACTTTCTGAGTTATGCAATGTTATATGTCTAATGAATGGGGGACAGGCTTGAATTGCCATCTACCACCAACAATGGGAAAACACTTTACTGCTTTATACCTGAGTTTCTTCATTTGAAAATTAGGGATAATTAGCCTGCCTCCTCAAGAGGTCCAGATGAACGCAAAAAATAAAAATAAAAAAGGTGAAGTACTTTGAGCTCTTAAGAAAAAAAGGTAAATAAATCCAAGGAATTTACTTACCTAGGTAGTGGTAACTGGATCACAGCACACTGTAGATTCCACAAGTCAGAATGAGCTCCTCTGTTAAAAAAAAAAGGTAGCTTTTCAACAATTAATAAAAATAAACAGAATAATTAAAGGTGAGAAATATGAATTGGTCTTAGTTTTGCTTATATGATTATAGGATACTTAGAATCAGCTTCTCCACTTCCAAATTCCCAACTCATCTTCTAATTCATATAGAATATTTAAAATAATTCCTACTCCAAGTGGGGCCAGATGTACTCAGCAAAAGTAAGCCAATGATAACAAAGTAGGCATTAGAATTCAAAATACATACATGGAAACAATGGCATGCCTAGAAATCCCAGGACATGAAACAAGATTAGAAGGAGAGAAGAAAGGTAAGTTGTTGAACTAGAACAGCGAGAACAATTCTGGCTATACCTGTCCATTGGACTCTGACTGAATTAGTAGTCTAATCAATGTGACACAAGTTCTCCTCAGACCATAATAAAATAAAATCAGAGTAAAGTTGCAGACTGACCCTACAAAACGATCATGGTGATCAGCTTAGTACAGAAGGAACAGCAAAAAGAGGGGTACTGCTTCATGTTCTGGTACCAGGAGAAGACACACTAAAACAATCAGAAATACTAACATCCCTTGATGGAAATGCTTTTGTGCAGAGGATGCTTATGGCTAAAGGAGGCAAACCAGGAAGGAGCATAAAATGGACTGATGATAGGTATAATTAATGCAGATTCATTAAGGGCCAATATGACATAACTAAATTGGAAACAAATCTTAACCAGTTATAGGTAAGGATTGCTTTTGGTCACCAGTACTCTCAGCACTAAGTGATACAAGAACATATTTCCAATCAAGTGAAGGGCAATCATAAAAAAATAACTTTATCCTTCAGCCTAGATAAAATTTAAAAAGAAGTAAAATCTAGAAGGTGCTAACGTATGAAAAAAGAAAATTTGAAAATCAAAATATCAAAATGCAAACTCCAGAAATTATACCTACTGACACAGATGGCAAAAACAGCATTAATGTTTCAAATGGTTTTGCAAAGGGGATGGGCATACTTAAGACAGGAATTCTAAAATGTCCTTCTTGAGTTTGATGGCATGAATCCAACTAGCAGACCAATTATAACAAAACCAAGTAATTTTTAAAAGTTGATATTTGCTATAACTATCATGAATAAGTATATGCTCCTATAGTCATTAACATAATGTGAAAACATTTCAGGACCTCTACATAGTCTTATTTGTAACAGTCATTGCCATAGTAAAAACCTAAGGAAGAAAAGAGACCCTATCAAGAAAAATTCCCAAAGACAGGCATCAAATAAGATCTTTCTAGAAGTACCTTTAGAAAGTTTTAAAGATAATGCAGAGAGACACAGAAGATTACATCAATATCTGGCTGTTAATGCACTGGGAAAAACAAATATGCATGCCATATTGTGAAATTAAAGGCAACCGAAATGAAGCCAGAGGAAAGGAATAGAGAAAACAATAGTATATCCAATATTCTAGATTCCGTTAAATAAAGGAGATGCAAAGAGTCTAAGCAGCACAAAAGACAACAACAAAAAAAAAACAACATAATCAAAAACTTTACTTTTTTTAGTCTTGAGAAATCAAGAAATCAAAGGTAAAAAAGCAGCCCCTGAAGAAGAAGGAAATAGAAAACTTGTGGTCATCAATGTGGCCACAACAAATAAACTCAAGTTGGATCAAATGAAAACCAGAAAGTTTGCTCACTATTCACATGCTATGCAACAGAAGAGTTACTTTAGTGGAGGTGACTGAAACTCGAGTTATCTCTATAAACTGGAAAGCAGTGGGGCCAGAGAAGATCCATAATCATTGGACCAAATGCTTCATGGTGCTTCATAAATTACTAACAAGGCACCTCACACATAAACCTGGTCCCACCTTTCTCAACACAAGGTATCACATATCTATTAACAAAAAATAAAAATATCAAACAAGCTAATTTTTTATTATATAATTTATACTAAATGTTCATAGTTCATGTAATTAAAAAGTACTATTAAAAAACTTAACATGTTGGCTGAGTAGCAAAAAGGATGTATCAAAAAAAAAAAACCAGCAACAACCTAGAGGTATCCAAAGCAACTTACTATAAATTTACTAATTCTTAAAGAAGCTATCAGATAGCCCCATAACATTTATGCCTTGTCAACAAAGCCTCTGACTCAGTTCCACATTCAGTACTTAATATCCATGTGCAAAACTACTCTCTATTTAAAACATATCTCCAACAAGATAATGTCAAGGACAATTGATATAAAGCTTTTCCAGAGACAGTTTAAACCACTTCTGGGGGTGGCTAGATGGTGCAGTGAATGGAGCACTGTCCCTGGAGTTAGGAGGACCAGAGTTCAAACGTGGTCTCAGACGCTTGACACACTAGTCATGGACCTTGGGCAAGTCACTTAACCCCAATTGCCCTCCAAAAAAGACCCAAACACTTCTGGTTCTGCCTACTCTTAAAACCATTCTAATATCTCCTAAATAGAACTAAACACAGTCAAATCAATACATTTTATTAACCACTTGATGAGCATAGGTTGTATAAAATTATATGACAGCACTGAAAATCACATTAAATAGTTCCTTCTACTTGTTGATTCTCTCCAATGATAGAAAAATGTCATCTGGATTCAATACTCATACAATTTTTAATGTATGCCAAGAAAAGACAGAGACTGGAAATTTCAACCTTGAATCCAGAGATTACATTGAATAATGAATGAAGGTGATACCTACAAAAACCTTGTTCTCCTCTAGGCGAGTCATAGTGTGCAAAAAGAAATATGAAGGAGAAGGCTGCAGCTGAATGTTAAAAAATTTATGGGCATCCTGAAGTCAGAGTTGAATGGGAAAAAATGTTTAAAGCTATTAACACATGTGCAATATGGGTCTTAGTGTACAGTTTTCAATCTATAAAACAGACCATAACAGATTAGAAATTATCTTAACAAAAAGTTGTACAATATTAACAAAATACAAGGTCTGTCACCATAAAGAAACTGTAGATGAACACTTCTTCACCAAAAATGAGGAAGAGGATTGATAAACATTCTTAGAGAACGTGCTTCAGCATGGGTCAAAAATCTACAGACCTCCTGTTGGAACAAGCAAATATTACCACTGCCAAGCAACTGTAAAGGAGGGATGAAACCAAAAGGTTTTCCACTGGTGAGATTGTGGGCATGAACTCAGTCAGCAATGCCAACAAAGGACTAAATAAAGGGGTGAGTAATATGGATTGGCTGTTGGAAATGAAAGGGTTTGTGATGGCAACTGAATATCAGATCATTATCATCAGAAACTATAGGAATGTTATCCTTAAAATTGAGTATGGATTATGTAAGAAACTGGGAGAAACTGTACAACATATCACTGTAAGTTGTCAAAGTTGGCACCTACTGAATACCTAAAAGACATCATCTAGAGGCTACAATTACCAAACAGAAGTTGCTAGCTTTCATGAGCAGAGAGATGACAAATCCCTGTATTAACAATGTGTTCAGTTGTTTTTAAGTACCGTCTGATTCTTTGTGACCTCATTTGGAATTTTCTTGGCAAAGATATTGCAGTAGTTTACCATTTCCTTCTCTAGCTCTTTTTAAAGATGAGAAACTGAAGCAAATAGGTTTAAATGACTTGCCCAGGGTCACATAGCTACTAAATATCTGAGGTCAGTTTTGAAGTTAGGAAGTTGAGCCTTCCTAACTCTGGGCCTGGCACTCTATCCATTGCAACATGTAGCTGCCACTGTATTAATAGCATAAGACTGACAAATATCCTGAAGAACCCAGTCAATAAACTGGCCTGGAAACAGGCCATTATCTCAGAACAAATTTTTGACCACATTTGCCCAGATATATCATTGATTCATAAAATCTTTACGAACAATATTTTTAATAAACGTCAACCTATCAAATACTCATACACCCATAACGTCCATGTTACATGAAAGCTTTCGAATATTAAGACCCAAGTGCACAGAGTGCTGTGTCTAGAGTCAGGATGAGCTGAGTTTGAATCCTTCCTCAGACACTTCCTAGCTATGTAAACTCAGGCAGCTCCTCAACTATGAAATGGGGATGATAACAGCACCTACCTTCCAAGGCTGTTGTGAGGATCGAAGGAAATAAAATTTGTAAAGTGCTTAGCACAGAGTAGGTTCTATATCAATGCTAGCTATCATTATTAAGAAGAGATCACAATCATGTGCAAATGGGATAAGGTACGTATCGTTCCTATAGTTCTGTCTGCTACCGGAGTTGTGCTAAGGACACGCTCGGTGAGCCTACAGAGTCAAGGCAAGACAACAAACGCTGTGCTGAGTGCAAGAATTACAACAACAAGGATGTGCTGCTCAAGGAGGAATGGGGAAGGACAAGGCATACCAGGAAGCTAAACACTGGGGAAGGGGTAAGAGGAGGCATTTGAGTCAGAATGTGGTAAACACAGCTCCTAGAGTCAAGTGGAGTCCAGAAAGGACTGAAGACTTGACTGGTCTGAGTCCTTTCCTTAAAACAGAGGTTTGGGGAGGATCCAGCCAAGAAGAAGGTGGCACCAACTTGCTGTGGCATGGGCGAGAGAGTCCAAAGAGTCAGGACTGGATCCTGGAGATGATTGTCTTACATTCTTTTTGTTTTTTTAACTATAAAATACAGTTATTTTGCCCACTCACAGAACTCTGTGTGTATGTGTGTCTCTACATATATACATATATGTATGTATATACACAGAGACACACATGTATACATACACACATTCATGCATATATACACATACATATACAAATATACATACCTGTGTGTGTGTGTTTAAAGTAGCAGGATGGTGGCATGTCCCAGGGCCATTTCTATTTGAACTCTAGTAAGAAGTACATTATCACAGTGTCTGGCATTCAATAAAGGTTGATTGATTAAAGGATTTTTTAAGTAAACAATAAAACCTGTTCACCATCAAAAACTTAGCACCCGCCAAGTACTTAAAAAGACACAATCAAGTGACCAAAATTACACATTAGAAGTTTGCCATCCTTTATAAACAAACAGATGATAAATCCCTGAACTATAAATAAAACCCCCAAAATATCTTGAGAATTCAAACAGATAAACTGTGCTGTAACTGGAGCAAAACCATAGAAAAAAACTCTTACTTATGATTGCCTGGTCATAACAGACTCAAATAATTTAATAACATTTTAATTAGCATCACCATATCTAGAAGGCCTTAAAGTCCTAAGGGTGCATCATTGGGGAAAATGGTAAGGTTCAGGGGTCATTAGGGTGCATCCTCAGTCAGATGATAGTATCTAGGTACCTAAAGGGCATATGTTAAGGCCCAAGGGGCCTTAGGGTGTGATGGTAATCCTCTGTCTTACCAGAAGGATTTGCATTGGTGGTTCTAGCTTTTCCTTGTGAGTAGTCATGTCAACTCCTCAGGGGGTTTTTGTGGGCTGCTCAGTGTCCAGCACTAAGGCATGATCAGAGATGTGAATAAGAAATGACCAGACCATGTGGGTAGTTCAAGAAAGAACCATGAATTCTGTTTATTGATGCTTAGAACAAAGTTTTTAAGGATTCAAAAGACAAAGATTCAAGTATTCTTATCCTAGTCATATCCTGGAATTTTATTATCAATAGAATAGTCTGCCATACCCAGGAAGTAGCTTGGATAAGACAAGGCTTGTTATCAAGGACCCAGGAAGTCATGGGAAAGGTCAGTTGTCTCTTATCAAAATGTATCTATAGGACAAAGGATGCTCCCTGAGAGCAGGCCACAATCTCGAAGACATTTGCATAGAAACTGATCCCCAAGAATCAAGTATTTTGATTTACAATGGTCTTTAGTCTGTTATATCTTGAAAGTAGCATAATATGATAAGGAACATGTCCTTTTTGGTGCCTTAAGTTTAGGGGCAAAGGTTTTGATGTCAGGATATCAAACAAAAGTTGTTTTAAGTGTACCCCCGGGGTACTTTCAGGGGAATCTTTGCAAGCCACATCACCTCGAGAGGAATTAGGGTACATTATTAAGGTCTCTCTCTGAGTCCTGGATCAGGCCTCTTTAGCTCCCCACAGTGGGTCATCTGGAGGCATCCATTGGGAAGTGGAAATAAAACATGGATTGTAGGGTCCTTCTCATTGGAGTGGGAATGACTGTCCAACCATGAGAGGGGGAGAAGAAGAAGGCATTGGCAGGGAGATGTGGGTCAGGAGAAGGGCCTCGGCTGGCGGCTGTTCCTGCTCAGCCATTGCATATGGAGTTTAGGTGCCTCAGTTAGGAGAAGAGGGTGGGGGAGAGAAGAGGACATTCCCACTTGTGGCAATATATAAAAAAGCTAGAAATTACAAATGTGAACAATCTAAAACAGCATGGAATTAAAGGCTAATTTGTGCGTGTATGTATGTCTATTGATATACAGATCTCATCACTGAGGAAACTTCTTTTCCCAACTCAGATTAGCACTTCTGCAATTTACAGTTTTAGATAATTATCTGAAATGAAATGAGATGTGTAGTGACCTGTGAGCATCACAGGCATCACATAAGTTGGGTAATTTACAAAAGTCATATAGATACATGTCAGAAGTAATATGTAAATCCTCCTCTTCCTCAATCAGCCTATTTGTGAATCCATGTGAGCTTACGTGGTGGGTGGTCAGAGGAACCAATACAAGGATACTTTCAAGGTCTCACAGAAGAACTTTGGAACTGATTGCACGATATGGTAGACACTAGCACAGGACCACCCTCAACATGGTGTATCCTCATCAAAGAAGGCACTGTGCTCTATGAGCAAAGCAGAAATGCAGTAGCTAAAAACAACAACAAAAACCAAAAACCAAAAAAAACACCACCTACAAGATGCACAAATTTCAAATTTAGGGAATCCACCCCAAATGTTTATGTGGACTTTTGTGCCCAACCTATGGTAGAGCATTCCAAGCTCATATTCGTCTTATTAGCCACAATAGGTCACATTGTAACTTGATTTTAACATAGAGACATCATTTTGGTCCTCTTTGAGAATGAAATACAACCAACCAACCCATCTGTGAATTCTCTAAACATAGTTTAATCTTTAACCTCACTTAGTTTGCCAATAGAGTTTGTTTGACAAGGTTTGTTTCCTTTGGGAATACATGAGATTATTACTGTTTAAGTAAATTGGGTCAACTTTTATGACATTGAAGGAAATACAGGGTTATGGAGCTATCTTCTCTTTAGCTTTTATGGTCTAAGAGTAATGAACAAGATTGCAATATGTAAAAGAATTATTTCTCTGTCCCTCTGACACAATTTTGCCAATAAGAAGCCTTGTTAGAGTCTAAATCAGGGTTCAGGTTTTCTCTGAGGCCAGAACCTATGCTTGAGCATAATAATAAAGCCTAGGTTTTTACCTTTAAAATTTTTGTGTTGTGGTGAATATATATTTAGCAGCAGTTTACCACATGAATTCAGAGAGGAGATAATTTCCCCATAACATGATCAAAACTATGTTTAGGGATGTCAGATTGGAAGTTGTATGAAAAGTGGACTGCAAATGGGAGATACTGGAGACAGAGAAGCCAATTAGGAGGATCTTGCAGTAGTTTACACCAGAGGCAATAAAGGCCTCAACAAGAATGGGGATCATGTAAGTAGAGAGATGGGAATAGATGCAGACTAATAGTCAATGAGGAACACACCGGATGGGGACTTATAAACAACACTAGATAATCCCAATTCTTCAGGGTTACCCTTAGATCCCTAAGGAGGGAAGTAGTCACTCTTTTGGGATCCTACTTACCAATGCTAGTGTGAGTTGGGGAAATAGCCCAGAAAGGGTGCTATAGAAATGAGGGACAGTCCATACCCTTAAGGAGCTTACATTCTAATGGGAGGAGACAACACATAAAGGAACATATTAGCCAGAAAAGGATGAAGTCAAAGACTGGAAATGGGAAGGTGAGGAAAGGGACACCCTTGGCAACACGATGACAGGAAGATATGGTCCAGTGGTTAGGACTAACAAAATGCCACACCCCTCTCAGTGTATTTTCCATGTGGCATTTTCTGATTTTATCCAATGATTGGAGAGGGTGAAGAGAGAATCTTGGAAGAGAGAGCTCCTCCAAGATTTTCCATTTAAGGAAGACTCCCAAGGCAGCCTTCTCTTCAGTTCTGCACTCAGCTGCATTTCTCTGGAATCTCTCACACTCTCTGGAATCCGATCTTCCTACAAGATCACATCAACCCTGAAGTTTACCCTTCCTCAAACACCTCTGCCCCAGGGCCTTTCCTCCCTCAGATGGGCAAGGGTGGAGAGACAGACAGTGGAGAGCTCCTCTCAGATCCTCCATTTAAGGAGCACTCCCAGGGAAGCAATGGCTTCATTTCCCAGCCAAATGTACCCACTCTTCTTGGACTTCATCTTGACGCCTTCCCAAGAGCCCTCCTCCCATATTTGTCTTCCCCCGTTCAACAGTGAGCTCCTTGAGGGCAAAGATGTTATTCAGGTCATACCTATACAGTCTAATGGTTTTCCCTACTTTAAAAAAAAGGAAGATCATGCACTTGATATGCCAGCAAATTTGGAAAACTCAACAGTGGGCACTGGATTGGAAAAGATCGGTTTATATTCCAATCCCAAAGTAGGGCAATGCCAAGGAATGTTCAAATTGCTGAACAATTACACTCATATCACACACCAGGAAGGTTATGCATAACATGCTGCAAGTCAGTTTCAGCAATATGTGAACCAGGAATTACAAGAAGAGCAGGCTGGTTTTTGAAGAGGCAGAAGAACTAGAGACCAAATTGTCAACATTCACACTGGATTATGGAAAAGCAAAGGGAGATTCAGAAAAAGCAACTACTTCTGCTTCATTAACTATACTAAAGTCTTTATGTAGATCATAACAAAATGTGGCACATCTTAGAAGAGATGGGAGTACCAGATCATCTTACTTGTCTCCTGAGGAACTTGTATATGGGCCAAGAAACAACAGTGGGTGCCAAACAGGGAACAACTGATTGGTTTAAGACAGGAAAAGGAGTATGGGAAGGCTATATATTGTTACCTTATTTATTTAACTTTATGAAGAGTACATCATGTGATGCATGAATCAAAAACTGGAATTAAGATTACCAGAAGAAATATCAACAATATCAGATATACAGATGATACCACTTTGATGGAAGAAAGTGAAGAGGAATTAAGAAGTCTTCTGATGAGGTTGAAAGAGGCAAGTGTAAAACTGGCTTGAAGCTTAACATCAAAAACAAAAAATTAAGATCTTGGCAACTGGTCCCATCATTTCCTAGCAAACAGAGGGAGAAGAAATGGAAGCAGTGTCAGATTTTATATTCTTGGGCTCAAAGATCACTGCAGATGGCAACTGCAGGCATGAAATTAAAAGACACTTGCTCCTTGGAAGGAGAGCTTTGGCAAATCTGGATAGCATGCTAAAAAGCAGAGACATCATTCTGCCAACAAAGGTCTGTATAGTCAAAGCCATGGTTTTTCCAATGTATGGCTGTGAGAGTTAGATTATAAGGAAAGCTAAGAGCCACAGAATCCAATCAACACTTTCCAATTGTCATGCTGGAGAAGACTTTTGAGAGTCGCTTGGACAGCAAGGCGACCAAATCAGTGAATACTTAAAGAAATTAATTCAGGCTATTCATGGGAAGGTCAAGTACTGAAGATGAAGCTTAAATATTTTGGCCACATAATGAGAAGACCAGGCTCATTGGAAAAGACCCTTGATGTTGGGAAAGATTGAAGGCAAAAGGAAAAGGTGACAGCAGAGGATGAAATGGATAGATAGTGTCACAGAAACAATGAACATGGAGCTTGGACAGACTAAATTAAGAGATAGTGGAGCATAGAAGGGACCCGGATGTGCTATGGTCTATAGCAGCGGTTTTCAACCTGTGGGTCGCAACCCCTTTGGAGGTCGAACGACCCTTTCACAGGGGTCACAGGGGTCTCCTAAGACCATCGGAAAACACATATTTCCGATGGTCTTAGGAACCAAGACACTGCTCCTCTATCCATCTCCAGGTGGGTCCGCCCACATGCAGATACACCTACATTAGAGTATTAAAGGGTCGCAGCATTAGGAAGGTTGAGAACCACTGGTCTATAGGGTCACAAAGAGACAAACAGGACTGAAGGACTGAACAACAGACTGAACAAAAAGACTGCCTTTTTTCCTTCCTTTGTGTCCTCAGCACTTAGCTTGGAGACTAAGAGCCTAGCACTTAGACTCCCTTAATAAAATTCAGAGTGATTGACAGTTAGCATGGCCCCAGGGCCTAAGCTATAATCCTATGTGTTACAGAAGCTTTATAAATCTTATTTTCTCCCACATCATTTTTTTGTCTACTCTCCTCTCCCCTTTCTTTTCCTTGTTTTTCTTTTCTCTAATCCTCCCCTGTGTATGCTCTGGGTCTATTAGTGGCTACCAGTGGTGCTCACAAGTACACCCTCGCCTCATATCAAAGGTAATGACCCCCAAGCTGGGCCCAGCTGGCTCTCAGTTTCAAGCATCAAGAACGTTTTCAAAGAGTTATTTTGATAAATAACTTCAGCTTTGGAAGGCATTAGTGCCACCCAGACTGACTCAGGATAGAGTCAGTGGGGCCCACTCTATTTTTTTCTTAGCATCTCTTTCTTCCTGAATCCAGAAGAGGCGGCACTTTCACAAGCCTTCCACATGTTACATGAACCATTAACGGGACTTCAAACTGTGCAGTGCCTACCATTTGAGATTTCCTACTGTGCTCTGAAAGCCTCTCAAACCAGAGATGGGGGAACCATGCTGAGTTACGAAGAAATTCTATTTTACAAAACAAAAATAAATGTTATAGGAGAAACTTTTTTTTTATTCTGGAACAAGCTAGAAAGGATATTTTAGGAAATGCTTAGTTTAACTAAGGAAGTCCCCTCACCTTCCAACAAGAATAAAAATTAGAGGGTGAAAATTGGTCTCATTCAATTCCAATGGAATTTCCCTTATATTACAAAAAGGACTAGATTTGAAGAAGGCCTGGGTTCAAATCATAGCTTTACTACTTGCTCAGATGTTTCAGTCATGTTGGCCTCTTCATGACCCCATTTGGATTTTCTTGGCAAAAATACTAGAGTGGTTTTGCCATTTCCTTCTCCAGCTCATTTTACAAATGAGGAACTGAGGCAAATAAGGTTACGTTACTTGCCCAGGGTCACACAGCTAGCAGGTGCCTGAGGTCAGATTTGATCTCAGGAAAATGAGTCTTCCTGACTCCAGGCCCTGCACTGTATGCACTAGGGCACTACCTTGCTCCCCCAACTTTGTTATTTACAACTTTGTGATTTTATATAACTATTTTATATCCCAGGGCCTCAGTTTCCTTATCTGAAAAATCATGGTGTTGAACCAGAAGAACTTAGAAGTTCCCTCATAGCTCTGAACTGATTATCCTATGATTAAATAACTTATTAAGCACATACTAACTGTGCTTAGCTTGGCATAATGGATAGCCTACTTCAGAATCAGTATCAGTTGTTAATAATTCACTTCAAAATTAACAAATGCTACGAATCAGGTCTTGCTTTATTATTTTGTTGATTGTCTAGATTTAAGAAAATGATGGATAAAATGTTATTAATGCAAATTAAACTTAAAAGTGTGTCATGAGTACTTTGCAGGGCTGGGGGGGAATTGGTTGTTAAACATTTACAGTATACCCCTCATTCAAGTCCACTTCAGACATATATTTACTATGTGACTCTAGGTAAATCACTTAACCTCTCAGCATCACAGGACACTTTGACTACAACTTGGAAAATAGGTGCCAGTCAACACTGGTAAAAGGAGTTCCTTATGCCAGTGAAATCACAGATCCAGTTTAAAAAAGTGCTGAATTTGACATAGCAAGACATGAGTTAGAATCCTGTCTCTGCCACATATCACCTATGTGACCTTGGACAAGTCACTTAACTTCAGTTTCCTCACAATTAAAATGAGGACATTGGACTAGATGGTTTTTAAGGTAATTTCCAGGTCTAATACGACACATAAAGTGCTTGTAAGGAGTTTGCTTTCTAATAGGAGGGAATAAAGAAAATACACAAATTACTTTATATACCTCTGATATTAATTGGGTGATCTTGAGTAAATCAATTAACTGTGCCTCAGTATCCTCAGCTGTAAAATAAGGGTGTTGGGCTAGGTGACCTCTTGGATTCCTTCCAGTTCTAGATCTATGAACCTAAGAATTAATAGAAGGGGGAGATGACGGCAAACTGATGCAAACTACTTGAGAAAGAACATGGCTTTCAGCTGGGCATGGGGGGAGGCGATGGGTTGGGAAGAGAGCCAGAGAAGGCTTCCTGGCCCATGATGATCAAGTGGAGGACGGGGAGGCTCCATTTCATAGCCTAGTGGAATGTCAGGCATGGGGGAACATAAAAAAGACAGCCAACACTGCTAGTTTGTGTGTTTGATAGATAAGGGAAAATAAATTTTCTAAGGCTTTTATCTTTCTAGTGTTCTAAAAATGTTATTAATGCATTTCCCCTATCAGAAGATAGGTTTAAAGGGCTATTTCCACCCATCTCCATATATTTTGATTCAGTCCATGAAGCATCTTAAGACTGTCCACTCCCTTAAAAGGCAGGCTCCCTCTCCAGAGGATTTTTCTTTAACACTGAACAGTCTTACTCCTGAAATAGCAGTTTTTAGTCAACAACTGCCTTCAATTACCGATGCAGAGACAGATTATTACAACTAGAAGATCTGTCAAGTGCTGGTCCTAATCAAGGCTGAATATTTCCCATAGTTCTTAGGAAGAAAAATACCAGATGTTTGTACTTGTATACTTAAAGGGAAACTGGAGGGAAAAAAGTTAAGAAAACAAACACTAACTCTCATTGCAATATTTATCTGTTTAAAAATGAAACATCCTAGAATTGACACATTTTCAGTACTCTGACCAAGCCAAAATGTCTTCCAAATGCTAATAAAAAGATGTCATCCAGTAATAAAGAAATCTGGAGTCTCAGCACCATGGGATCTTAAGAGTTGGAAGGGCCCCTCATAATCCATCCCCCACCCAAAAGAAGAATCTCATTTATAAAATCCCAGCCAACGGTTATCCAACCTCCCCTGGAAGACCTCCAGTGACTAGGCATTCACTGCTTCCAAGATCAGCCTATTTCAGTTATCAGACAGCTCTATTTGTTTTCAAGAACTATTTCGGCTATCATCTGTATACTCCCAGTTCTCCCACTAGATATCATCTGTCCTGCTGCAAAATAATGTTCACTGAGAATTCCTGCTACCGCCCTTTGGAGCAACCATTTTGCATGACCTTAATGAAGCTTATAGAGGTGGAGGATTTAAGCCTGGAGAAGGCATGAGCCTTAAGCTCAGAGTTTGCATTCTGAAGGGGGAAAAGGCAGGCAAACCAAAACCATGTAACAGAAAGACATTCACTGAAGTTCATGGGTAAACATGCATAGATAAGTATTCGTTTTTATACTTGATTTCAACTTTTGAGACTGTCTTGCACAGACTATAAATGTAAACCATAAAATGCTCAATAAAGCTACAAATTAGACATAAATTAATGACACGATGACAGGAATTCTATAACAAAGGGGCTATCCACTAACTGGCAAATCTTTTGGGTCATAGCAACTGACGCTACTTAGTATTGAATAGAGTACTATGAGACAGATAGGTATCACAGTGGATAAAGCACTAGACCTGAAGTCAGGAAGATCTGAGTTCAAATTTGACCTCAGACACTTACTAGCTGTGTGATCCTGGGGAAATCACTTCTACTATACCTTAGTTTCCTCAACCGTAAAAGAGAGATGATAATATTACCGATCTTGCAGGATTCTTGTGAGGATCAAATGAAATATTTTTAAAACGTGGCACAGTGTCTGGCATATAGTAGGTGCTTAATAAATGCTTGTTTCCTTCCTTCCTCCCTTCCTTCCTTCCTCCTTCCTTCCTTTCTTTCCTTTCTTCTTCTCCCTCCTTATTTCCTTCCTTCCTTCCTTCCTTCCATCCTTCCTTCCTGTAGAGATGCTGTGAATTGCATCAGTGGAAGGATTAACCACACTAAAGAAATCCACCATCCCAGGATAAACACATATTGATTTAGGGCTGGAAGGGACCTTAGAGGTCACCAAGTCCAACCCCTTCATTTCTCAGAAGAGGAACTAGAGGCTCAGAGAAGCTAAGGGACTTGCCCAGGGACCAGGAATGTGCTGGTAAATGTGGAACTACTAGCTCTCCCAGGGGAAAAAAAATTATGTGACACATTTTTTTGTTTAATCTGCATTATTAATATTTTCCCATCACTTTCTTAAGTTCAGACAATCAATAAAATAAAGCAAGATCTTTTTTGTAGCATTTGCTGATTTCCAAAGTATAAAAGGGACAGCTAGGTGGTGCAGTGGATAGAGTACCAGGCCTAAAGACTCATCTTCCTGAGTTCAAATCTGGCCTGAAACTTACTAGCTGTGTGACCCTGGGCAAGTCACTCAACCCTGTTTGCCTCAGTTTCCTCATCTGTAAAATGAGCTGGAGAAGGAAGTGGCCAACCACTCTAGTATCTTTGCCAGGAAAACCCCAAATGGGGTCACAAAGAGGCAGATGTGACTGAAATGACTGAACAACCAAAGGTATAAAGGCTTACACTGAATATTTAACAATCTCAAGCTAGCTCCAGCACATTTCTGCCAAGTTCACACAGCTAGTAAGTAGATGAGCTGAGTATGAACTCACATCTTCCTTACTCCAAATCCAAAGTTGTATCCCCCTTATTGAACTGGTCGTACCATGTGATCCTCAAAAGTATAAATTCAACAACATTATTATTTCCCCAAGATCGTATTAATGTGGGCCATCCCTTCTTGAATATCCAAAGCCCTTGTTGAACCCCATCCAGCCCCTCTGAGACTTGTTCGGATCTTCTCATATATCTTCCACAAATATCCATTCAATGTTTTGAAGACATCCGGATCATAGATTCACGAATCTTGAGCTAGGAGGGACCTCAGGGGCCAACTCTCTTCTTTTACAACTGAGGAAACTATGGAGAGGTTGAAGAGTCACACATATAACTAAACACCAGAAGAAGAACATGAAACCAGATCCACTGATTCCAGCACAAATGTTCTTTCCAGTGTCTTATGCTACCACCACCTTCTTTACATCTAATATTTCATCCAATAATTCTAATATTTTATCAATTTCAATGTAATACTCAAATATATATTTTGTATCTTGATCAATTAATTAGCAAGCATTTAGTAAGCACTCCAATGTGATGGAGATACAAAGAAAGGCTGACCTACCCGGTCTGAATCTCTGCTCCCACAAAAGTTAATCACTCTCATTTCAATTTCTTGGATTTAGAAAGAAACCCTAATACTTATCCAGCCTACCTTTGGGTTTATGCTTGTTTAGATTCTGATTCAGACCCTTTCTCCATTCACCCAGGAAAACCGCATGTTGTAATCAACGGTGTGTGACAGTTCATTCGGGACAGAATCCAAGATTACCTTGGCTAGAGGGGTCATGAAGAATTATCATAGATAAGACTAGGAGAATAGGTAGATTTTAGAGGGCCTTGAATGCCAAACTAAGGGGTTAAACTCATATAAAACAGATAACTCTCTCAAAAAAGAATGCCCATTGCCTATGACAAGAACCAATAATCCCACACTACAGTTGTGAAAAATTCAAGTTCAAAAGGCTTAAATAGAGAGATAATGAGAAGTCTCCACAGCTGGATTTCATCAAATGAACAGAGGAAGATGTGGGTGAAGAGTGGTCCATATGAAAAAGACTCAAGAGGTTGACAATGGACAACCTCAATTTGAGATGTCAGTGTGATTGATGTAGCAGTCAAAATAAGTCTTCCATTAACCAAATACATTGTCCAGAACAAGGAAAGTAAGAGCTCCCTTGTATTTGGCCCTGATCAGACATCTGGATTAATGTATTCAAATGGGAATCAAACACTTCAGGAAGGACATTAACTGCTGAGCACCCAGAGGAGGGTCTTAAAGGGACAGCCCTTTATCCTACCTTACAGAAGGATAGCAAAGACACTCAAAACAATATCAGATAAGGGTCAAGTGAAGAAACTGGGATATTTTAATGTGATCTCCTCCTTTACATATTTGAAAAGTTATCATATAAAAGATGACTTAGACTTAACTCCAGAGTACAGAATTGGGTCTAATGAATGAAAGTTTGAACTCTATAGGAAATATTAGGAAAAATTTTCTAATAATCAGACGTGCCCAAAAGTGGGATCATAAGTTCCAAATCAATAAAAGTTTTCAAGGTAAGGCCACATGACCACATGATAGAGATGTTTTAGTGGGAATTCCTGTTAGGATGGGCAGCTAGGTGGCACAGTGGATAGAGTACGGGGCTTGGAATCAGGAAGGCTCATCTTGTGTGTGCTGGGTCAAATGCAGCTCTCAAGGCAGCTATTCCAACAGACATCTTCAAAGGGGCCATTGACATCTGAGTCTGCTTTCACCAAAATAGAAATTTAAAAGTTAAAATGTCGAGGGCAAAAGCCAGAATATCAAAAGGGGATTGAGATCTAAGGAGTCTCATTATGTGGATTTTAAAATCCTCTTTGAAGATAGTGCATTTTCATAAAAGTCATTATCCCACACAAAAAAAGCCCTGGATACGAACCAGTCACACACTTAATTAAGATTAATCACATTTTGTTTTCCTCCAGAGATGAATTTTCAGGTACTTAATCTATTAGGTAGAGTACTTCGAAGGAAAAAAACAACACTAAGTGTGAGGTCACTTCAATTGAAAATGGTCATTCATTAAGCATATTTTAAATCCCATCTGAGATGCAGAGTAAGTCATTGCAGGAAAAACTATTTATACCAAATCCTTCTGAAAAAAGTGGGCTTCTCTGACAGAGTAAACTGATTTTCAGTGGGGAACAATACAAAAGGAAGCCAGAGATTCAGACTTTAAAGACAAAGTCAAAAACACTTATAAACAGAAAGGATACATTTCCATTCCCATTTGGTAGGCATACCTAACATCATGACACTTAAAACTCTAAACAAATATGATTTAAACAAACTGAAAAACCAGAAGTTGTACTAGACAAATATTATGATCCATCTAGTAGCATGTACGCTCCTTATAAACAGGAACTCTTTCATTCTTTGTACTTGTATACCCAGGGCCTAAAACATTGCCTGGTATATAGTAGGTGCTTAATAAATGCTTGCTGGGCACTTCTAGGAACAACTTTTGTATATTTTTAAAGCCTCCATATGCTTAACTCTCCCTCCTATGCTGCGTATTATTTCTTCGCCTCTTACAAAAATGGATAGAATTGGGAATTTCTGTACTCTGCAGCTTTTTTTGCTTTTAAATGCATTTATTTACTTTTAGTTTACAACATTCAGATCCACAATCCCTTCTGTTCCACATTTTCTCCCTCTCTCTCTCCTCCCGCCTTCCCCCCCACCCAATGGTGGCATGCAATCCGGTATAGGTTCTACAAATACCTTAACATTAAACATTAATCAAGTTGTAAAGAAGAATTATAACCAGTAGAATGAATGAGAAAGATGGAATGAAACAAAACAAAACACACTCTGCAGCTTTTTTATTTGAATCATTCATTCCACAAACATCCATTGAGTGCCCACCATATGTACGATAATACTACGCACTGTGGGGGAAAGAGCGTTTAACACAAAAGAGAAGAAAAGGTGGTCCCTGTCCACAGGTAGTTTATAGTCCGGTTGAGGAGAAAACTATTTATGAGGGAGCATAATTTGAACACTGAATGAAAGAACAAATTATTGATTCCTAAAGTGCCCAATAAATGCTACAGACAAGAAGAGATGTAAGAGTCCAAAGCAAGGAGAGACTAATTAACAAAGAAAGGTGTTCTAGCAATTTCTCTCTTCTCAGCAGCATGGAGATTCTGATCTCTAACACTTCTGGGGGAGGTAGAGGGGAAAATGGGTTGCTAATTATGTTTAATGAGAACCTGATGTTGATGTCAGTAAATGTTCCACAAATGACTAAAATTCATAGCCAGGTAGGAGAGAAAAAAACAATTTACCTAAGGATTCCTTCAAGCTTTTCTAGAAAATTAATTTTATTTCCAATTCACAGAACAAAACAAGCATTTGCATAACACAGTATGATAAAAAAAAAAAGATGATTGCACATCAAACGGCAAATATACCACGTACGGCTCGCTATTACCACTAAATATACAACAGAGTTATCATGTAAATTTCTTTTTTTCCTTCCCTCCTCCTTCCCTCCTGCCCTAGAGATGGTTGCCATTAGACACTTATAGATTTATATATATACATATATATGTAAAATTAATCTCTACATACTTTTGCGATCTCCAGTTCTTTGCCACCACAAAGAGAACGGCTGCTATAAACATTCCATTCACATTCAAAGTTATAATTACTATTTGTGAATTTCTCTCCATCTTATTTTTACTCACTCTTTTCTTTCTCAGTCTCTCTTTTTACTCTATCCTTGTTCTCTTCTCTTCACCTACTTCACCCACTGCTCCAAGAGTCCCTCCCCATTCCTTCCTCCCTACCCCCAATCTCAATCCACACACTCCTCTAAAAGTTCCCTCCATCCTCTCCCCCAACCTCCCAAATCTCAATCCACACATCCCTCTAAAAGCTTATATTTTTTAAAAGATTTCACTTTTTAAACTGGAATAACTGAAAGAAAAAAAAAAACAGAGGCAAAGACCCAGGATTTTGGGAAGGCTTCCATAGGGAACTAACTGAAAGACACAGGCAAGGATGTGGAAGTTTCATAGGATGAGAAGGCAAGGATAGTTTTAGATCTCAGAAAAAATGCCTATCTATGTACATTAAGCAGCATTTGGATACACTTGAGTATCAGAGCTGAGTCACTGGTGAAGGATAGCATCACTTGGTAGGAAGCAGAGTACATATCAAGTCAGGAGACCTGGGATCAAGCCCTTCTCTGCTATTCATTAGCTGTGTGGCTTCAGACAAATCACTTAACCTGTCTTAACCTTCAGCTTTCTTCTCGGTTGAGTGGGATAATTCATAACCTAGTAGGGTGGCTGCGAGCTAATAAGTACTTTGAAAACCTTGAAGTGTCAAATAAATGTGAAATGTTCTCATTTTGCTTAACCCACTGCCCTGCATGAGAAGTGTCTCCATGACCCAAGGAAGATATTGAAACCTCCCATTTAAAAAGTAGTTGAAACCACATGAAAGAACTGGACAGTGCCATACTACCGATCATCAAACAGCCCTCCCTAATAACATAAGGCAGGGATTCTCAACCTGGAGTCCATTTATACCAGAGATACTGTAAATGTTTGGTTTATTATTCTTTTTTTAACTTTTGAAAAAAATTTTCTTTTGGCTTTTTGGAGGGGGGAAGGCAGGGCAATTGGGGTTAAGTGACTTGCCCAAGGTCACACAGCTAGTAAGTGTTAAGTGTCTGAGGTCAGATTTGAACTCAGGTCCTCCTGACTCCAAGGCCAGTGCTCATACTCACTGTTCCACCTAGCCATCCTGTTTTTATTATTATTGTTGTTATTATGATTATGATTATGATTATGATTACAACTACTAGCTATGTAACCTCGGGCAAGTCACTTAACCTCTGTTTGCCTCAGTTTTCAAATCTGTAAAACAGGAATAATAATAATAATACCTACCTTTCAGGGTTATTGTGAGGATCAAACAAGATAAAAATTTAAAAGTGCTTAGCATAGTGCATGGCATCTAGTGAATGTGATATAAATATTAGCTATTATTATTATTACATGCTAGAATTGAATTCCTTGAGTCCTGAATATCGAGCAGGAGAAGGCGTTTCTCTTGAGTACATACATGATAATGTCTAGAATTCATTTCCTTTCATACTGAATTGGCATATGGCAGGTCTACTGGAAGCCAAGGGTGTACAGAGACTGAAAAAGGTTAGGAACTCCTGGCAGCAAAATCAGGAACGTGCAGAATTCATGTCAGTTCTACCTCAAAAAAAGCCATTTTTTTTGTTTATTTGCTTGCTCATTTTTGTTGTTGAGCCTCCCGTCCTTCTGGCTTCATTCTGTGAAATTTCTCTGATTTTTTGAGGCAACACTGGTGGCCTGCAGCCCATTCAACTAGGAGGAAGCAGCCAATGACAACATGGGGCAGCGTGAAAGCTCAGGGCTGACTGGGTTCTCTGCTCTGCCCCAGGTGGTGATGGTGGGAGGGCACAGAGGAAAAATTCAACTCGATAAGCACACATAAACTTCCTGGCTCATATTAACACATGTCAATACTGGCTTCCTCAGTATAAAGAGAGGAAGAGGCTTTGGGTTGTTTGTTTGTTTTTATTTTTAAATGAATCACAGATTTCCTTGATTATATCACCAGCATCGATTGCTGAGAACTGACTTAGCCTTTCACAGATCATCTAAGCCAGAGAAGAAAAAGATATACTCAGGTTGTAATGAGTTTGTCCCTATTTACTAAAAACTTTGGAATTCAAACAAGGCCAGTCACTTGGATGTCAAGCTATTATTGACATTCTAAAGAGACACATGCCTCTCCTTCACCCCAGAGAAAATGTGGGTGGTACTTCAGAACACCCACATCCCATGCATGCTAAGAAGTTAACCATGAAAGTAGGAACAAGATACATAAACACCAATGCGGTTTCTTGAAAAAGTACATTACAATAACAACTCTGTTATCCAGGTGAATGAAAGCAGATATATGAGTGTTCTAAAGGAGGAAATAACCCTCAGTTCAAATGTCCTCCTATCTGGAGCCTTGGGCAGCTAGGTGATACAGTACTGGGTCTAAAGCCAGGAAAACTCATCTTCTGGAGTTTAAATCTGGCCTCAAACCCTTACCAGCTGTGTGACTCTGGAAAAGTCACTCAACTCTGCCTCAGTTTCCTCATCTGTAAAATGAGCTGGAGAAGGAAACGGCAAACCACTCCAGTATCTTTGCCAAGAAAACCCCAAATAGGGTCAGGAAGACTCAGACACAACTGAACAACGTCAAGCCATTGTTGATTCTTCTAACTGTTAATGCCCCCTCCCCCCCGGCTTGGAAATTAAGTTGTAATGTACTATGCTTATATTTCATATGTACTTACATATGTATGAGTTGTTTGCTCCTAAAGCTCATAATTTCAACAAGAGCAAGACTTTCATTTTTGTCTTTGTGTCTCTAGGAACTAACACATTGCCTGTTGCATTGTAGGCATTTAATAAATAGTCGTTTGTTAATAACATCCAAATCACTTTTACTTATTTCTGGAGTACAGTGAGACACGTTCACCTCAGAACAAGAGACTGAAAAGGAAAAAGTAAATCAATGAACTATTTGTTCTACCCGATCCTGGGGTAGGCTAACGCCAGCTCTAAATGAGAACCATTGTTAAGTTTTCATTATGAGCATTCACACCTCAGAAATCAACAAAGGCTACAAATTAGAGCTTGATGTATTGTTTTGTTGACTGTCTAGATTTAATAAAGTATTAACAAATGCAAATTAAGCTTTAAAGTGTGTGTGCATACATCTTCCCCCAGTTGTTAAACACTTCCCAGCAAATCCCTCTATTGCTCAACAAACTTTGCTTGAGTTCAGCAGGAGTGTAGTAAAAGGTTCAGGGAATGAAGTCATCGCCAAACTGGATGAATATAGGATAATAATAATAACTGGCATTTAAATATCTAGTGCTTTAAGATTTTTGTTTGAGACAACCAGAGTCAAGTTTCTTGACCAGGGTCACACAGCTAGTAAAACACTTGAACTCAGGTCCTCCTGACTCCAGGGCTGATGCTCTACTACTGCCTATGTGCCACCTAGCTTGCCTACTTTAAGATTTTGAAAGTTCTTTCCATGCGTTATCTCACTTGAACCTCACCACATCCCTGGATGCGAGCCAGCTTCTATTAGCTACTCTAGAGAGCCAATTGTTAAATTTTGAGTGTGAGCATTTGCACCTTGAGATACACAAATGCTACATACGAATCAGGGTTTGCTGCAATTGTTTTGATCATTATCTACACCTAAGAAAATGAAGAAGAAAATGTTAATAATGCAGTTTAAGTTTAAAAATATGTCCTGGAAAAAAAAATATATGTCCTGGGTACATTGCATACACATACTACCTCAAAGCCTGTTGTTAAACATTTACTAGCATACCCTTGTCAATTATTTTAAGGAAATATATAATCAGGAATAATCAGAAATCATAGTAGCATAGTGGATAGGATGCTGGGCTTGGAGTATGGAAGAGCTAGGTTCAAATTCAACCTTTAGATTAACACATATTAACCCTGGGCAAGCCACTTAACCCCTATATACCAAAGGTAATCCTTTTATTTACTAAATTCTAGAAGGTTGGTGGAGGGGGTTCCCACAACAGGAGTTACTTACACTGAGTAAAACAAACTCCTTCACCTATTGAAGAATGACCAGATAAGGAGATTGACCAGGCATGTGGGTGAAAGCAAAGGATGCCAGATAATCAGCCAACATGACAGGGATTTAGGGAGAAGCCTATGTTGGATCAATTCCCTTTGGAGGATTTACAGAAGGTTGCATACCCCTGTCACATAAGATAAGAAGACACGCATGGGATGTATTCTGTACCATTGTGCTCTGATGAAATCCCACATCCACTGAAGCACAGAATCATAATATGAAACAAACACAGAATGCCATCCACTAAAGAAGAAAAAATACAGTGTCCTATTCGTTTTTTCTATCCATTTAGAAATTAAGCAGCTAGTGTACATGCTGTAATAGCTCCAAATAAAAAATGTTTTTGGTCCCATAATGATGATCAGACCATACTCATTTCTAACTATTTAAATGAAGGCTGCTCCATTTTCCCACTTAAAAGAAAAGCTTCCTTCATTTCTTGTTTTTATTGCTTTATACATAAATACTTGCTTGTTATACAAGATGCCAGCATGCTTTGGGAAATGTTTTCTATAGGAAATATGTGCTTCATAAAATAATATTTTAACACATGTTTTCTATATAAAATACCTGACTAGCTACATTAAATATTTAAGTAAAATCCTTGCTCTATAAATTGTTTTAAGCTACATAAAATACTTATTAATTATACTAAAATAGTTGCTCGGCACATAAAATTATTGCCAAACAAAATCCCAATTTCCTCATACAATATGCTTACTACATCAAATATTTTCTCATTATATAAAGTGCTAGATTAAATGCTTTGTTATCCTGTGCATCACTTGCTATAAATTTGCACACTATATAAACTACTGACTCATTATATAAAACATAATGAATCCCACTCCATTGCTCTTTAAGGTATGGAGGTTCTTTGAGAAAATGCCAATGGAAGTTCTGCATGCTAAGAAAGGTATTGAGGGGCTGCTAGATGGTACAGTAGATAGAGTAACCAGCTCTGGAGTCAGGAGGATCCGAGTTCGAATTTGGCCTCAAACACTTAACTATTTGTGTGACCGTGAGCAAGTCAATTAACCCAAATCACCAAGGAGGAAGGAAGGAAGGAAGGAAAGAAGGAAGGAAGGAAGGAAGGAAGGAAGGAAGGAGGGAAGAAAGGAAGGAAGGAAAGGTATTGAGTATAGACCCAGTGACATAGTATGTCCAAATACCACTCTAGTACAAAGCTGAGTGCAGAGAAGGTATTCACCAGAAGGTTAGCCACCAGTGGTAAATATTTTCTATCACAATAACCCATGAAATTGGTTTTTAACTAACATATAATAAAGTCCTCAATTTTATGTAATCATTTCCTTGAAATTCTACAGTGACAATGGTGGTCAAAAATGAGCCAATAAATGGTAAGAATCATCTTGCTTTTCAACTTAATAATGAAAATACTAATTTAACCTTTGGTTATGATCTTTGTCCAGTAATCAATGAGACCTGAAGGAATAGAACAACAGTCATAATGACGTTTTCATGATAAATTGAATGAAAAGTTGAAAGGAAGTTTCAACTAAACAGCAGTATGACTTGCTGATTCTTTTCATGGAGACAAAAGAACTTGGGAACTTGGTTTCATAAAATGACCAAATGCAGTAAGAAGCATCATTTCTGAGGACACTTGATCATCTCACTTTGATATGCTCATGAATAACATAAATGAACCAATAATTATGAAGCTAATCACAATTATGAAGATAAGTGTGGCACCATCCATGCCAAGGACCAAATAGACATTGTTTGAAGAACTTGACCCTCCAATCTAAGTTAAACTATTGTTTAGTGCCTTGATGGAGCATAGGCCCAGGAGAGGATGTTAAAGACTTTTCTTTTAAAATATGGTGCAGGACCAAGAAGTTTAAAAAGTCAATGGGTTATAAACTACTTAAAACCTCATGTATGTGTGTCTTGAATACTTTCTTCAAAGAGAGAGCTCAAAAGGACTAGAGGTAGCAAGGCTGGGAATATGATTTGTCCTATGGGAAGAATGATGGATTTAGAGTATGAAGAGTAGATGAAAGAAATCTTAGCAGTCACATAGATCAATCTGCACATTAAAAAAAAATCTCAATACAATATATCTAAAAGGTTATCTGTCATTCCGGCTCTTTTGAAGAGAAAATGAGAACCTGAGTGTGAATCCTGGCTTTGCCACTGACTAGCTCTGACCTTACAAATGTCATCTCCCTGACCTAAGTCTGTTTCCTCACCTATAAAATGAAGGGGTTGGTTTGGATGGCCTTCAAGGGCCCTTCCAACTCCAACTCTATGATTCTACGATTTTAGGATATCAGAAACAAAATAGAATGTAACTCAATTGGAAATTACTGGGTTACCTGACACAGCAGTCATTTCATAATCATTTGTCTATTAGTTAGATCAACTGTTTATATAGCAAAGGCTAAAATAAGTACCAAATTAAAAAAAAAAAACAAGAACAGAGGTGAGAAAAAGATGGCGCACAAGTATAGAAGTTCTAATCTATCCAGTTTAAATAATCTGATGAGTCAAAAAAATGGAAACTGAACAAAATGAAAGGCACAGACACTCACTTAGAAAAAAGTATAAACCAGTCATCAAAATCAGATCAAAAAAGCAGAGAAAACAACTTAACTGTTATCATGTTTTTGTATTTGCCCATTTTCTGACACATAATAGGTGCTTAATAAATGCTTGTTGAATTGAACATCTCATCCCTTTGTCAAGCAGAAAGACATAACAATTATATAGCAGCACTAAGGAAATTATTCCTTTGGGGAAAAAATCTGGTAGTTTTAGTGGACCTCAAGCTCAATTATGAATCGACAGTGTGACATGGCAGCCAAAAGAGCAAATACTATTCTGAACTGCATTAACAGAAAAAAGGATATTCTGAATACTTTCCTCTGTCTTGTCAGGCCACATATGGAACACTGTATCCAGTACTGGGCATCACATTTTAGAAATTACATAAACAAGCTGGAGAAAAACAACAAGAAGGATTTGAGTACAAGCCATTTATGAGTATGAGTTAAAGGAAGGTAGGAATGTTTAGTCTGGAAAAGAGAATAATTAGTAAGCGGGCCAGGAAAGTTCTTCTTTTCAACACCCAAAGAGCTGTCATGTAGAAAAAAAGATTAGACTTGGTCCCAGAGGGAAGAACCAAGACTGAACCAGGTGGAGGTTGCGGAAGGGGTAAATTTAGGCTTAATGTCAGGAAAAAAATTCCGAAAAATTAAAAGCTGTTCCAAAGTGGAAATGGTAGCTTCCCCTTTAGCTATTTTCAAGCAAGTTCAGTCCCCTTTAGTCTCTATCTCCCCAAAGTGGAACAGGCTACTTTGAGAGAGAACAGATTCTCTCCCATTAGTCACCTTCAAGCAAGTTGGGCTTCCAATTGTCAGGGATGTTGGAATGGGAATTGTTTTTATTCAGATACAAGTCAGACTGGATAGCCTTAGCAATCCCTTCAAACTCTGAGATTCTGTGATTCTGTCTACTTTTTAAATAATTGTATTTATTATTCATTTGAAGTTTATTAATTTTTAAAAGCATAGGATTTGTCACTATAGAATAAAATGATACCCTGAAGGCTCTCCTCAACTAAGGCATCTTCTCCATGAACACAATAAAATAACATATAAGATTCTGTGACAGATGTAACGACACTGCATACAACAGAGTTCAGTGATCTATTGAGCATTCTCATCAAGCATGATGTAAAACATGGAGCCACAGACTTGCCTAAGGTAGTTAGTTACCAATATGGTGGAATGACTTTAGGCCTGATACTCTATCCACTGTACCAAAGTTCAGAGTCCAAATAACTAGGTTCCCTACTGATGGTAGGCTCTCTAAATTTCCCTACTTGTAGATGACATTGCAATAATCAACCATCAGAAGATTATGGAACACTTCTGTGAAATTAACACTAAAAAAAAAGTACATATAAAAATCAGGCAGCACAGATTATGGCATTATGTCATACAACTGAAAGGGCAGTGTTTTGAACTAATCCATCAACATATAAATTATATATGTTTTTATGTATATACATTGATATCTACATATGGAAATAGATACAGATTGTTGTTGGGTTTTCTTTTCAAAGGGGACCAATGATATCACTATTTGGGGATGAAATGGTGGATGATAGGTGATATCTTGACTTATATATGATTCAGATTTAAGTGAGGCAGAGTTGCACAAAGTCATCAGCCTCACTCTCTCTTCCAGAGTCATCCCAAGTCCAGCAGCAGGACAAAAGTCAAGATAAGTGGTGATGGCTTAGGTTGCAGGCTTGGCATCTTCAATGTCTGACCAAGCACTAAGCACTCCATAGTGCCTGCTTCAGACACTTTCATGGCCATTGAAACAAATTGTTCTCATCTGCCTATCCCTGTAACTCACCAACAACTCTGAGGCCCCGTTGGTCAACCTCAACGTGGGTTAGCCTGTTTGCCAAGATAGTTTTTACTAGTTTACTGAGGTATGACTGCTGTGTGGGCTATAGCTTCTTGAAGCCATGGGTGAGAGTTGGGTGATAGGTAGACACCAAAGATGGACGAGCAATCCTGAAAAGGGTTAAGTAAGTGCTCGCACCAGAGGTGCTAGTCCTCCTTGAATATCCCATATAAGATAAAGAGAGAAATACAGTAGAGACAGGCATAAAGACAGATAGAGATTTATCACTCTATAGATACAATAAACATACGTGGGGTTTAGGTAGGGTGATAGTCTGGACCTGTGATTTCTTTTTTCATTTCATTTTTTACAAATTCTGAACCTAATAAACACTTATTAAGATGGACATATCCACGTAGAAAGGAGGAAAAAAGAAAGATTGTGTATGCTGCTGTGAATCTGTCCCACATATGACTTGTTTCTCTCTTCAAGTAGACAGTGAAATCAACATGCTATTTTCGATCCTCTGTTTATCTTCTTTCTGTTTTCTGTGCATTTTTGCTTGTGACCCTATTTTCTTACTTTTTTTTCCATTTTATCCACCCTATCACTAGCCCTCTTCTCCTTTCAACTCCCATTCCACCCCCCTCCAAAAACACTGAAACAAAGAAAAACAAAGCTTTTATACCAGAAATGCAGGGTCAAGCAAAACAAATCCCCATGTCGGCCACAGCAAGAGAAAAAACGTCTCATTCTATACCTTGAGTATCTATTGCAGAGCGAGCTCATCACGTCGCTGTTAGGAACTGGGTAGCATGTGTTGTTGCCAGTTCTCTGAAATAGTGTTTGTTTCATTAATTTAGTTGTTAAGTCTTTTGTAGCTACTTTCTTTTATAATGGTGTTGTTATTATATGCAATGCTCTTCTAGTTCTATTCATTTCACCCTGCATTCATTCATACAAGTCTTCCCAGATTTCTCTCATACCACCCCCTTCATCTTTCTTACAAGATAATATTCCATCATATTTATATGCCCTTTGTGTGTACATTGATGTGAGCATATATATTCATACTTACAGACAACCATACATGTAACACACATTTTGGACAGGCACTGTAGATGTATAATAATCTGGATCCCAAAATGAGTACAAGAGAAGATTAAGAGATTGGATTAGATCACATTTTGGAAACTGCCCAGAATGTGTGGTGATCATAAGCTGCTCATAGCTACAAAAGTACAAAAGCTATCATTGTCACAGTGATGCCATATAGCTGTGGATCCTAAAGCAACCAAATCTCGGAAAAAATCAAAATTACAAGTTGCCTAAATGGCAATGGAAAGATGCATAAGTGTATACAGGCTGTGACAGTTTATCATTGATGACATGTGTGAGAAGTGACTTAAAAGCCATCATCAAAGACACACAGGACACACAAAAAATCATTGACTTAATTCTATTGTGACGATGAGATAACAGCCCAACTGCTAACACAATATACTCTATGTAGGAAAAGAACAAAAGTGAAGACTTCTAGC
>CM053580.1:476915163-476950770 GCA_028627135.1 Pseudochirops cupreus
CTTATTTCTCTTCCCAATTTTTCTTCCACTTCCCTTATTTGGTTTTGAAAATCCTTTTTCAGCTCATCTCTAGCTTTAAGGCATTATTCATGTTTATTGGAGACCCCTGGTGGGGGTGCTCTGGCTGCACTCTCCTCCTCCCTCTCTCTCCCATGATCTTTCTTTTCCCCAAAGAAGGAATCTAGGGTTTGGGAGCTGTTCTTACTTTGCTTCTTATGCTTATTCTTACTCATGGTTGTTCAGTCCGTGATTTTTTTTTTAAATCTCTGTGGGGCTCTGCTTCCAGGAGGGAAAGCTCTGTCCCAAATCGCTGGGGTCCTCCCGGCTGCCGTAGCTCTCAGGAAGATGCTGGGACTCTTCCTACTTACTTCTGGCTGACTGGATAATGAAGACTCCAAGACCAAGGCCCAAGACAGCGATCCGGATCCAGGCTGCTCAAAGCGATAGCACTGACCTCAAAACAATCACTTAGTCCCCCTGCTGTCTGCAGGCTGCGGGTGGGAAGCTGCAATGCGGAGGCAAGTACAAAACCTCTGCCTTTCACTTTTCCGCTCTGGAGGCCTTTCGGCTGGACGCTTTTCTCCCCTCAAGCTCCACTGACCTAGTTCTGAATGCTGCTTGCAGCTGCTGCTAATCCACTCACCAGAGAGGCTCCTCTGCTCCTCCCGTCTGGCCGCCCCCGGGGCACAGCCGCGGCTTCAGGCCAGGCTGGTTTCGGTTCGCAGTGCTGATATGGTTCCTCGTAGCCGAGCTGACTTTAGTGGGAAGTATCTTTGTGTGCATTTTGGAGTTCTAGGATTGGTTTAGAGTCCTATTTTATGGGTATTTTGGGATGGCTATGTGAGAGCTGTGATATGTTGCTGCTGCTACGCTGCCATCTTGGCTCCGCCCCTCTCTCCCTAACCACTAATATCCTGCCTTTCAAACTATTTTGTATTTCACTACTTGGCATATATTAGTATTTATTAACTTTATAATTATGTTCTATATGTTTTATATGTACTTATCTTCCCCATTTTTGAGTAAGTTCATTGTGAAAAGGAATTGTTTTATTCCTTGTACACGAATCCCCAGTGCCTTACAGAGTACCTGATACATAGTATGTACCTAATAAGTGCTGGCTGATGGACTGATTATTCTTTTTGGGGAGGAGAGGATGAAGTATAATATTCTGACATCATCTTTTATGAGATTCTAGAAATGAAAACAGCCATTAGGACAAAGCCTGAATTAGCAGATAATGTTCTAGGATGCCATAAGGATGATAATATAGTAATAACAATAACAAGAATAATGGGCAGTCACATAGGGCTTTAATGTTCAGAAAGCATTTTACATATATTATTATCTCGTTTGAGCCTTCAAACAACCCTACAAAGTAAGTGTTAAGAATATTCTTATCCCCTTCTTACACAGGAAGAAGTTGAGGTTCAAGGTTATTTGGCTTGCCCAATTATAAGTCAAATTTAAGGGTACCCAGGTCCTGATCCTGACTAAGAAAGAGCTGGTGCCTCAGGAAGAGATATAGTCAATAGGACTAAAGTCTTAGCCTCAAACAAAGGTTATGTATATGTGTGTATGTACATATGTATGTGTATATATGGGTGAATGAAGATATGCATATATATGTATATATACGTGTGTGTATGTATCCCTGTCTCTGGTATTAAGGAAAGTTACAATTATCATGGTAAAAGTTATCCTCTTCCTGCTGTGGTAGATAGAAACTCATTTCCCCGAGACATTCTTATTGTCAACTGCAACACAGATTTAATTCAGTTTCATTCAGTAAGCAATCCCTGCCCTCAAGGAGTTGGAGCTTCAAATCAATCTAAAATCATGGAATGTATAGAATAGTGACATTTATTCCCTGCCTCAGCACCTCCAGGTTCTTATCTATCTAAAGAGAAGAAAAAAAAAAGCTGCCTCCTTCCAGCTATCAAACTGTTACAATCATCCTATCTACCTATAGCCCTTGGCAGAAGCAACTTAGGTTGTTGGTCTTTCCTACTCCCTTGTTTCCCCAATTTCCTAGATCTTTTAAGCACTAGAAAGAACAGAAAATGCAGAGCTTGGATGGCCTCTGGACACTTAACATGAGAGAAGTTACCTGAGGTTGTTCTGGCTGCCTATAATTGGAACACTTAAAAATAGATCAAAACAGATCTTTAAGAGAGACTCTGGAGATGCAAGAGGCCAGTGAACCAAGGATAAAGAAGACAAGAAGACATTTATATTGCACTCTGAGCTTTGTAAAGTGCTTTATATACATTTTCTCACTTGAGCTTGACAACAATAGTGAGATAGGTGCTTCAGGTATTATTATTATTCCCATTTTGCATGAGAAAATTGAGACTAAGAAAGGTTGAGTCTCATGCAAGGTCACATAGCTAGTAAATATCTGAGCAGGACTTGAATTTAAGTCTTCTTGACTCCAGGTTCAGCATGCTATCTACTACACCAGAGGCTCTGATTGAGTGATTTGTGAGACCCGTCATGGTCCAAAGGGTTTTCACTAAAAATTCTTTAATGGTGTCTTAACCAGTAAATAATTGCCCAGTTATATTAAAGTAACTTTTTGTTCTGTGACAAGTATATGCATGTTTGAAACAGTACAGATTTGTTCCTGCAAAGATTAGACACTGTCATCATGTGCAAAGTGATTTTGTTGTTTATGCAGCAATTACATCAAAGCGACCATTTTAAAGTACAGGTCTGACCACATCACACCCTTACTCAATAAACTCCAGTGAATCCTTATTGTGTGTAGGATCAAATACAAAATCTTCTATTCAGCATTCAAAGAGCTTCATAACCTAGTCCTTTCCTTCCCTTCCACTCTTCTTATACCTCATACCCCACCCACACATACTCTGCTATTCAATAAAACTGGCCTCTTTGCTGATCCACTCCATCTCCTAGCTCTGGGTTCAGTTGTCCCCTATGACAGGGATGTTCTCCCTCTCATCTGTACCTCCTTGCTCCCCTTTTTTCCTTCAAGACCTAATTAAAATTCCATATTCTACAAAAAAACCTTTCTCAATTCTTCTGATTCTAATGCCTTCCCTCTATTACCTATTTCCTATTTTTCCTGTATATAGCTTGTTTGTACATATTTGTTTGCCGGTTGTCCTCATCTCTTGCCCCAATTAGATCATGAGCTCCTTAAGGGCAAGGACTGTCTTTTTGCCTCTCTTTGTATCCCCAGTGCTCAGTACCTATGGGCTTAGCACATAGTAGGTGCTTATGAAATGACTGACCACTTTTGACTAAATACAATGTGCTTTTGTGAGTTCTCAATCTATCATCAAATTGTTTCCAAACTGCTACAAGGGTTTAAAATTCAAACAACAAACTGATTCCAATGGATAGATAGACTCGTGCACATTTCCTCATTTGCATTCTGTATACTGCAGCAGAACAACTACCTAATTTTCCTCTGTTACTCTATAATCATACCTCGTCAGCTGTGTAATCATGCAATCAAGACATTACTGACATTTGAATACTTGCCATAAAAAGTCAGGCTGTCTGAAAACTATGATTGCTGAGCATGTATATTACAAGTGATCTTAAAACCATCATGTACCATCACAAACATTCTGTAGAAACAAACCTTATATTGCCTCTCATTGCAATAAGAAGACTATCTTGTGATTTAAACTTATCCTCTGCTTATGTTACTATTCTTCTATCTGGAGGATTTTCCAATGAACTGGATGGCAACACTGGTAAATCATTCAGTAGCATTTCTGGGAAAATGAACCCAGCATGCTTGCGGTAAAAGAGAAGGAAATTCACATCTGAAGAGATTCTTTCCTTAAGAAAGATTAGCCTGCATATAAATACTATTTAAAAAACCAACTTATTGCAACCAAATTTTAAGTACATTTGCCATTTAATACAATGCTTCTTGTTAGCCAGTAGAAAAGTAAATATTTTATAACTACCAAGTCATTGTCATTGATTGGTAAAGTGGCTAAAAATAACAAAACTAATTTCCGTATCTCCACAAGAAAGCTTAGAAAATTCTCCTACCATTTTCTGTCCCATATTTGTGTGGGCAAGCATTTTCATCTTATTTTTGTTTAAAATCAAAATACAGAAAGAGACTCAATAAGAAACTGGATTGAGCCAAATATTGCAAACCTTTGTCCAAATAAAGAAATGTAACATCAAAATTAAGCTTACAAATGATTATCATATCTTCTGAATTGCAATTTATCTCATTAATGTGTTGTTTGTATTCAACATAACTCATAAGTAAATTTAATATGAAGTCTTACGGATAACAGCAAGCAAAAGAGGTCTTGTTGAATCATTTCTAATTCTTACAGAATGTCCCACACAAAATATTCATAATTATTTGATAATTTGAATTTCACAGAATTTTCATAATTTTAAGTAGAATAAAATTTGAAATTTTATAATTACAAAATGTAAATTTATTTTTGAGCTTTTGGGGGCAAAAGTTATCCTTTTAGTTATTGTAAGCACTCAAAGAATAAATCTAAAAGAATATTCAAATAGTATATTAAATTTCCCTGGAAATTCACATTTTTTGTTGCTATTAAAAGGTGTTCAAGGAACAAAAAACATTTAGAACCATTGTACTATACCATACCCCTTCTCCTAGAAGAAGTGATCAGAGGATAGAGCATCAACCCTGGAGTCAGGAGGACTGGAGTTCAAGTCTGGCCTCACACACTTACTAGCTGTGTGACCCTAGGCAAGTCACTTAACACCAATTGCCTCACACACTAAAAAGTAAGCATGTGGTGAGGGAAAAGAGGCAGCCATTGCAATCGCCTCTTTCTACAACTGTGTCTCATGACTAAAAATAATACTTATTCTTGGAATCTATTTGTCTCCTAAATGTGTCACCAGTGTCAATAGTTGGTGAGAAATAATTCTATCAAAAATCAAACAGTATTGGAAAATTCAAAAGCACAAAAGAAAATGTTAGCCCCCAAAAGAGAGGTCAAGGATTGTATTGTGTTCACTGTAACAAAACTTTTCCCTTACACTTGAGATGGGCAACAATTCATCTCTTACACGTAACGAGCTACAAAATCAGCATTCTGCCTGGGATGGGGGTGGGGGTGGGGAGGGAGCTTATTTTTCCTTTTTTTTTTTTTTGCTTCAGAATAGATCTTGTATGTCTTTGGTTGGCTAAAATGATATCTCTAACTCCTTCCCTTTAATGCAATTCCCAACCTCCCAGCCTTATGTCCTTTGCAATCACCCAAACTGTTTTGAAGAGACCATATATCATTTGCCCCTTTCCATAAAGCCAACCCCCTTGTTACTCTTTCTTGACTATGCAATTCCTTAGTTGTCCCTTTGCTACTTTAACCCACTCATCTGGCTTCCTTTTTTCACCCTAATGCCAGCACTTCTTTAGATTAAATTAAATACTTTTGACCCTCCATCAAAGTTATGTGTCTGAGAGAGTGAGCACTGTGTTCCAAGGTAACAAGGATGGGGACTGTAGTGAAAGTGATTGAAAGACTTGGTATAGCCAACTCAGGCGTACCCAGTAGAAAGAACTCTGGATTTGGTCAAGAGACCTAGGTGTGAGTCTTTGCTCAGCCATTGACTAACTCTGTAACCTCTGGGTGCCTGGTATAGAACTTGGAGGAGAGGGGGGTGCTGTTCACTAATGCATTTAGCATGTAATTTATATGCAAAAATCCATCCATCCATGTGTCATCCTCTCCTATCCCTCCAACTGCCCCTCTTAAACTATAAACCCCATGAGGGTAGAGACTATCTTCTCCAAATTTTAGATGCCTCCCAGTGCCCAGAATAGGTAGGTGCCCAATTAGTATTCGGTGAATTAAGGTGAGCTGAATGTGCACTGCAGCTTCTCTCAGGCGCCAAGGCACTGAGCTATGTTACACTCAGCACACACACACACAAAAATGAGCCATGTTCTAGGATGTTTTCATTGTATCAATGACTAAAACTATCTTGAGGATCATCTTTTTAACCCGGTATTCTGCTGCTGATGCTGTCAAGGAATGAGTTCTGAAATGCTACAGCCCCTGAAAAACAAGATGATTCTTACCTACAGGGGAATGGAGAGGAGTATGGTGATGGTGAGCTTCAGTTTCCTCATCAGTAAAATGACATGTTATAACAGAGAAATTGTGCAGAGAAGTGTCACAAAGGGAGTTATTAATCAATAAATAATGGCCTTATAAATACCAGGTACCATGCTACATGCTGGGGACACTGGCAAACCCTGCTCTCAATGAGCTACATTCTATCCAGTGCTTAGAACACTGTCTGGCATGTATGAGCAATAATTAAATGCTTGTTGACTATCATCAAAAAATATACCAATGAGGAGAGGGAGGAAGGAAAGACCTGATATGGATAAGGGAAAAGTTGAACAAACTGAGGTGTAATAGAACTATTATATCACATTATTATAATATATTGTGTTGTGTTTTGTGGTATTATTATATCATATCATCACATATTATATTATATTGCATTGTACTGTATTATGGATTGCATTATATTTTGTTATATGATATAATAATTATATCACAGTATGTTACATATTCCACGTTATGTTACATATTATATGTTATGTTATATTATGTAATGTAATGTCAAGTCATTTATGTTAAATTATTAAATGAAGTAAGAAATGATGAATGCAAAGAAGTCAGAGAAACATGGCCTGACTTTACAAACTGATGTAGCTAGGCAGGTAGATGGTGCCATAGGTAAAATGCTGGGCCTGGAGTCAGGAAGATGAATTTAAATCTGTTTGTTTGGTTTTTTAAGCCAGAGTTTAAATCAGATACATTATAGTTGTATCAGTTAGCCCCTGTTTGCCTCAGTTTCCTCATCTGGATAAGGAATGAGGATAAGAATAGCACCTAACTCCCAGAGTTGTTACAAAGACCAAATGACATATTGATTATAAAGCACTGGGCTTGATACATAGGACAGACTAAGCATACTATAAATGTTAGTTATTATTATTATTATTATTATTATTAAAGCAGCAAAAGCAGGCTTTCACCATCACCTTACTCCTTCCCTTCGGGAGGGCTTACTGAACATTTTCCCTCCCATGTCACACCCCTTCCTGCTTTCTTCTCCTCCTTTTCTTTCACTGTCATAAATATGAAAACTTCTGTAAGGACTGGAAAATCTTTGGGGTTCCACATTCATGTTTATTTCTTTTGTAATAAACCTGGTTTTCACATAAGTCTCATGATGTTGTGATTATCTGTTGACATAGTTAACTTCTTTTCCTTGTCAAAAAGGGAGGTTCATATATTTTTTTGGCAAGGGGGAGGATCTGATACTAAAATGACAGATTGGAAGGGCATCTCTGATTTTTTTTTTAATTTGTGTGGGTGATACAAGATAAAGGGACAACCAATGTATAGTTTGAATTCCATGGTAGTCTAAAATGTCAAGAGAACTGAAGAAAGGTCCCCAGCACATTGGATGATGCTCCAGATTTATGAGAAGCCATGGACGACAGTCACGTCAGTTGGGTGGATGGCACACAATGTGTGACATCAGTGAGATCACAGATCTATCAAAGTATCAAAGTACACTGCCAACAGACATATTCCTTCCTTTTTTCTTTCCTTCCTCTTTTCCTTCTTTCTTTCCTTTCTTCCTTTCTAGATTAGGTCTCCCTATATCACTGAGGCTAGAAGTATAGGGGCTACTCACAAGAAGGATCCCACTGTGCTCAGGATGAGAGCTTGGACCCTATTCATCTCTGATCCAGACCTGTTTACCCCTCCTCAGGGAGTCTATTGTCCCTTCTCTTAGCAGTTCAACATATTAATGCTGAACTTAGTACAGATGCTTTATTGACTTAGCTACTGTAGCTCAGAATTCTTAAGGAAAAGAGATGTTCTAGCCACAGTTTTTCAGATAGCAGGGATTACAGGCAGACTCCACCAGGGCCCAGTGGGATGTTCTTTTAATCAGCAGCATAGGAAGACATTAAAGTAAGAAAATTCAAAAGAAAGAAAAAGTCTGTGAGATGCAAAGATAGCTTTCCGATTACTATATCCTACCACTTTCAGAAAATTAAATGAGTCAGGATTTTTTTTTTCTCAACAGAAACCAAATGCAACTCCCTCTTTGGATTTTTATCATTGACAAAATAAACACAATAAATCCCTCAAAAACAGTGCCACGATATTCTATGAAGCTCACAGATGGTAGCTCAAGATAATTTTTTTCTTTAAAAAAAAAGGAGGGTTTTTTGGTAATTTTGACAAGCACCACAGATCTCAGAATTATAGCGAATACATCCTGAACCTCCATTTTGAGGAAAGGTCCAGACTAACCATCCTTCATTCTTTGGACTTTACCATCATGTCCCCAGGACATTCTGCCCCTTGCGTTTCAACTCCCTTTTCAGGAGTTGAAAAACTTCCTTTTTTTCTCCCTTTAGAATGTAAGCCCTTTAAGGACAGGGATTTTCTTATTGTTTGTATTTGCATCTACAGCACTTAGTACAGTACCTAACACATCACAAGAGTTTAATAAATGCTTACTGGCCTATTGCTTTGTTGATTTCATTTTATGAGACAACTGGAAAGATTAATACTTGAGAAACTGACAACATAAGGAAAACCTCTCCTACTGGGTCATTGTTACTTCTGCCTAATGACACTGGGCCTAATGAAAGTCATGAATAATAGTCATCCATTCAACACTTATTTTTCTCCTTTTTCTGTCTTTGTCCTTAGTTTGTGACCATCTTATCCACTAGCATTTTCACATAAGGATAAAAAAAGACACTGAAAAGAAGATAAAATTGATTGGTCCCTTTTACTACCACTCAGCAGCTTTTGCTCTCCTTGTGACACAGAGGCTTCCCCAGCAGGAGCTCCAGGTATTCTGGGGGGAGTTTGAGTCTCAAATTCTGAGGTCTCTTCAACTCTCAACCAAATTTGACTTTAAAAGTAATTGGAGGCCACCATTTGTGCTACTTTCCTTAAATTTGCTTTTATGATATTTTATCTGAGCTGCTTATAACCTATAGAGGTAAAATCTGATTTGTTCTTCTCCCCCTCCAATCTTACTCCTGTCCTTACTTTTTGTTGGTCTTACCATCTTTGATTCCTAGTTATAAACCAAATGCTCGATCAAGCTTCTCTGCTCTTGTCCTCACTTGTCAGAAAAGGTCAGCATCAGCAAGGAAAGGAAAGGTGGAAATTTCTCATTGTAGTCACACAAGCCTAGGATTGCCTTTCCTCTACTGCCAACGGCATCTGACTCAGTCTAGAAGCCAGGAAAAGGATTGGCTCCCTCATCATACACCTTCCTTACTGCCTCCTACTGACCGGTCAACTTCAAGGAAAGTTACTCTCCTTTAAGGAAGAGAAGAAAACTTTAGGAAAGAAAGTATAGCCGTGTATCCAGAGAAAAACAGCAATTCTTCATTGTACTTTATTTTATCACATGAGGCAATAGATAATTGATAGATAAAGACAGATAACTAGACAGGAAGACAGGTAGATAAATGATAGACAGATAGGTAGATTAGATTAGATCAGGGTTGGGGAACCTTTGGACTCAAGGTCACACGTGGCCTTCTAGGTCTTTGAGTGTGGCCTTTTGAATGAGTTCAAGTTTTACAGAACAAATCCTTTTATTAAGTGGATTTGTTCTGTGAAGTTTGGATTGAGTCAAAGCACTTGAGGACCTAGAGGGTTACATGTGGCCTTGAGGCCACAGGTTCTCCACCCCTAGATTAGATGGATAGATAGATAGATAGATAGATAGATAGATAGATAGATAGACAGACAGATAGATAAGATAGACAGACAGATGCTATTAAGCACTTACTACGTGCCAAACACTGAGCTAATTAAGGGTAAAAACACCAAGGAGACAAATAAAAGCATGCTGGACAGCAACATGGCTAAATATTCATGTACAATGTTGTGGATCTGGAACTGAGCAGGAGAAAGATAAAGCTGCCCTATCAAAGCCCATGGAGGTTCCAGGGATAGGATCTAATTTTCTGGTAGCTTGGGGGCAAAGATAGGGGCCTAAGTGGAAACAACAGTTGCAGAGACATTGATAGTGGTTGCTTACAGTCAAAATCTTGGTGCATGGGCAGCTAGGTGGTTCAGTGACCAGAGCATCAGCCCTGGAGTCAGGAGGACTTGAGTTCAAATCTGGTCTCAGATGCTTGACACACTTACTATCTGTGTGACCTTGGGCAAGTCTCTTAACCCCAATTGCACTGCCTTCCCCTCTCCAAAAAAAAAATCTTGGTTCAATGGAAAGAGCATTGGTTCTGCAGTGAGGGGGCTTATGTTCAAATCCTGCCTCTGTGTGACCCCAATTAAGAAAATTACTTAAATCTCCATGGGCCTCATTTTTTTCTTATTTGTAAAATGAATTAACATTGGAATAGAAGGCCTCTTCTAGGTAAGTATCTATAGCATGATCCTTTGATCAAGCTAAATTACTTTTCTCTAGAAATCTACCATCTGCCTCCATTCCCTCACTCCTCTCTTCCAATAGGCCAGGGAGTTGGCAATAGAAGATGGACACTGCCCAAGGCCAGTCAAAGGTGCCACAGAGCTGCATATGGCAATTCCTGCTGAATCTTCAGTGGCATCTTCCAGGCAAAAAGAAAAGAGAGTTCTACCAGGCGAATATGAAGCAGGCAAAGCCAAGTCCAGTAACGAAAGTCACTTTTTAGAAGCTGAGGATTCAAATCAAAAGAAAGAGGAAGGGGTCTCATCAGGGAAGTCAGGATGGGCAGGTCAGAAATAAACATGGGGATGACTTACACAGGGAAATGAGCCAAGGGAATGCTCAGAGGCAGTTGGGATTAAGGAACATCTCTGTAAGAAATTTCGTTTTTAAGGGCCCTAGTAACAAGGAGTGTGCTAGTAAATATTTAACAGCCAGAAATGTCTACTCAACATATTTTTATGTTTAATTGACATCATTAATATTTTCTCCATCACTTTCTTAAGGCTGGACAATCAACAAAACAATAAATCAATCCCTGATTTGTAGCACTTGTGATTTTCAAGGTGTAAATGTTCAGACTGAAAATTTGGCAATCAGCTCTGGAGCAGGTAGGAGCTGACTCCAACACAACCTTGCTGATGGCACTCTTTATCATTCCTCCTGTCTACTCCTTAAAAGGACTTGGCCAGGGGTGGCCCTAATGCCAATATCTGAAATAACAATACTATAGCCAAGAACCACCATTACAAAATCTTGCTTTCCAGAAAATTGAGAAAGAATTTTTACAACCAATATCTCTGATAAAGGCCTCATTTCTAAAATATACAGAGAACTGAGTCAAATATATAAGAATACAAGTCATTTCCCAATTGATAAATGGTCAAAGGACATGAACTGGAAGTTTTCACATGAAGAAATTAAAGATATCTGTAATCATATGAAAAAATGCTCTAAATCACCATTGATTAGAGAAATGCAAATCAAAACAACTCTGAGGTATCACATCTCACCAGTTAGATTGGCTAACATGACAAAACAGGAAAATGATAAATGCTGGAGAAGATGTGGGAAAATTGGAACACTAATGCATTGTTGGTGGAGTTGTGAACTCATCCAACCATTTTGGAGAATAATTTGGAACTATGCCCAAAGGGGTATAAAAATGTTCATGCCCTTTGACCCAGCAATATCACATCTAGGTCTATATCCCAAAGAGATCATACAAGCGGGAGGAGGACCCTTATGTGCAAAAATGTTTATAGCAGCTCTTTTTGTGGAGGCAAAGACTTGGAAATCAAGGGGATGCCCATCAATTGGGGAATGGCTAAACAAGTTGTGGTATATGAATATAATAGAATACTGCGGTGCTATAAGAAATAAGGAGCAAGTGGACTTCAGAAAAACCTGGAGAGACTTATATAAACTGATGCTGAGTGAGAGGAGCAGAAGCAGGAGAACTTTGCACACAATTATAGACACATCGTATCTGTGACAACTAACTTTGATAGACCAGGCTCCTCTCAGCAATGCAAGGCTATAAGACAACTCCAAAAGATTCATGATGGAAAGGGCTACCCACATCCAGAGAAAGAGATGCAGAGTGTCAATGCAGATTGAAGTAAAATGCTTGCTCTCTCTCTTGTTTTGTTTTATTTTGTTCCTCCCTTCTCGTTGTTCATTCCATTGGTTATAATCCTTCTTTACAACTTGACTAATGTTTAATGTAAAGGTATTTTTAGAACCTATATAAATTGCATGCTGCCATAGCGGGGAGGGGAAGGGAGTAAGGGGGAGAATATTTGTAACTCAAAAGCTTATGGAACTGAATGTTGTTAACCAAAAGTAATTTTTTTTAAATCTTACTTTCTTTTGATGGGGGTCCTATGGGTCCATGTGCCATGGAGTAAAAATGAGATATAATAGCTACAGAGACATTACCAAGAACTTTACCAGATACCAAGCTACAATAGGATCATACCATGATTAGGAGGGCAGAGAAAACACTACAGCAACCCAGAGTGGTATCCCAAGAGGTCATGGGAGTTTCTCCAGCTTCAAAAGTAAAGGGGAAAATGATTTAAAACACTGACATGTGGAGAAGCCTAATTAGGTTTGCTGAGGACAACATGTCAGTTCTGGTACATTAATTTCTATTTCTAAAACTCATCATGTAATAAGTCATCCTTTTTAATTGCACCTAAAAGAAAAATAATAATAATAATAAAGGTTATTTTGGGAAAGAAACAGAGCCTGTGTTTTATTTAAGTAAACTCATAACCTTCTGTCTTTTGGCCAAGACCACCCAGATAACATTTTTTTTTTAAATCTCCATGGTCTTTTCTAGCATTCCACGATTCCAAGAACATGAAATACTATAGCCCTATGGCTGACCTCTCTAGAAATATGATATCTCTAACTTCTTGACATTTATCTGTACCATAATAAAATGCAAAGAGACAAGGAGGCTTCAAAAACTTGGATTTCTTTATTCATCTTCCCCCTCCACCCAGTGCACACACCCAAATGACAAGCACAGGGTAAGTTTTTAACTTGTACATTGGGCCTTCCCTAGTCTGAGCCTACAGAAAGAAATCTTTGGGGGCCACTAAAAATGATATTTCTGAGGGTGAATAAACTAAGACCAGAAAGCAATATACAATGTGACTACATTTACAGTAAAATGTAAAGGAAAAGAAGACTCAGTTTCCTTTCCATTATAATGAGTAATCATGGCCCTCAAAAAGACATGAAGAAATACATCTCCCTTCTTTCATTAGAGGGGGGGGACTATAGGTGTGAATTATAGCATGGCTATCACATAACTGTAGTGTGGCAGCAGGGTAGGAGAGAGAGACAAAGGTCCTGTTTAGAAATGACTGTGATATAAAAACATAAAGCATCAATGTATTTTTAAAAGCATATGTTTAAAAGGAATTTTTTTTTCTAAATGAGCAAGGCAACTTCCTACCACACCTACCCTTCTAATCTTAGTTCTGACCCAGGGTAGCCTGTTCAGTAATCAAAAGGACAGTGTGTAATAATATAGCCATATCCTAAGTGGATTGTGGATTGGATAGGGGCATGATACAACATATGGAAGCCATATGGAAGCACAGGCTTAAACAAAGCAGTGCCCAATAAATGTTCATGGGTTGAACATTAGATATTTCACTCTGGCACTTTACAAGATAAATTAGGCACTGCTTTTATAATGCACAAACTTCAGAGGAAAATGGCTGGCTGCTTAAAGAAGGATGAGAACATATATATCAATATGCTCAGAACAAAGGATCCTATGGTCCAATGGTCATGATGCCATAGTATTGTGAAGAGCCTTTTGTCCACACCTTTATTGGATCTTTTCAGTAATGGGTATCCACAAAGCACTTTCATATGTCAATTCAGGGGCAGAAAGTGTAGCTACAGAGCTGATCTGCAATATTTAAGATGGAAAATTATTTGGAAAAGGTAAATAGTAGCTGAACATTCCTTGGTACAAAAAAAGAAAAATAACTGAAAACCATACAAATACAAGATGAAGGAAGAAAGGCTTAACAGCAGATCCTGTGAAAAAGATCTGGGGTCTTAATCAATAGTCAGTACACATTTATTAAATGTCTACTATGTGCTAAGCATGGGGGATACAAATGTAAAAAAAGGAAGAAAGACAATCTCTGCCTTTAAAGAAGCCTACAATCCAATGAGAAAAGACAAAACATAAAAGGAAGCTGAAAAGCTGGGGTAGAGAAATGCGGAGAGGTACCAGATAGGGGCATGAAAAGTCAGTCAGAGAAGTCTCAGTAGTGCAGCCAGGTGAGGAATGAAGAGATGTCTGAACTGAGCTCTCCCCTTCAATAGAGGTTTGGAGCTCATAGCCCCACCCTCTAATCAGAGGGGATAGAGATCATGTGATGATAGTATGACAGTGATGATCAGCACCAAAGCTGGTGAGATCTTGTAGAATAAGGTTATTCTGCTCATGGCAGAGAGATCAGTCAGAGAAGGCCCAAGGTAATACATCCAGATGAGAAACGAGGACCACAAACTTAGGATCATTAGGATTTCATAATTAGAATTATGGAAAAGACCTTGGAGGCCATAATGTCCAAGTTCCTCCTTTTATAGATGAAGAAACTGAGGCCAAGAGCAATTAAGTGACCGGCCCAAAGGTACCCCAATAGTAAATATCAAAGGCAGGATTTGTACTCAGGACCTCAGATTCTAGATGGGCATTCCTTCCCCTGTACTACAATGAAACAATAATATGACAAGGTGGGGAAGGAAGGAAGGAAGGAAGGAAGAAAACTAAGGCAATCTTATACTGTATTAGGAGAGGCAAAGCTTCTGGAAATAAAGAAGTTATATCTGGGCTACTCTGTTTAGTTCTAGATACCACATTTTAGAAAATGGTGACCAGGATTGGTGAACAGTCTTGAAATCCTGCCACAGCAGGAGAAACTGAAAGATCTTAAAGATATTTAGCATGAAAATAAAAGGACTTGTGGGTGGGAGATGAAAGAGGTAGAGGACACAGTAGATGTTTCCAAGTATCTGAAGGGCTGTCATGTCAAAGAGAGATGAGATTTTCTTCTTAGTCCCAGGTGGCCAAAGTAGGAGCAATATCAAAAGAGGCAGATTTCAGCTATGAGAAAAAACTTCCAAGAAATCAGAGTTCCCTAGACGTAGGATGGGCTCCCCCAGGAGGGAATGTATTCCATTTCACTGGACGTCTTCAAACAGATGTAGGATGACCATCTGTTGGGGACAACATGGACAGATATTCTTGCTCAATATGCATTGGACCAAAGAGTGTCTGAAGTCCCTTCCAACTCTCCGAGCCTGTGGTTCTGTTGGTCCAAATGCACATCTAAATCCAAGTTCTGTCATTCCTAGTGAATATGACACCTTCACATTCTGGTGAGGGTGTGACACTTGACTTAAGCTGACAAATATTTAATAAGTACCTGTTATAAGTAACACACTATGCTATGTGCTAGAGATATGAAAAGAGAAAACCTTCTCCTGCCCTCAAGGAGTTGGAAATCGAGTAAGCTTTTTGAAGAAAGTAAGGAGAAAAGTAAGAAAAGAAGAACAGGGAGTGCCTATCAATCATCCCTTTATCTGTCTTCTGTGTGGCTACCAGATAACCTTTCTCCAAACCCAGAAAAAGGGTAAAGAAACAGAATTATCTGCCAGGAAGCTAAAAATATCACATCAACAGAAGGAACAGCAACAAAAAATTTTAAAACCCAGTTCTTCACCAATCTTTTTGTTTCTTATCAATATTATATATTTCTACTTCTAGTCCCTTCATCACAATATTCAGGGTTTTTTTTTATAATTTTAAACTGCTTCTCTTTAGAAATTTGCCATTCTTCTCCTTTCCCCCAGCCCTCTCATCAAAGTTTACTTTACTTTCTCAATCACAACTCCTCTTTGTCCAGCTTCTCCATTCTTCACTACTACCAAGTCCCCTTAAATCCACACTTGGCACTTTTGATCCATCATATCCCACCTTACCCATTACAAGTTGCAAAAAGGAATTAAACCTAGTTAAAATGCCAGCACAATAATAACAGTGATATAAAATTAAATAAGTTTGCTCAAAAACTTCCAGCAGCTAATCCTATGACACAGCAAAGAGGTATGACTACTTCATGAGCTCCATGACTCATAGCCTGACTTTCTTGCTATTCCTCACATAGTATATTCTATGTCGCTTATGCCTGGAATTTACTCCCTCTCACCTTCAAATCTTAGTTCCCAAAACTACTCAAGCAATAACTGCTACAAGAGGCCTTTCCTCATCTCCCCAGCTACTGGTACCTACCTCCTTTACTGAAATAATCTTGTATTTATTCTGTGTATTTATATTTACTTATTTATACATATATATTTATGTATATACTTATTTATATATTATATATATTTACTTATATATACTATACCACCAACAAAATGTAAGCTTCTTGAGGGTAAGGATTACTTCATTTTTGTATCCATATTCCCACCATACCTACCTACCACAATAAGTAGCACATAACAAACATTTAATAAACACTTGCTGACTGATTGGCAAGCAAACAGTTTACTACAGGTGTTATCATGAGAACTACCAAAAGAAAAGACAGAGTAGTAGTAGTAGTAGTAGTAGTACTAGTAGTAGTAGTAGTAGTAGTAGTAGTAAAAGAAGTAGTAGTAGCAGCAGCAGCAGCAGCAGTATCAGGAGGAGGAGGAGGAGGAGGAGGAGGAAGAGGAGGAGTAACTGACATATAGCACTCGAAGGTTTGCCAAGCATTTCATATAAACAGTCTCATTTGATCTTCACAACAACCCAATGAGATAGGTGCTATTATGTCCATTTTTAAAATGAAGAAGCTGAGGCTTCCCAATTAAATAATTTGCTCATGTTCAAACAGCTAGCTTAAGCATATATTAGGACTAATTTCAGCTGGAAGAGAAGGCTTAAGAGAGCTTGGGAAGAGCAGGAGGGAAGCAATAGTAGCTTTGGGAGCTCTCAAGCCAGAGTCAGTAAGGGGACCTGTCAATGGTCAGAAAGAGATTTTAGGGAAGAACTAGGAAAACATTGTATACAGTAATAGCCACAGTGTGTAATAATTGATTTTGATAGACTTAGCCCTTCTCAACAATGCAAGCATCTAAAACAATGAGTCCAAAGGACTCATGATGGAAAATGACATCCACATCCAGAGAAAGAACTATGGAGTCTGAATGCAGAGCAAAGCAGACTATTTTCTTTTGTTTGTTTTTTTCTTTCTCATGATTCCTCCCATTCGTTGTACTTCTTCTATACAACATGACTAATATAAAAATATATTTAATTAGAATGTATATGTAGAGCTTATATCAGATTGCATGCCCTCTTGGGGAGGGGGAGAGGGAAGGAAGGGCAAGAAAATTTAAAACTTATGTAAGTGAATATTAAAAACTAGAAATAAATAAATTAATTTTTTTTAAAAAGGAGATTATAGGGGCCCCCTCTGGTAGCACTGGGTGCAGATGCTGTTTGTAAAATCCATTGCCTATGCCCATGTAATAGTTCAAGGTCAGAGAAGAGCACTTTTAGTCAAGCGGGAGCAAGAGCCCTAAAAAGTAACATTGCTTTTAGTCACAAGGGATCAGGTACTCTAAGGAGCAGCAGCACCTCCAGTCTCAAGGTAGCCAAGGGCCCTGAGGAACAGTATTGATTGCAATTCCAAAGGATCAGGGACCTTTCCTAGATAATGACCAGAATGCAGACCAAAAGAACAGTGACCATACCTCTCCCCAAACCATATCACCTTGAAAGCACCAAAAACTTTCAAACCCCCAGAATTAGCTCTGGAAATAGCAGTGCAAAAAGCCAGAAGCTTAAGACAGTACCTTCCACACAAACACACACCAGGAACATAACCCAATTTTAAGATAAAGTTCAAAATAAAGAAATAATATGGAAAATGAGCAAACAAAAAAAAAAGAACCTGACCATAAAAATTTACTGTGGTGGCAGGGAAGATCAGACACAGACTCAGAAGACAAAGAAGTCAAAACAGCTACAAGCAGAACCTCAAAGAAAAATAATTGGACACAAAACCAACAAGAATTCCCGGAAGCACCAAAAAAAATTATTTTCACAATCAAATAAGAGTGATAGAAGAAATGAGAGCAAAAGAAAATTGTTACTGCCTTACAGTGGCTGCTAAGTCCCAAGAGGGTAAAAAGGGCCCCTGGCCTTGAGGCTTCCGGCTCTGAGGCTCCCGGGAGTGTATTCTGCAGTCTCTTATCTGGGTACGGAACATTCCCCATGATAAGTTGGCTTGTATTGAGTATGCACCATCCAACAGGACGTGTCTCCTCTCTGATAGGATGAGGCTTGTTGCTGGGGCACGTGATAGCTACCCCTATAAAAGGCTAAGGTTGGGGGCAGGAGAGAGAGAAGACAGGAGAGACCAGGGAGAGACAAGGTGGAAAGAGGAGAGAGAACAGTACGCACAAGATGTAATCCGCTACAATAAAGGCTTGCTACGTGAAGTGATCCAGAGTCTGTGTGGGTGCTCTGTCTAGGGTAAGACACAGTGACTGTGGGCAGTGACTGTGGCCGGAGATGTCCGAAGCCTGGCGAGGTAAGCAAGGTGGTCCAGTTGCTGTGGGGAGACGGCCGGCTCCCCGACAGAGACAGCAACAAGGGTTGCTGCCGGGGGGGTAGCAATCAAGCAGTCTCGGGGTGCTGCAAGTAGGCAGCAACAGAAAATATTATGAGAAGATGAATAACAGCTTGACAAAAGAATCACATACCAAAAAAAAAAATATCCAGATCCAGGCAGGTTAAAGCAAGAGTGATCACCCCTTAAAATGGTTGCTTGGTCCCCCTACAATCTGCAGGCCAGGAGCTCTAAAGCAGCCACGTGGAGGTGTCTGCACGGCCGCCATGCCTGAGCTGCTTCTCCCTTCCAGGGGGAGAGGCTGGACCGCACTCTCAGTCCCCCTGTTCCCAAAGTCTACACTGACCTTTTACTTTGCCTTTGGCATTTACGGGTTGATAATTCTGGAAATGGCCACTGCTGGTGATTCACTCTCCAGAAGTCCCTCCAGCCATGGCTGATCAGGGCCACCCTGGGGCTAAAACCACAGCTCACACAGGGCTGGGCTCAGTTCCCAGTGTGCTGTGATGGACCCTTCCTGTCCACCTGCCAGGCTGCCTTCAGTGCTCCCACTTGTTTTTCTCTCACTTTGTGGGAGCTCTAAAAGCTCTAAAGTTTGTTTAGAGTCACATTTTATAGGTATTTGAGGTAGTTATGGGGGGAGCTCATGGAGTTTTCCTGCTTCTAAACTGCCATCTTGGCTCTGCCCCCAAGTATAAGTTTTCAAAGGAAAAAATTAATATTTAATATGATAGAGGATTTTCAAGCATTCCTGATGGAAAGATCAGAGCTAAATAGAAAGATTTATTTCCATATATAAAACACAAGCATAAAAAGGTAAATATGAAAGAGAAGTAACAAAGGAACCAAAAGGTTAAACTGTTTATCTTTTTATGTGGAAAAATGATACAAATAACATTTTAAAACTATATTATTATTAAATCAGAAGGATTCTTTATATAAAGAGGACATGGGAAGGCATAGATTATGTTAGGATGATACTAAAAAATGGATAGACAAGAAAGAAAGATGCCCTGGGAGAAGGGAGAAGGGAGAGGATGAATGTGGAAAATCATCTCACATAAAAGAGGTATACAATGAAGAAATTTTACTGTAGAGGGAAAAATGATGGGGGGGGGGGCAGTGCAGTAGGCAATGTTTGAAGCTCACATATTCAAATTAATTCAAAGAGGGAAATACATACACATACACACACACACACATATACATACATACACACATACATACATACATACATATTCAATTGGTAATAGAAATCTATTTTACCTAACAGGGAAGGAGGAGGAGAAGGACATAAGAGAAAGGGCGGTAGGTGTGATATTCATTCAGGAAATCAGTCAAGAGTTTTCTTTCTTTCTCTGTTTTTGTTCTGCCTGGTTTGGGTATCAAAACCATAATTTTTAGCACAAAAAGAATTTACCTTCTTTGCCAATTTTTTCAAATAGTTTATATAGTGTTAAGATGAACTCTTCCTTTATGTTTGGCAGAATTCAATTGTAAATCAATCTGGTCCTGGGCATTTTTTCTTTTTGCTGTTCAGTTAGTTCAGTCGTGTCTTCATGACCCCATTTGGGATTTTCTTGGCAAAGATACTGGCATGATTTGTCATTTGCTTCTCCAGTACATTTTATAGATGAGGAAACTGAGGCAAACAGGGTTAAGTGACTTGCCCAAGGGCACGCAGCTAGTAATTCTAAGACCAGCTCTGAACTCGGGAAGATGAGTCTTCCTGACTCCAAGTCTGGCACTCTATTTATTGAGTCACCTAGCTGTCCCTGTTTCTTTGTCCTTGAGTTAAAGCAAGCTGTTAGCCCTTGGCAGTTTGGCCAAAGGGATAGATTTGGTTGAGTATTGCTATCACCCCCATTGTCCCTCAATCCACCCACCTCCATGCTCAGAGAATCAAGGGCTGTGTCTAAGGAGTAATTCTGTACAATGGGAGGAGAAAGATGTGGTTTGGGGAAAATGGGCACATCCAAATAACAAAGGTGGGGACCAGAAGAGAAAATAAGAATCGTATCCTTTTGTTTTCCCTTTCCACCACAAACCTGCAAGCCTTGATGGTCAGCTCTACCAAGTAGGGATTACAAGTAAGTATCTGAAATGAGATTCAAACTTCAGTAGGTCTTCATAACTCCAAGCACTCTATCCACTACAACAAGATTCCTCTAAACACAGCACTTGTATTCCAAGGCAGTCTCTCATTCAAATATTAACCAGGTCTGACCCCCATTAGTTTCTAAGATCAGATAAGATCTGGTATATTATCAGTCTGAGAAAGCCTGAAGGCCAAGGGAAATTTTGCAGTTATCTGCAGGCAGTATATTCAGTTTGTCTTTCTGCCAGTGGCAAGTAAATCCTTTATATGAACGAAGTATATGTTGATCTCCTGCTGGAGAAGATGAAAGAGCTGGAAAAATCTAGTCCCCAATATCAACATTATCAGGGACAATAAAATAATCCTGGAAAGAAGACTAGCAAAAACAATAAAACAAAGAAGAAAATAAATGTGAAGAAGCAGAGGGGAATTCTAATTTGTTCTGGGGGTTAACAGGTAGATGAATATGACACAAAGAAGGCAGGGAAGAAAGACTCAAATATTTAGAGACATTAAGAAGTCTGAGGTGTTCCCTGTAGATGGGGACTGGACTGGACCATCTTAAGAGGAAGCAGATTCTTTTGCTTCAAGGAATAATGATGTAGATCCAGTGGTGCTGTCAGGAATGAGGGCATCCAGGAATAGAGAGAGAAGAGATGAGAAGTGTTGCCCACTGAAGGCAGCCTGGCAGGTGGACAGGAAGGGTCCATCACAGCACACTGGGAACTGAGCCCAGCCCTGTGTGAGCCATGGTTTTAGCCCCAGGGTGGCCCTGATCAGCCATGGCTGGAGGGACTTCTGGAGAGTGGATGACCAGCAGCTGTGGCCATTTCCAGAATTATCAACCCATAAATGCCAAAGGCAAAGAGATAAGTACTGATGAGTACTTGGACAACCATTTTTTTTTTACCAATCTGCCACGAACAATGGAGAAGATTGATCATGTTCCCAGGGTAGGTGTCTTGGACATGAGAGAATAGAATTTAACATAATAAATGCAGTAGAATGATGGTGTGTAAGCTCCTAGAAGGAAAGAACTCTCGTTTTCATCTTTGCATCGCCATCGGCTAGCAGAGAGCCTGACATTTCATAAAAGATTAACAGAAAACTTCCTGAGACTTGTCAAAAACAAAGACCACTACCCACAGCTGATGGTTCATTCTGGAACAAATGATGTTCCAGATGGAAATGAGAAAACGTTGTTAGGTATTATGAAATTATAGGGAAAAAAATGGAAGACTTTTAGGGACAGAGCTGGTACCTTAATTACTTGTTACCCACTGAAGGTAGTCACTTCAGAAAGAATGGTAAATTTAAGAAGAGAATATCTAGGAATTCTAGGAATGGGATTTGGATTTCTGGGCCAAAATTTTAAAATTCTGATCTCATCTGGGCTAGGAATAGAATTGATGTGTGTGTGTGTATGTACACAGGTGCACACATGTTCATATGTATGTATGTATGTATGTATATCTGCATACACATACACACATACATATATACACACACATGTATATCAGTTGCCTTGAGTTTTTTAATTTGGTCAAAAACCTTATAAACCAAAAACGCAGGAAGAGAGAGAAAAACTGCCCACACGAATCTGACAAGTCACATACCATAGGGAAAAGCAGGTACAACACAGGAAGAATATGAGTGAAGAAGAAAAGGAAAAAGAAGATTCACAGGAGAGAATATCGAAGATGAGAATCAGTAATAAAAATCAGCAATAAGAACTATCTTCTCAAATGTCTATACACAAATGCACAGTCTAAATAATAAACAAGGTACACTGGAGATCCTAATTTAAAAACACAAATTTGCCTCATTGGTATCACTGACAAGATGAGATTCAGATCTGGAATGTGGTTTTGGAAGGGAATCTTTTTATTCAAAAGAAGAGAAATAGACAGAAGAGCTGGTAGAATTTTTGCTCTTCAGTCATTTCAGTTATGTCCAATTCTTTGTGACCCCATTTGGGGTTTTCTTGGCAAAGATAATGGAGTGATTTGCCATTTCCTTCTCTAGTATATTTTACAGATGAGGAAACTGAAGCAAACAAGTTAAGGGACTTGCCCAGGGTCACACAGCTAGTAAGTATTTGAGACCATATTTGAACTCAGAAAGATAAGGAGGGAGAGCATTCCAGGCATGAGGAAGAGCCAGAGAAAACGTGTGGAGTCTAGAGGATGGAGTGTCTCATTAGAGCAGCAGTTCTCAACCTGTGGGTTATGCTCAATTTGTAACAATGAAAATACATCCTGCATATCAGATATTTACATTACGATTCATAACAGTAGCAAAATTACAGTTATGAAGTAGCAACAAAAATAATTTTATGGTTGGGGGTCACCACAACATGAGGAACTGTACTAAAGGGCTGCTGCATTAGGAAGGTTAAGAACCACTGCACTAGAGGAATGGCCAGGAGGCCAGTGTCACTCAATTGTAAACTACTTTGGTTGGAGAAAACGGTAAATTGTAAGAAGACTGCAAAGGTAGGCAAGGCCAAGCTAGGAAGGAAAATGAATGTAGTCAGACACAATGTATTCTTGATCACACTGGCTTTCTTCCTAGCCCTCAGTGGTCACTGCTTAGAAGGAACCATAAATGCTAGCAAATCATTCCTTTAATAAAACACTCTAGAATTTTACCAGAAATCAAAGTTAAGGTCTTGCTGTTCAGGCGTTTTCAGTCACGTATAACTTTTCATGACCCCATTTGGGTTTTTCTTGGCAAAGATACTGGAGTGGTTCGCCATTTCCTTCTCCAGCTCATTTTACAGATGAGGAAACTGAGGCAAGCAGGATTAAGTTAATTGCCCAGGGTCACACAACTAGGAAGTATCCAAAGTCAGATTTGAACTCAGAAAGATGAGTCTTCCTGATTCCAATCCTGGCACTGTATCCACTGTGTCACCTAGCTGACCTCAAAGTTAAGCTCACTGGTTCGTAATTGATGGACTCATTAGTCTTCTGTTTTTAGAGAATCAGGACCACCACATTTTCCCTTTCCCAGGCTTAGGGTGTCTCTCTTATTCTTCTTTGTCTTTGTCAAAGATCCTGGAGAATGGCTCTGGAATCACAAGCACCAGCTATTTCAGAACCTTACAGTGTAGTCTGTCAAGATCAGATGACTTGTACTCATTGAGAGAATACAAGGTATTCCATTACCAGCTTCTCATTTATCTTGGGTTTCAACTACCAGTAACTATTTTTATTTTGTCCTCTCCAGTCCAAAGATCTTTCTCGTTCATAGAGAAAATGGACACAGAATAATAGCAAGAGTTCAGCCTCCCCTGTGTCATCCATTATCCCATCCACTTTAAGCAGTGGTCTCGTTTCTTCTCTGATCTTTCCTTTACCCCCTGCCCCACCGCCATAGTCCAAAGACTTTTTTATTGCCTTTAGCTTTCACCCCCAGCCTCAGTTCATTCTGGGATGTATTTGTAATCATAAGGACCAGCATGACATCATCGAGGACAAGTCCTGACCAATTAACTTCATTTTCTTTTTTTTAGGGTATCTGGATTGGTAGAGCAAAGGGAAGGCTTTAGACATAGTCTCCACAAATTTTATCAAAGCATCTGACGAGAGACATTTGAGCTAAAGGAAAACACAGGCAGATTCAGAATTGGTTAAATGATTGTGCGTAGAGGGTAGTTATCAATTAACTGGTGCCAGCTCAGAGGGAAGTCTCTGGTAGAACGCCCCGGGGATCTGTGCTACTGACTTCGATAAAGGCATAGATGGCATGGTCATTGAATCTGCAGATGGAACAAAGCTGGGACAGTTGGCTAACACAGACAATCAGGGAATCAGGATTCAGAAAGATCTCAATAGGCTATAGGGAGGGGAATCACAGTGAATGCAGGGAGGTTTAATATGAATAAATGGAAATTCTGCGTTTGAGCTCACAGAAACAACGTCACAAGATGGGCTGGACTTGACTAGAAAGTAGTTCATGCGAAAAAATGTGTTGTTGTTGTTGTTGTCAATTAGTTGTATCTGACTCTTTGTGACCCCATTTGGGGTTTTCTTGGAAAAAATAGTGGAGTAGTTTGCTGTTTCCTTCTCTCGCTCATTTGACAGGGTGGCAAACAGGGAGAAATGACTTACCCAGGGTCACACAGGTAGTAAGTGTCTGAGGCTGGATTTGAACTCAGATCCTCCTGACTCCAGGGCCAGCACTCTATCTACTGTGCCACGTAGGAGCCCCCACAGGGCATATGCACTACAAGCTCCATATGTGTTAATAATGTACCAGGATAGACACAAAAAATCTAAAAGACCTTAGTTTGCATTAATAGAAGTGAACTATCCACAAAGAGAGAGAGGTGTTAGAGTTACTGAATCACAGAATTTGAGAATTAAAAGGGACTTCAACAGCCATGTAATCCCACCTATACATAAGAAGTATCCGCACCATGACATACCCAACAAAGAACAGGAGTTTCTCATTCCCAGCTGGACAGGCCCCATCTGGAATCCCAGGTTTAGTTCTACATACTGTATATTAGGACTTTGACAAGCTGAAGCATATCTGAAGGAATGTGACCAGGATGGTAAAGAGACTAGAAACCAGGCCATAGAAAAATTGGTTGATGGAATCAGGGTGAGATTTGATCCAGAAAAGAGGAAACTGAAAAGGACTTGATATCAAGCTTCAAATATTCAGATTGAAATAGGTAGGTGGTTCAATGGATAGAGCCCTGGATTTGGAGTCAGCAAGACCTGAGTCCAAAACTGGCTTCAGACACTTGCTAGCTGGGTGACCTTGGACAAGTCATTTAACCGCTGTCTCAATGTCCTTATCTATAAATTGGGGACAATAATAGCACCTACCTCCCAGGATTGTTGTGAGGATCAAATGAGATAACATTTGTAAAATGCTTAGCATAGTTCCTGACACATATCAGGAGTTTAATAAATATTTGTTTAAAAAAAATAAGGGGTGACTAGGTGGCGCAGTGAATGGAGCACTGGCCCTGGAGTCAGGAGGATCCGAGTTCAAATCCAGCCTCAGACACTTAACACTAGCCATGCGACCTTGGGCAAGTCACCCAACCCCAATTGTCCTGCCTTCCCCCCACTAAAAAGCAAAAAAATATATATGAGGGGTTGATATATGGAAGAAGGATTAGATTTGTTCTACTTGGTCCCCAAGAGAAAGTTAGGATTGTGAGTGGAATTAGAATGAGGCCGATTTTGGCTTGCTCTCCCCTGTTTGTGCACTGTGCCCTCTTCCATCTCTACCTTTGCTGGGCCCACACCCCAAGTCTGGAATGCGTGCCACCCCTCTGTCTCCACCTGTTAAAGTCTTAACCATCCTTTGAAGTGCAGAGCAAACGCCACCTCCTTCACAAAGTGTTCCCTCACTCTGCCAGTCCATAATGATCCTGCACTTGTCTCTTCCTAGCTAACAATGCCTGGGACCTTGCTTTACACCCCTCTTTCATGCTTATCATGTATCATTTTGTATTGTAGTTGTACACATCTGTGTAGGTGACACATAATAGCTAACATGTCTGTAGCATTTTCAGTTTAGCAAAGCACTTTACACATATTATCCCATTTGATCCAAATAACAACCCTGTAAAGCAGGTGCTTCCTCATTTCACAGATGAAACTGAAGAAACTGATATTGAGCAAAGTTGACTGGTCCAAAGACACACAGCTAGTAATATCTGATACAGGATTTGAACTCAGATCTTCCTGCCTGAAACTCTAGAGCTCCACCTGCCATACCACATAGCCACCTAGTAGGCTACCAAATCCTCCTACCAGGCCATGAGCTTCATAATGACTTGGATGTTGCCTTTTTTTTCCATCTTTGTGTGTGCCCCATGTATTGACATAGGATATTAGGAGCCTGCTTACTTAATTATGCTTGGCAATTTCATAATTTTCTACAGACAAATCATTGCCTTCTAGTTATATAGTGTAGGGAGGGACAAAGTTACTTACCCTGTCCTACTCCTGGCCCAGCCAAAACCATACATCTTTGAAAAGGGGATAGCAAGGAGTCTTAGGATTGAATTTTTGAAGTGGCTTTCTGTGGTTAGCAAGGTTGGAACCTTGAAAGTAATTTGTCCTTGAGAAGAGGACAGCCCCACTATGGTCATCAAATCTGGCACTGAACTTGGAACACAAAAAGTACAGTTTTGCCTCGGACCCTTACAGAGCACTGAGAGGCAGTAATACTAGTATACTTACACAGTATACTTACTACATTAGTAAGAAGAAAAATAGATGAGAAGTGATTTTGGCTGTACTAGAGGTAGAACCAAGAGCTCACCAAGAATACACAATATCCTGCTATTTCTCCAACCCTTTTGACTTCACTGCCCTCAGTCAGGCAGACCACCAGCAGAATCCCTCAGACTCAGCCCTTGAACTGTTTTATGGAAGCCTACTGAGACCCCAACTGATCCTAGCGTAATAACCAACAGTCATCTGACACCCTGCTGTTTCCAAGAATGCTCATATGCCTGTGTCCTTATGGATACTGTTAAGGATAAAATGATATCCTTAATTCACAGAAGTCAATTTTGAGGCAGCAGGACAGAGTAGAATGAGCCCTGGCTTTGGAGGCAGAAGATTTAGTTTAAATCTTGCCTCCAATTACTTTCTATCTGTGCTCCAGTTCCCTCATCTGTAAACTGAGAAGACTGGAAGAGATGATCTCTGAGGCCATTTTTGAGCACGATCCTAAGGATTTGGATGATTTCACTAAACTAGAAATTTCCTCCTCCCTCCCCACCACCACCCCAAAAAAATTCAAGTCCTTATTAAGTCTTGATTTTTCTAGCAAAACTGTTTCCATGTATTCAACCAACCTAATGTTCTACTGTCACTCTTAAAAAAAAATCCCAAGAGAGGCTGGCTAGAAAGATTCAATCCATTGCTCCCCAAAGCCCTTTCAAATCAGTGTTGTAGCCACAGTGTTCTGAACACAGTAAGCATTTAGAAAATAACTGGTGATGTTGCCACTGATCCCCCTCCTCCCATCTATAGCATGGTAACATCAAATTTGAGAAAAGATAATGAATATTTTACTAACTGGTAACTGTTCATGTGGAATGAAAATATTGCCTTCCTCTTATTTGGATGCATGAGAGTGTGTGTCCTTTTTGTACTTAATGCAACTCAGACAGAAATTTCTTGGAAGCAGTCTGAGTCATACCAGACACATCTGTAAGGCACAACCAATCTTTCCTGAGCCCACGTTTGGAGCCTGCAGCTTTCCTTTGACCATGTGCTTGCTGAGTGATGAAATTGCAGAGATATAAGTCCAATTCTGCTATCTGTGATTTAGCTGGTCATTTCCTGGGCCAGTGATCTCTAGGAGGTATAGAGTACCCACTCTTCTCTCTGTGGTTCCAATTCAGCCTCATTCTATCAGACTAAGCATGTAATAGTGGTGCCTTTTTAAAATTGTATCCTGAAACACCTGTACCTCTCTGCCACCTCTGGAATAGAACTAAGAGCCTGAAAATGAGTCCTGACAGAGAGCACTGTGTCTGTTTCCTGTTAATCATGGAGCTGCCTGGCAACTACAGCAAATTTAACACCATCATGCCAGAGTAGATATGATAAAATCTTGCTAAAACTGGTCATTTGTCACATGAAAGATGGGCTTGATTCTGTCAACAAGAGCAACTTTTAACTTCTTCATGATCCAAGCAATAGGACAACAGATGCTGGTGGGTAAACAAGGCTCTAAATGTACCTGGGGCGATGGCTGTGTAAGAGGAAAGAAGGGGATAGATATGAGAGATGCTATGGAAGTAGAAATGACTTAACAACTAATCGGATATATAGAGTGAAGGAAAGTGAAGCGTCAAGAACGCCAAGGTTGAGAGCCCTAATGACTAGAAGGATATTGGTATACTCAACAGAAATAGGTAAGTTTGGAAGAGGGGTGGGTTTGTGGGGAAAGATAATGAGTTCTGACATATTGAGTTTGAGAATCCTGTGGCATTCAGTTGGAAATGTCCAGTAGGCAGTTCATGATATGAGACTGGAGTTCAAGAGAGAGAGATTAGAGATAGATGTGTGTGTGTGTGTGTGTGTGTGTGTGTGTGTGTGTACATACATGTATACAGAGAAATGGAGAGAAGTAGGGAGAGAGAGAGAGAGAGAGAGAGAATAATCTAGGAATCACTCAAGTAGAAAACTGATGGGAACTGATACAGCCAACCAAGTAAGAGTGTACAGAAAGAAGGCCTAAAACAGAGTATTGGGATTACATTTACTGTGAGGTGGCATGATAAGTATAATAAGCTACAAAGGAGACTGAGGAATGGTAAGACAGGTAAGAGAAGCAAGAGAAATCTGTGTCACAACAACCCAAAAAGAAGAGAGTAAGTAGACAGTGCCAAATGCTTCAAAGAGATCAAGAAAAGACTCAGATTTAGCAATTAAGGAATCACTGATAACTTTGGAAAGAGTCATTGCAGCTGAGTGAGAGGCTAAGGATAAGGAGGAGGCAGAGGACCTAGAAGATTAGAAGGATGATAGTGCCCTCTATAGAACAGGAGAAGTTCAGAATAGGGTTGGGTTTGGGGGGGAAAAGAAAGTGTAATGGCAAGCTATTCAAGCCGGCTCATCCCATGCTATTCCTTCTTCCATAAAAAAACTGAAAGGGGGGAGGGGAGGGCAGAAGGAAGGCACTGTTAGAACATCTGCAAGTGGTTATCCTGACTCTCCCTGAAGGTCTCCAGGGACAACTACATCTTGAGGAAGCCCATGCTGCTTTGGGACGGCTCTAATTATTATAAAGTCCTAGCAACCTGAAGGCTCCCCTAGAATGTCTGGTCAACCAGTTCAATTCAATTCAAAAGGCATTTCTCGAGCACTAACTATATGCAAGGAGCTAGGGAAAAGATGAAAATTATATGGTCCCTGTCCTCAAAACAACATACACATTAATAAGTAAATATAAAATATGCTCAAATGTATGTGTCTGTATATCTATCTATATCCATGTACCTTTCTATATCTATCTCTAGATAGATAGATGTGTGTATATAATATATATACATATATATGATATATAATATATACACATATAATAGGGAAAAGGAAAGGGGCAGCCAGATGGTACAATGGATGGAGTGCTGGGCCTGCAGTTACGAAGACCTGAGTTCAAATACAACCTCAAACACTTACTAGCTGTGTACTCTGGAGAAGTCATATAATCCTGTTTGCCTCAGTTTCCTCATCTGTAAAATGAGCTGGAGGAAGAAATGGCAAACTACTCTAGGATCTCTGTCAAGAAAACGCTAAATGGGATCACAAAGAGGCAGACATAACTAAAAAGGCTGAACAACAAAAAAGCCAGAAAAAGCAGGGGTTTGGCTTCAGGGAAATGAAAGTTCTCTCTCGCTAGATTTTTGATTGATAGAGAAATTATTTTTTAATTCTCTGCTCCTTAGTCTCTTCAACACTTATCCCCACCCTTATTATGGACAGTTAAGTATAAACTGCAAATTTAACCTCAAGCCTGTCTTTGCAATACTCGGAGCCACTTTTTCAAGTCTTCTGGGAGGCTGGGAGACATTTTCTCTTCTGTTGCCTCTTAAATACTACAGAAAAAATGGATATTTTTTTTTGTTATTGGCTCTTCAGCAACCCTAAAGACATTACACTTAATGTTTCTCAGACATTTGAATATTCTAAATCTTATTCCACCCTTGCATTCAAACTTCTTATCCTACTACAATATGTTCATGCCAACACAGGCAGTAGAGCCCCCCAGAGCAGGCAGAATCTTCACAGACGAAGATAAATATAAACACCCAGGCAGCCATTTACACTGGAAGAATTTCACGTACACAGGCAGATTATTTTTAGTCGTGGAGCCCAGTCAAAACTTTGGAAAAAGCAGAATCAACTCAACAACAAATTGGTAGACAAAGTGATGAGGGGCCTATTTCTTCTTTTTGCATCTTTTTAAAGACTTTGTTCTAGACACTTCTAGACATAAAACAAGACTGTCAGAGAAACAGCTACCATGTTGGTGAATATTTTCTTTTAATGACAGTGGGGACATCCCCTTTCTTCTTCCAGCTTTGCTACACAGTAGAATCCTTTGGTTTATAAAGTCATGGAGAGCTGCGAGGCTTCTGGGATAGAGTAAGTGCATAGGCATTTATTAAGCACCTACATTGTGCCAAGCACTGTGCTAAGCACTAAGGATACAAAAAGGTGCAAAAGATAGTCCCTGCCCTCAAGGAGCTCACGATCTAACGGAAGAGACAGTATACACATAAATATGTAGGAACAAGCTACATACTGGAAAAAATAATAAATAATGAACAGAGGGAAGGCACTAGAATTAAGAGGGGTTGGGAAAGACTTCCTACAAAAAGGAGGGATTTTAGTTAGGACTTGAAGGAAGTCAGGGAAGCCTGCAGTGGAGGAGGAGGGAGAGAGCATTCCAGGCATGGGGGACAGCCAGTGAAAATGCAGAGTCATTGTTAGAAGTACAGTAAGGAATATGAGGAGTACTGGTCTGGAATCCAAGGGACTTGAGTTCTAATCCTGTTCCTGCAACTTCTGCTTGATTCCATAGAACAAAATTAAGACCAGCGGGTGGGAGTTACAAAGTAGTAGTGGGGATTCTTTTGATGGGATACAGTTGGACTCAATGGCCACTGAGGTCTCTTCCAATGCTAAAAATCAGTGATTTTTTAAACTTGGCATGTGACTTTGGACATCTGACAACAGCATCATCGTCATCATCATCACCACTGATCATAACATTTTAATAACTGCAAAGTCCTTCATATACATTATCCCATTCAAGTCTCACAGCAACTCTGTGAAGTCAGAGGGATGGAGACAGGGATTGAACCTATGATTTCATTGACATAAAAGAACTCCTAATGAGAAAACTCCCTCTACCAATGGAGTAAGCACCTTCTCAGAGATGTGTAGTCTTAAAGAGTTGCCCGGGTTACAGAGAAACTAAGTGATTTGCCCAGGATCACAGTCAGTATGTGTCAGAGATGGGACTAGAACTCGGGTCTTTCTGTTTCCAAGGCCAGCCCTCTGTGATCTCCCCTATGCTGCTGGGTGATTCCAGTGCTATTAGCTCCGTTTTTGAAATTAAGAACCTGAGATTCAGAAAGCAGTTAGGAGGTGTAGAAAACAGAATGCTGAACTTGGAGTCAGAAAGGAAGGAAGGAAACAGACATTTATTGAGTGTCTACCTTGTGTAGGAAGCACTGTGTTAGGGGCTCTACATATATTTTCTCATTTGGTCCTCACAACAGCCCTGGGAGGTAGAAGCTGTTATTATTACCATTAGGCAAACAGAGATGAAATGATTTGCCCAGAGTCACACAGCTAGTAACAGAAGCTGGATTTGAATTCAGCTTTCCCTGTCTCAAAGCCTAGTGCTCTATCTACTGCACCACTTAGATGCCTCTGGAAAGCGCTGACTTTCAATTCGGCTTCAGCCACCTCAGACTCTGTGTGGCTCTAAGCAAGTCACTTAACCTCAGTCTTCATCTATAAAATCAGGATAATAAGACCACCTACCTCCCAGGGGTGTTGTGAGGATCTAATTAGAAAATACATATAGGGGGCAGCTAGGTGGCCCAGTGAATACAGCACCAGCCCTGGAGTCAGGAGGACCCGAGTTCAAATCTGGCCTCAGACACTTAACACTCACTAGCTGTGTGACCTTGGGCAAGTCCCAACTGCCCCCCCCTCCCCCCTCCAAAAGGACAAAAACAAATAAAATAAAGTACAACAAACAAGAGAGAGAAAGCATTAACTTTAAGGAGGATTGGGAAAGGTTTCTCTTAGTAGGAAGGATTTTAGCTGGAAGCCAAAAAGCAGAAATGAGACATTCTAGGCATGGGGGACAGCCAGAGAAAATATCTGCAGTCTGGAGATGGAGCGTCTTGGTGGAGGCCAGTGTCACTGAATCGCAGAATACGTGAAAGGAGAAAGGTGTAAGACAGCTAGAAAAACAGGAGGAGGTCAGGTTGTGAAGGGCTTAGAATGTCTTATATTTGATCCTAGAGATAACAGGGAGTCTACTGTGGTTTATTGAAGGTAGGGGAGGGAGGGTGGAAGAGGGAAAGATAAAGGAGTCAGATCTGGGCTTTGTGCTTTAGGAACAGGATCAAGGATGGACTAGAGTAGGGAGAGACTTCTGGCAGTGAGGCCAATCAAAAACAATAATCTCCAACCGAGGTGATGAGGGCTGTGCCAAATCGGTGGCAGAAGCAATGGAGAAAAGTGGGTGTATATAAGAAATGTTACAAAGATAAAATCTACCTGTTTTGAAAACAGATTGGATGCTGGGGAGGACAGAGTAAGAGAGGTTAAAGAGTCAAGGATGATACCTGGGTTAGGAGTTTGAATGGCCAGGAAGACAGTGGTATCCTCAATAATAAGAAAGCAATTCATCTAGGTCATGCCCACTGATGGTGGGCATCTCCTAGAGCTCCCTCTCCAGGGCCTCTTCTCTTCTCTCTCTATAGTTTTTCAAGTGATAATCTCATCGTGGATTCATGGATTCACTTATCCTTTCTATGCTGATGATTCTCGGATCTACTTATACAATCCTAACTTCAAACATCCAGACTCCCATCTCTAACTGCCTATTGGCCATCTCAAACTTGATGTCCCATTGGCCTATTAAACTCAACATGTACAAAATTAAACTTAAAATCTTACACGTAGACACACACACACAGCAGCTAACAGTCATTGCTCTAATCAGTAGCATTTAGACAAAAAGTGCTTTTATTCAAAAACCTTCAATGGTATACTAGCTCCAACCAAGCTTAAACAAAATCTTTCAGTCTGGCATCCAAGGCCTTGAAAAAGAGTCTCACTCTAGGGTGGGGAGAGGGGAGAGGAGAAGCAGAGTCAAGATGGCAGAGTGAGAAGTAGCATTTTTGCCTTAGCTCTTCCACAACCTCCTCCATAAAAATACAGAAAGCACTCCATACTGAATTCTGATTGGGGAAAGTAAAGGAAGAAAAACAGATAGGTCTGTGGATACTGGGGTGGAGGCTGGCCAGGAGCAAAGTACAGCAGTAGCAGCACTGGCATTAGTGAGAAGCATTCTCATGCCCAGCAATGGCAAAGGAACTAAACACCAGGGTGGGAAATAGCTGGGCAGAAGAAGTTCCCAGTGACCCCCTGTTTTAGCACTGGGAACAGGAATGGATGCCATCTGGCAGCTCTGTCACCCATTACCCAGTCTCAAGTCACAGTTCCAGAGTCAAGAGAAGTGGTCAAGAGGAAGTAGGAGCCCTATCTGTGCAAGAAGTAAGTAACAATTTCCAGAAACAAAGCTATGTGACTCTTAGCCAAAAAGCAGAGTGGGAATTTAGCTCTAACCTTTAGCCCTGAACATAAGCCTGAAGTAGAACAAATCAAAACAGGAGACCAAATGGGAAGCCAACAATTCAGTAGCTCTGAACACACAGAAATTCCTAGTGGACTGACTGTGACTGAGTCCTCAGCAGTCTACAGAAATTCAACTACACACAAGCCAAAAGAAACAAATCAGATCAGGAATTTGCAGAGCACAGACCAGGAGTGGGGTCAACAGACCTCTCCTTGGAACACACCATTTTGGATGCACAAAAAACTTAAGTGATCCACAGGCAAAGCTATGAAAGCAGTAGAAAGACATTTAAAAAGACAGAAGTTCAGGCTGGACATACTCCCCAGAAAAGTAAGCAGAGATCAACACTAACATAAAGTCCAAAGTCAAAAAATAGGCTGGAAAAATGAACAAATGACAAAAAAAATAAAATGAAAGAACTATTATGGTGACAGAGAAGTTCAAGGCACAAATAGAGAAGAAAACAATGACTTGGAAACATCAACAAGCAAAGTTACAAAGAAAAATGTGCCTTGTATACAAGCCCAATAGGAATTCCTAGGAGAATTAAAGAAGACTTTCTCATATTCAGATAAATCTAACCATAAATAAACAAGAATGAAGTTAAGAAGGTGAATAGAATTTTAGAAAACTTAGATATGATAGAGTTCTGGAGATTGTTGAATTGGAATAGAAAGGAATATGCCTGCTTTTTCAGCCAGGTATGAAACCTCCACAAATACAGATCATGAATTAGGCATAAAAACTTCAGAACCAAATGTAGAAAAACAGAAATATTAAATGAATCTTTTCCCAACCATAATGCAATAAAATTACATCAATAAAAGCCTTGGAAACATAGATTAAAAATTAATTGGAAACTACATAACCTAACTCTAAAGAATGAGTAGATCAAAAAACAAACCATAAAAACAATCAATAATTTCATTAAAGATAATGACAACAATGAGAAAACATACAAAAATTTGTGGAATGCAGCCAAAGCAGTACTTAGGGGAAATTTTGTATCTCTAAATGTTTACAGCAATAAAAAAAAAAAAGAGAGAGAAAAAAATAGACCAATGAATTAGGCCTGCACCCAAAAAAACACTAGAAAACAACAAATTTTAAATCCATAATAAAACATCGAAATAGAAATCCTGAGGGGGGGCAGAGCCAAGATGGCGGCGTAGCAGCAGTAACATATCGCAGCTCTCACATAGCCACCCCAAAATACCCATAAAATAGGACTCTAAACCAATCCTAGAACTCCAAAACGCACACAAAGATGCTTCCCACTAAAGTCAGCTCGGCTACAAGGAACCATATCAGCACTGAGAACCAAAACCAGCCTGGCCTGAAGCCGCGGCTGTGCCCCGGGGGCGGCTGGACGGGAGGAGCTGAGAAGCTTCAGGTGAGCGGATTAGCGGCAGCTGTGAATGGGAATTGTGAAAGGGGGAGATAAGCAGTCCAGCCGGAAGGCCTCCAGAGAGGAAAAGC
>CM053580.1:476951270-476967353 GCA_028627135.1 Pseudochirops cupreus
AAACACTGGGATGGCTGTTTTGGGGTGGTGGGCGGGGGAAAGACAGGGAGAAAATATGTAACTCAAAAAAATTTTTAATAAAATAAATTAAAAAAAAAAAGAAATAGAAATCCTGAAAATCAAAGAGAGATTGATTTTTAAAAAGGAAGCAAAATAATTTAAACTAACAAAATTAGGAGTTCATTTTTGGGGGGGCAATAATAATATAGCTAATATAATAATAATAGCTAAACCATTGGCTAATTTGATTTTTTAAATAGAAGAAAACCAAATTATTAGTATCAAAAATGAAAAGACTAACTTCACAAGCAATGAAGATGAAATTAAAGCAATTATTAGGATCTATTTTTCCTAACTATATGCCAATAAAACTGAGAATCTAAACAAAAGAGATTACAAAAATATAAATTGCCCAGATTAACAGAACAGAAAAAAAGAATACTTAAATAACTGTGTCTTAGAAAAAGAAATTGAATAAACCACAAATGTGCTCCTGGAAGAAAAAGAAGAAACACCCAGGACCAAATGGATTTACAAGTGAATTCTACAATACATTTAAATAACAATTAATTCCAATAATATATAAACTGTTTGAAAAAATAGATAAAAGAAGAGTTCTACCAGATTTCTTCTATGACACAAGTATATCTTGATACTTAAACTAGGGAAAGTGAAAACAGAGAAACAAAACTATAGACCAATTTCCATAAAATACTAGCAAGGAGATTATACTATAGTACAAAGATCATATACCATGACCAGGCTAGATTTATCCCAAGGAGGTACCTTTTTTTTCAATATTAGGAAAACTATAAGCATAACTGACCACATGAATAATGAAAACTACAAATACATAATTTCAATAGATGCAGAAAAAGACAATCAACAAAATACAAGACTTATTCTTGTTTTTTTACAAAAAACACCACTAGACAGCATAAGAATAAATGGAGCTTGTCTTAAAACAAGTAGTATCTAACTGAAACCAAGAGCAAACATTATGTGTATTGGAGGCAAGCTAGAAGCCTTTCCAATAAGATTAGGAGTGAAGCAAGGAAGTTCATCGTCACCATTATTATTCAATATTGTACTGGAGATGCTAGCTATTACAATAACCTATCAATAAACAAACATTTGTTAAACATCTAACATGTGGCAGGCATGGTGATAAGTGCTGGAAACACAAAAGGAGGAAAAAAGACAGTCCCTCGCCTTCAAGAAGCTTACAGACAACAGGCACACAAATGTATACAAGACAAGCAATATAGAGGATAAATAGGAGATTATTAAGAGATGGGAAGCACTAGAATTAAGAGGGGCTGGGGAAGGCTTCCTATAGAAGGAAGCCAGGAAGGTCAGTAGTCTGTCTGGCTGGAGGAGGAAGTGTGTTCTAGGCATAGGGGCAGCCAGAGAAAATGTCCAGAGCCGGGAGATGGAGTCTCTTGTTTGTGGAACAGTGAGGAAGCCAGTGTTACTGGACCAAAGAGGATGGTTTGGGGAGTAAATTATTACGATAACTTCCTAAATATTCTGCCTCCTCCCCTCTCCAATCCATTCTCTATGAACTGCCGAAATGGCGATTTCTAAGCATAGGCCTGGCCATGTCACTAAACTACTCGAGAAACATCAGTGGCTCCCTATTGCCTGGACCTTGTCTGGCATTTAGAATTCATTACAAGCAGGCCCCAAACCTGTCTTTCCAGGCTGGTTACATCTTACTCCCCGTCACTCATTCTATGTTCTGACAAACAGAGCTGCCTGCTGTTGTCCAAATACTCCAGCCCATCTCCTTTGTCTATGTCTTCAGAATATCCCCATGCCCGTAATCCCCACACTCCTTGCCTATGCCTTTTGGGATTATCAGGAGCAGCTCAGCTGCCACCACCTACACAAGGACTTACTCTGATTCTCCCAGGTGATAGTTTTCCCTTGTATGTATTCTGTTTTTCCTAGCATTTGTTGCTTTTCCCCAGATAAAATGTAAGTTGCTTGAGAGAAGGAGCAAAATCAGTTCTGTTTTTGTTTTGTTTTGGTTTTCACATCCCTAACACCTAGCACAATGACATGCAGTACATCGGAAGTACTTGATAAAGGAAAGAAACAAGCATTTATCAGGCGCCTACTGTGTGCCAGGCACTGTGTTAAGTGTCTTACAAATATTATCTTATTTGATCCTCACAAGAACCCCCTTTTATGGGTAAAGAAACTGAGGAAGACAGGACTTTCCCAGGGTCACAGAGCTACTAAGGCAGGATTTGAACTCAGGTCTTCTTGTCTCTAAGCCTAGGTTCTATCCACTGTACCACCAGCTGCCTCTAAAATAAATGTTTAATGTAATCAACTTCCACCCCTTCCACAACTTTGTTCCATCAATCATCCTCTTTCCTTCACACATATTCAATCTTTCCCTCTCCACTGATTCCTTACTATCTGACTAAAATATGCTCACGTCTTCCTAATCCTTTAGAAAGGAAAAAAAAAAAAACACTTCCTTGGTTCATTGAGCTCTCATCTCTGGGCCTGCTGCCAGGGTTTTTCCACTAAAGGGGAAAAAAAAAAAGAAATATTTGAGTCAAAGTAACTTCAGCCTAGAAAGAGTGCTAAGGTTGAAGTCTGAAAAATCTGGACTGAAATCCTGTTTCTGCAACTTAATAGCTATAGCCCCCTGGGCAAGTCTCTTAATCTTCTTGACCCTCAGTCTTCTCATCTGTACAATAGGAATTTTAATACTGTAGCATCTAACTCATAGGGTTGTTGTGAGGCCCAAATGAAATAATGTATATAAAAACTCTTTGAAAATCTGAAAGCATTATAAAAACGTCAGTTTTTGTGGGTTGTTACAGATTGTTATCACTGTTGTTGTTAAGGAGGTGAAGTCCAGGATTCAAGCCTTGCCTCCTACAAACTCTGACTGTTACCTCTGCATGAATTACAACCTCTCAATACAAGGCAAGGGCTAATGTGCATTACTATATATAGGAAGTTTTCTCATGGGCAGTTAGTACCCTGTACTAATGAAATCACAGGTCTGGTGCACACAAAGGGATGGTAACTACAGATGCAGGGAAGGCAGTGCCGAAGTTTACCCACAGCCCTGCAGAGATGCTTTGAGGAGGGGTTCCAGAGCTGAAAAGGCAACAAGATGAGAGTAAGGAGGGAGGGACAAGCAAGCTGGAGCTGAGAGGGAGAGCAGTGGCCTTCTGGCCTTCATAGAAGTTTGAAGCTAGGGAGAGGAGATTATTCTAGCAGGCTCCAGCATGAGGCAAAATGTTTTGGCAAAAGTAGACACTGTCCATGGGGAATTCCTCAATGGTAATAAATAGCTTTTAGATCTGTACCCTGGCTGGCATGAAGGCAGTCTAAAATTGTGACTACAGAAGACATTTCAACATCGCAAGAGCCTCCTAACTGTGCCCAAAAAGCTAATAATAAACTGTGCATTCCCTTTGACCCAGAGATACTGATAACAGGTCAATACCTCATAGAGATCAAAGAAAGAGGAAAAGGGCCCTTAGGCAGAAAAATATTTATAGCATCTCTTTTATATGGTGGCAAAGAATTAGAAAGTGAGGGGATGCCCATCATTTGGGGAATGGCTAAACAAGTTATAGTATATGTGATAGAGTGTGTGATAGAGTACTACCGTGTTATAAGAAATGATGACAAAGATGGTTTCAGAAAGACATGAGAAGACTTGTGTGAACTGATGCAAAGTGAAGTGAGCAGAACCAGGAGAACAATACACACAGTAATAGCAATATGGCAAAGAAAACTAATTATAAAAGATTTAGTAAATCATGACGAAATACGCTATTCCCCTTCAGATAGAAAACTGGTGAACTCAGAGTGCAAATGGAAGCATATTTTCTTCTCTTTCCTCTTTTTGCCTTTTTTTTAAACATTGCTAATGCAGAAATTTGTTTTGCAAGACTCTATGTATTTGTAATGGTTTTTGTTTTTCTTGCCTCCTCAGTGGGTGGGGAGAAATGAGGGAGAGGGAGAGAATTTGGAACTGGAAATAAGATAAAATTGAATTTATAGGGAAAGACATCCCTCTAGATCAGTGGTTCTCAACCTGTGGGGGGTCAAACGACCCTTTCACAGGGGTCACAGGGGTCGCCTAAGACCGTTAGGAAACACATATTTCCGATGGTCTTAGGAACCTCCTCTATCTGTCTCCAGGTGGGTCCGCCCACATGCAGACACGCCGACATATGAGTATTAAAGGGTCGTGGCATTAGGAAGGTTGAGAATCACTGCTCTAGGTGGTATTCCTGCCTCAATTCAACAAACAACCATTATTAAATGCAGTCTTTAAAGGCACTGTGCTAGGTGCTAGAGACACAAAGACAAAAGTCAAAGAGCCCCTTCCTTCTAGAAGCTTAGATGATTAGGCTGCATAGTGGAAAGAGTATGGGGTTTGGACACAATAAATTCTCAGTTTAGTCTTGTTTCAGACATTCACCAGTTGAGTAACTCTGAGCAACCTTTCTTGTCCCCAGGTTCTTCATCTGTAAAATCAGGATTATAATGATACTAGCTTCTCAGGGTTATTATGAGGATCAAAAAAGTAAAATTCATAAAGCACTTTGTAATTCTTAAAGTGCTACATAATGATAGCTCATATTACTGGCAGAGATTTACACCTGGAAGAGATCACAAAGATCATTTGCTTCAACCTCCTCTTTTTTACAAAGGAGGAAAGTGAAGCCCAGGGAAATAAATTGACTTGCATAAGGTCACAAAAGTAGTTGGAAGCAAAGCTGGGAACAGAAACTAGCTCCTCTGATTTCAGATGCCATATTCTTTCCATTTTTGACTTCTCCTATGAGAAGCAGCATGTTATAGTGGAAAAAAATCTGAATTTGGATTCAGAGGACCTGAATTCAAATCCTGACTTTTCCATTTCATACTTTTCAGACTTTGGCAAGTAATTAAAAGCCTTTATGGACCTCAGTTTCTACATCTGCAAAATTGGACAGTTAGATTAAAAGGCCTTCTCAGGTCCCTTCAATTCCAAATCCATGACCTTCTAATCCTACAGATCTGGCCATGCTTCCCCTTAAGAATATACTATATACATAGAAACAAGTATGCACATTGAGGCAGTTAGGTGACATGGTGGATAGGGTACAGGTCTTGGGGTCAGAAGGAGCTGAATTCAAATCTAGCCTCAGATACTTAGTAGCTGTGTGACCCTGGGAAAGTCACTTTAACCTCAGTTTCCTTGACTGTAACACAGACATAAATGCACTTACAGTGCAGAGTTGTTGTGAGGAACAGATGAGATAACATGTGTAAAGCACTTAGCGTAGTAACTGGTACATGGTAGGTGATATGTAAATGCTCATTCCCTCCTCTCTCCCGGAGTAAATCACACAGTAATTTGAGGAGGATGACAATATTATTGAGGAGAACTCAAGAGATCAGGGAGGGCTTTAAAGAGGAGGTGGCATCTAAGCTGAGATTTAAAAAGATTCAGAAGGCTAAGATTGAGGAAGAAGTGCCTTCTGGGCCCAGGGTATGACTTACATGGATAAACTGAGGCAGGAGATGGAATATGCCTTTAAGGAAGTAGGCCAACTTAATTAGACTCAAGTGTGTTTGAAGCTCTACAGGGAATAATGGGAAATAAAGTCAGGCAAAGTCGAAGATCACAAAGGGTTTTATGTTCCAGGCTAAAAATTAAAAAATAAAAACAATAAGGAAGCACTGAAGGTTTTTGAATGGGAGAGTGATGTGGCCAGACCTGTGTCTTAGGAAGATTAAGTAGTTGTGAGGAAGTTTGATTGGAAACAGGAGAGATTGGAAGCAAGAAGCCAATTAGGAGGCTATTCGAATAATTCAGGGAAGAAGAAATAAGAGCTTGAACTAGGACTATCACCAGATGAGTAGAAAGAAGGATCAAAGGAGGTAGTGTCAACAGGATTTAGCATCCCATTGGATATAGGAGATGAGGGAGGGAGAATGAGGAGTCTAGGATAACTCTTACCAGCTTTAGCACCTGGCAGGATGCTAACACCTCAATTCTCCTTCTAGTGTTACTTGATCGTGTTACTCAACATCCTTCAATGTCCCCTTACCTACAGAATAAAGTTGAAACTCTTCATCCTGGCATCCAAAATACTCATAAAGGTACTACCATTCCTTTACAGTCTTATCTCCACATTACATCCTAACCTCATTCCCTCACGCTCAATATTCTAGCAATACCACCATCCCCTGTCCATATCCCACATTCTCCTACCTTCTACCTTTGCTCCTGTGGTTACCTCTGTCTGGAATTCCACCTCTCCTCCAAACATTTCTATTTAGGATGCCACATCCTTCTAATCAATGCAGCTTAATAACTGCATAGTCATCCTAAATTTTGCCCTATCCCTCAAACTCCTCTCCTATAGACAATTAATTAACAAATCTCAGCAATTCTATTTCCACAGGTCTGGAATCTATTCACACAGGCAGCATCACCTTAGTCAGGCCCTCAATACCTCTCACCTCAATTTTTATAATATCTTCTTAATTGGTCTCCCATTTTCAGGTACCTTTTTATTATTTTTTTTTCAAATGAAGATCTGTCTCTTCTCCTCTCTTCTCCCCTCACTGAGAAAACAAGAAAAACAAAATTGCTTGTTACACATGTGGTCAAACAAAACAAATTTCCTCATTGGCCATGTCCAATTTTTTTTGTTGTTTCAGTCTTCACTCTGAACCTGCCACCTCTCTTTCAGGAGGCAGGTAATAGCCTATTTCATCATGAGTCCTCTGGAATTCTGGTTGGTCATTGTTTTGATCTGGATTCCTAAGACTTTCAAAGTTGATTGTTTTCACAATATTGTTATTGTATAAATTATTGATTCTGCTCATTTTACAGAATAACGATTCACATGAGTTTTCATATATATTGTTGGGGAGACTCTCATTCAGGTGAGGATTGAAGTAGGTGAATTCTGAGATCCCTTCCAACTCTGAAATTCTGTAATATTTAGGAGTAAAAAAAAATGCAAGCTAGTTTCCTTTCCAGAGGAGAAAGTGGAAGGACTGGAACAACATCTGTGTGTGTGTGTGTGTGTGTGTGTGTGCACGTGTGCATGCATGCATGAGAGACAGAGAGAGAGAGACAGAGAGAGAGAGAAGCTGGGAAGAATGAATTATTATTTGAAAGGAAAGAAGTGATTAAAAAAAGGAAAATTATTTGAAGAGCAAAGGGAAATCACAACCCATGTCAGGAAATTGCAGGGTAGAAGATGTGAGGACCACCAGAATGTTAAATGTTAAATGACTGAAAACATTATATCTGAGATTCTTCCAACAAAAAGTGGAGGCAGATCCTTAGAGGAAAAAGCAGTTTACTGAACTCCAGGGAATGATGATAAGAATCCATAGGTTCTGCCAAGAGAAAACACATCTTCATCACAGAAATAAGAGTAGAATCCTGCTGGTTGGAAACTTCCAATGGAGAGTTACCAAGGCAGATACATGCCAATCTGATGTGAATGATCAAAAGGCATGGCCCCTCCTGTAGCTCCTTCCAGGATCTGATTATGTCCCTTTTGAGAATTTCTGGACTTACTAACCAATAACCACTTCTGGAGATTAATGTGGGGATCAATCATACTTAGAAAGCTAGAAAGCCTCTCTAGGCATTGTGTGTATTGTCTGCCCATTAGAATATAAGCTCAAAAAAAAAATAATAATAATGTAATCTCCTAGAGGGCAGAAGCTGTCTTTGCTTGTTTTTATATACTCAGTGTTTATAGCCCAGTTTTTGACTCATAATGAGCCCTTAAGAAATGCCTTTTCATTCATTCATTATGCAGTCCTGAGCAGAAAACTAAAGATCTTAGAAGTTTCAGACAGTATTATTAACATTACTGCTAAGTGAAGGAATGACTGATTACAATGCAATATGATATAAATATTTATTAGGTATCTTCTGCAATGCTAGGTACTGAACACATAAAGGATTCAGAAAGCAAAGGTTTGGTACAAGAAGTGAACAACCAGTTAAGAAGATAGTGTCAGAAAATGGGATTTGAATTTCTGGGCCTGAGTTGCTGATGTAGGAATGACAGGATCCTGGCCAGGGATGGAGGGCATGGAGGAAAAGTCAAGAAGACTGTATTTGCCTGGAGACTTCTGTGTCTGAAGAAAATAATACCTTAAAAATTAGAATTGACCAAGTGGAAGCTAATAACTCTGTGAGACATCAATAATCAGTCTAACAAAATAAAAAAGATGAAAAATAGAAGAAAATGTAAAATACCTCATTGGAAAAACAAATGACCTGGAAAAAAGATCCAGGAGAGGTAATCTGAGAATTACTGGACTACCTGAAAGCCATGATATTCCAAGAAATTATCAAGGAAAACTGCCCTCATATCTTAGAACAAGAGGGTAAAGTAGTAATTGAAAGAACCCACCAATCACCTCTTAAAAGAGATTCCAAATGAAAACTCCAAGGAATATTGTAGCCAAATTCCAGAATTATCAGGTCAAGGAGAAAATACTGCAAGCAGCCAGAACAAAACAATTCAAATATCAAGGAGCCACAGTCAGGATTATATAGGACTTAGCAGCTTCTACAGTAAAAGGTCAGAGGGTTTGGAATATGAAATTCCAGAAGGCAAAAGAGCTTGGATTATAACCAAGAATCAATTACCCAGTAAAATCAAGCATAATCTTTCAAGGGAAAATATGGACATTCAATGAAATAGGGGCTTTCAAACTCTCCTGATGTAAAGATGAGAGCTGAACAGAAAATTCAATCTTCAAATACAAGACTCAAGAGAGGCATTACAAGGTAAACAGGAAAGAAGAAAAAAAACCATATTATTCAATAAGGTTAAACTGTTCACATCCCTACAGGATATAAAAGGGAAGATGATACTTGTAAATCTGGAGAACTGTATCTCTATTAGAGAAGTTAGGAGTATACATAGACAGAGGGTGTGAATATAAATTGATTTTAATGTGACAAAATTTTTAAAAAATTAAAAGGTGAACAAAAAGGATTGAACTGAGAGAAAAGAAAGGGGGGAAGAGTAGGGTAAATTACATCACATGAAGAGGCAAAAAAAAAAGACCTACTAGGGTAGAGGGAAAGAAGGGAGGGAGTGAGCATTGTTTGAACCTTAGTCTCATCAAATTTGGCTCAAAGAGGGAATAACATATACACTCAACTGGGTATAGAACTTTGTCTTACCCTATAGATAAACAAAAGCGGGAGAAGGAAAGAAAAAGGGGAGCTGATAAAATGGAGGGGAGAAGGCAAGGCAGAAGTAGGAGGGGAAAGGGGAAAGAAAAGGGAGGAGGTGCTGATAAAAGGGAAGGCAGATTTAGAGAGGCAGTGGTCAGAAGCAAAATATTGGTGAGGAGGCATAGGGTAAAAGTAGGGAGAAAAATATAAACAGGGGGAAAATAGGATGGAGGGAATCCAGTTAGTAATCTTAACTATGAATGTGAATGGAATGAACTCTCCCACAAAATGGAAGCAGATAGCAGAGTGGATTAAAAACCAGAATCTTACAATATGTTGTTTACAAGGAACACATCTGAAGCAGAGAAATACACACAGAGGAAAAGTAAAAGGCTGGAGCAGAATATATTATGCTTCAGCTAAAGTTAAGAAAAAGCAGGAGTAGCAATTCTGATCTCGAACAAAACAAAAGCAAAGAAAGATCTACTTAAAAGAGATAAGGAAGAAAGTGGCACGTAATAGGTATCTTCAAGTTTTTAAGGGGCTGTTCTATGGAAGAAGGATTAAGCTATACTCTGCTTATACCTAATTGGCATAAATAAAAGTGAAAGGTAACTATATCAGAGAGAGGTAGATTTCAGTTCAACAAAAGGAAACATTATCCCACCAATTAATATCACTCATAAGTAGAATTAACTGCCTCGGGAGGCAGCGAGTTCCCTATCACTGGAGATCTCCAAGCAAAAACTGAATAATGATTTATCAGAGACATGATAGAAGGGATCCTTGTTCAGGTCTGGGCTAGACAAGATGGCCTCTGAAAGTCTTTCCAACTCTCAAGTCCTATGATGGATGCTGTAATGATTCATCTTTGTCAACTTTGCAAAATTAGTCCTTAGGAACAAAAGGGGGAAAAAGAAAGGAAGGGGGAAAAAGGCTGTTGAAATCTCAGCTTTCCTTATGGATGAAGCTTTGAAAATAAGAAGCACCCCCAGATACATTTCCTCATTAACTCTCTGTTGCCCAAAAACACTTCAAAAGGCAATCTGCTATCTTCCCCTGTCTCTTAACTCAATCACTAGATCTTTATTGGTGCTGCTATGGGCAAGGCACTATGCTGGGGTCACTGGGTTCTCTTCAGAGTCACTTCTTGGGATCCACCACAAGACTGAAGTATCAAATGATGTAACGCTCTACAAAACCCTGCCCAAAATCAAAAGGGCTTCAGACATGAGACAGCACAGGTCAGGTCTCAGGCCAAGCAAATATGAGTTGTTTTTTTTAAAAAAAGGCGGTAGAAGCTGCTGAGGCTTTGTGGAGGCGAGGAGGGAGGAGAAAGAGAGAAAGAAACAGTTGGAACATGGTTCTCCCAGCCCTAAATAGAAATGCCAGGTTCTTTCAAGAGATTGCAACCTGCTAATCTAAAAAGCCACATTTGGTTTTCATTGGGTGGATCAGTCAGGCTTTTCATTCTCTTCCATTTGTTACTGTTTCTCTGTGCTCAAGAAACACCTCTCCCTGTGGTGGTTGTTCAAGCTTCCCAGATATATTACCTTGGTAATCTGAGGGAGGCAGGTGGCCAGGGGAGGAGAAGGGCTGACTGCAGGGGCCTGGACACCCACTGTCAATGTGGGGGATAGAATGTGGACCCACAGTTTGCCAGGAAGCCATTAGGCCATTCTTCACCGAATTTCCCTGCCTCGAAAATAAAAGCTCAGAATGACTGATTGTCACCAAAATAGGAGAAACCAGAGACCGAGGGTATGATTTGTTACTGGCATCAAATCAGTGCCCTTTGGGAGCACAGCTCTTTGCATTTATTTTCCGAATGCGTTCCTCTTAGAGCTCATTATGAAGTTTCTTTCCCTGAGGCATATCCAACCAGATTCCCTGGATGTGAATACAAGACCACAGATGAATTAAGATAAGAGTAATGACAGCTGACATGATTTAGTACTTTGTTTTGCGAGGCATTTTACCTATATCTTCTCATTTGATGCTCACAACAACCCTGGGAGATAGGTGCTATTATTATTCCCACTTTACAGCTGCGGCAACTGAGGCTGGGCAAGGTTAAGTGTACCCAGCATACTGCCTTGCATGTAGCAGTAGGCAAGTAGTAAATGCTGATTGATTAAAGTTCCTTTTTCATTTGTTTGCTCTAAACAACTCCTAGTATTCAGCTATCTTCCACTGAACTGCAATTCATCTATAAGTTGAAGTCTTAGAGAAATGCTTTAGTGACTTGCCCAGGATCCCACAGCTACCATGGCCTCCAAAGCCAGCTTTCAGTTGATTACAACATTTTGTGCCGCCCCCCCCATTTTGTTCTGGCTCTCAATAAAGCCACAGGCATTATTAATTATGCATGCTTCTGAAAAGCAGGGTAAAATAGCTCCAAGGAGCCCATCAGAACTATGTTTCAGTTATTGGCTTTCTCTCTCCTTCCCCAAGCAAAGGAGGGCTGCTACCAAGTTACAAGATTAGTCATTTGGCTTTCCCCTCCATTCCCTGAGCCTGCTCATCCCCATGGAGATGTTAATAAACACTAAAATGACCCCAAAGCACGCAGCCAGGAGGGAAAAGAATGAGAAGAAAGGGCACAGATATAATCAGCTCCTGAGTAATTGAGTCTTGGCTGCACAAGCAATGCTTCCGGTTGGTTCTCAGAGAAAGCTGTCACTTTCCTTCCTCACACTTTCTAAAGGACATTTAATTTACTAGATTTTGGCTTCCCTGGGTGTTCCTTCTTTGCTTTAGGGCCAGAATATGGCCATTAGATTGGCTCCCAAAGAGCTGGGGGGAACCTCTGGTCCAGAAGCACCTTCTCTTTTCCCCACCCCCTCCCTGGCCTTTGCAGAATCTCCAGGCTGCCTGGGAGCAGAAGAGTTTAGTAAAGCACAGCCCCAATCTAAAGGACTGAGAAGTTTTTAATTCCTTCACCAGCTGTGGACTGAGCACGTGCTCCCAGGCAGGACGACTTCAGAGCTCCCTACCACGTCCCAGTCTAAAGCATCCTCTCTTGAGCATGTGATAAAGAGCATCAGATGAGATTAATATGAAGGGGGTAAGGAGAGATACTGTTTGTTTTGGCTAGAAAGAGATCCGGAACCCTGCCTCTAGTCCAGGGCTGCCAGGCCACCTGAGGCTCTTCTGCTTCACCCCTAGGAATTCTGCAGAAATCTTCTTGCTAGATGAGCATCGTCCCCCCACCCCCAATACCCTGCCTGCTTAGTTCTCTCTGATAGCTGCCTCTAGGCTGGCTCCAAGCACTACCCCAAGCAGCCCTAACTTGGATTCTTCTAAGACAGATGGGGAATTTTTCTGCTGCAGACAGTGTGTCCCAGCCCCAGCACAAACCCTGGGACATTTCTCAGTTCCCTAAGAACTGCTTGGATCAATGACACAAGTTGTCAGGGCAACGGTCCAGCACCTTGCTTCATGTAGGAAGTGAAAGCAGCAGGGGCTGTAATCCAGGAAATAAAATCCCAAACTCAAACTTTTTAAAGAAATAAAACCTGTGTAAAATGTTTGCTTCCAACCTAAGATACGAAGCTATAAATGGTGTGGGAAGGGGAAGGGGGAAGAGGGGAAGAAGATGGTGGGATTTGCTTCAGAATGAAAAATATTAAGTACAGATAACCTACCTACACACAAGAAATAGAGACCCAATTGACTAACGCGACTGGATAGGAGGTGCACTGTTGATAATATTCACCCCCAACTTTCCTTTTCTCTGAAGAGATAAGAGAACTTTCAATTCTAGCCATCCCTCTAAGAGATACAAATGTAAAGATGCAATATGTGGAAGGAAATCTTTCCCCTTACATCCAAATCAGGGTGCTGAGACAAAGAAAAGCCAGCAGGCAAGGCCAGAAGCCATATGGCTCGCTTCTATATTCCATTAATTTGCTCCTCTTTTCTTCTTCCTACTGTTATCATTGACTCCTAGAACCTCACCAATCAAGCAAGCAAAATATGCATTAATTAGGTACCTACTGTGTATGGGGCACTGTGCTAAGCATTGAGGATACTCTGTGAAGGAAGTATTCCTTCCTTTATGAAGGAAAGGATACTCTATGAAGTATCTCTCTATGAAGGAAGACAATATATGTATCCATATACATCCATACATATGTAAAAAGGTATATGTGTACATATTAGAGGGAAAAATACAGCCAAAACACAAGATAGATGCAAAATAGTTAGGGAGGGATAGCACTAGTGGTTGGGGAGAGCAGGAGAGGTTTCCAGTAGAAGGGAGAACTTAAGTACATCCTGAATGTACATCTCAAAGCTAAGTAAGTATCCCTCTAGTCTCCCAGGTTTCCAGTCACTACTCTTCACTCTTGTAACCCTTATCCCTGTACTTCTCTGTCCCAGGATGTGTAAAATGGGGTGACTAATAATAGCATCTACCTCAAAAGGTTGTTGTGAGGCTCCAAGAAGACAATATATATAAAGTGCATGAAGGCATATATAAATGTTAACTATCGTCATTATCGTGACTCCATACAATCACTTAAAAGTCTTGTTAATTCATCCTCAGTAACATCTCTTGGATGCCCCCCTCTTTCTCAGTATACCTATAGGCACCACCCTGGCTCAAGCCCTCATCCCCCTCATCTGGACTACTTCCATGGCCTCCTAATTGGTCTCTCTGCTTCATATGTCTCTCCCCCACTCCAATCTACCCTCAAAGTAATAGCAGGCTGGACTTAGAATCAGAAAAATCTGGGCTGAAATCCCTTCAGATACTTATCAGCTGTGTGATTCTGGATAAGTCATTTTACCTCCCTATGTCTCAGTTCCCTCATCTGTAAAATGAAGTGGGGTTAGACCCAACAGCTTCTAAGTCTGCTTCTAGCTGGGAACCTATGATCCTGTGACCAAACCACAACCCGGTTTTTAAAAACTCCAATGGTTTCCTACCGCCCCTAGGACAAAATATAAACTCCTTTGCTTAGCATTTAAAACCCTTAAAATAATCTAACTTCAGCCTTCCCCTTTAGGTTTATTATGCATTATCACCCTTCTTTTAACAAATGGTCTAGCCAAACAGGTTCACTTGTCATTCCTCACATATGACATGGCATCTCCTGTCTCTACACTCTTCCACAGGCTGAGCCGCCCACCTATAATACATGTCTCTCTCACCTCCGCCTCCCTAGCTTCCTATAGGGCTCAACTCCAGGGCCACCTCCTTTGTGAGACCTTTTCCTGATTCTGCAGTTGCTGGTGCATCCTTCATCAACGGTACTGTGCATTAATTATGCATATATTTGCATTTACTTACAGGTGACTGTTCCCCCCAATGGAATGTAAGGGCTGCTTTGTTTTTGTCTTCATATCCTTAGCACCTAGTGCAGGTCCTGGTCCAGAGTGGGAGTTTAATAAATGCTTATTGACTGATTAACTGATTGAGAAGACTGCATTGGACATAACCACTGGCTCCATTGCTGCTTTTTTCCCCCAATGCACATCACATACTTTCCAAGTCCCTAAAACATCTCATCTTTTTTTTTTCCCTATCAAACAACCTTGACATCACATTCTTATAAGTAGGATGGTCCAAGAAAGCAGCCTTCTTCCACACTGTTAAGTACCATTTGGGGTTATTTTTCTGAGTCATCAGAACTGACTCCTGATGCCATCAATATGGTAATTATTGCTCTGTGGAAGCATCGAGACTAGATTCAGAAAGTTAATTGTACAGCTTTCAGGCAAACTGAGCTATATTATCTGCAGAAACATCATCTCACTCCAGGGAAGGCTATACCCCAAGACCTCCCTGCAGATAGGATTTTATTAACATGTACGTGCTCCCCATTCTGCAGTAGAAAACACAAACCTGCAGTAAGATGGAGGAGGATGCTGAGTGTGCTTTCAGAATCCATCTATAGAGGAGAAAACTGAAGGAATCCAAAGATTAAAGACAACATTTGTGAATCAACTTTCCCTTTAGAGTCATGTTTAAGCTTCATTTTCTAACCCCAATCCCCTCTTACTTCCCCAACCTAAGTCACTTCTTAGGCAGTGAAAGTGCCAGCTCTCTAACTCTACTACTATCTTGCTATTTTATCACTGCTTTCCTTCCTTCCTTCCTTCCTTCCTTCCTTCTTTCCTTCCTTCCTTTCTTTCTCTTTCTTTCTTCCTTCCTTCCTCTTTCTTCCTTCCTTCCTTCTTTTCTTCCTTCTTCCTTCCTTCCTTCCTTCCTTTCTCCTTCCTTCCTTCCTTCCTTTCTCCTTCCTTCCTTCCTTCCTTTCTCCTTCCTTCCTTCCTTCCTTCCTTCCTTCCTCCCTCCCTCCCTCCCTTTTTCCATCTATCGATCTTTCCAGAGTCAGCTAGGTGGATCACTGGAAAGCACTAGGCCTAGAGACAGGAAGACCTGAGTTCAAATGTGGCTTCAGATACTTACTAGCTATGTGACCTTAGCCAAGTTTTCTAACCTGTGTTTGTCTTAATCCACTGGAAAAGGAAATGGAAAACCATTCCAGTATCTTTGATAGGAAAACGTCATCAGTATTGGCCTGATATGGTCCACAGGGTCATGAAAAGTCAGGCATGACTGACCAACCGAACAACATCTATCTGTCTACCTACCATCTATCATCAATCTATCTCATCATCTACAATGACATAAATTATATACCATGTATAATATACATATTAATTATGTATACATTATATATATTATGTAGCATTATTAGACATATATAATTTTATCATGTACAATATATATTATATATGGTATGTATATTTTCTAATGTATTATATATTACATATAATATATGCAATGTAGCATATATACAATGGATTAAATTTATTAAATAATGTACATCTATATATGATGTGTATAGAACATGTATATGTATGTACATGTG
>CM053580.1:476967453-476979108 GCA_028627135.1 Pseudochirops cupreus
TCTATGAAACCCATAGTTCATCCTTAACAGCCCAGGAGCCACAGCTGGTAGGTAGAGTTCAAAGGGTCTTCATGAGTAGATTAGATGACCTTTTGGAGATATGCTTTCTCGTGCTGTCTGTCCTTACATGTTACTATGTGAAACAGCATTTTTTCCTGGGGAAACAGACCCACATTCTTGATGCCGATGGGTCCACCACTAAAGTGGTTTTAGTTGCGTTAGGAGTTCCTCTCAAACATCACACAACAAATCTGCCTCCTATTCCAATGCCCAAATAGAATCCCTTACACGCTTATGGAATTTTCATAACTTTTACTAAGACCCAAATGCAAATTCAGACAAGACTTTTAGGAGTAGACAGAACTAAGTCTAGAGGATGGATTTTTTTTGTTGTTTTTTGTTTGTTTGTTTGTATTTTTACTTCTATTACTGTTAGAAAAGAAACAAAGAAAATGAAAAAAGTGTTTTAGGTTTTAAAAAAAAGGCAACTAGGTAGGTAGCACAGTGAGTAGAGCCCCAGACATGGAATTAGGAAGACATGAGTTCAAATTTGACCTTGGACCACTTTCTAATTGTGTGACCCTGAGCAAGCCACTTAACTTCTCTCTGCCTCAGTTTCCCCACCTGTAAAATGGGGCTAATAATAATATTTCCCTCCCAGGATTGTTTTGAGGACCAATTGAGATAACATTTCTTAAATGTTTAGCAAAATGCCTGGTGCTTAACGGGTGCTTAATAATTGCTTGCTAAAAAAAAGTTCTCTTACAGGAGAAAACTCTGAAATATAAAGGTTCTTAAATAAATGCAGAGAGAACAGGCTTATCACACTGGTAAATTATATAGAGGCAGCCAGGTGGTAGAGCAGATAGAGTCCTGGGCTTGGAGCCAGGAAGACCTGCATTCAGATCTGACCTCAGAGCCTAACTAGCTGTATGACCCCTGGTAAGTTATTGAACCTCTGTTTGCCTCAGTTTCCTCAAGTGTAAAATGGGAAGGATAACAATTACCTACCTCCCAGGGTTGTTGTAAAGATCAAATGAGTTCATATTTGTAAAAGGTACTTAGCACAGTGTATGTCTATAGCATGCAGCAGGTGCTACATAAAGGCTTATTCACTTCTCTTCCCTCCAAGACTGGAAGAGAGAGTTCACACTTTGTATGACAGAATGAGGACCTAAGGAAATCTCAATAGGCTCAATCTTTGAGCAAAATCTAATAAGATGATTTTTTTTTTACAACCACAAAAGGAATGGGATAAAACAGCAATTTCTCTAGGAATTTTGGTGGATAATAAGTCTAATGTGAATCAATGTTTTGATATCAAAAGCCAAAATGTTAAAGTGATGCCAAACATCATTAAGAGAAGAGGAAGGGAACAAGCATTTATTAATTGCCTACTATGTGCTAGGCTCTGTGCTAAGTGAAGCTAAGATTTCTGTTTGGAAGCTAGGAACAGCTTTAACGGGGAACTCGGATAATTATCATAATAAGCACAGTGTGTAGCCTATGGTAAGAGCTTAATTAGAGGCATCTGGGTGATAAAATGGCTGGAGAATGGGTCCTGGAGTTGGGAAAACTTGTGCTTATGTTCACACTCCACATACACAAGTATGCAGACATTTAGGAGATCCAGGCTAAATTTTTGGTGGCTGAGTAAGCTATTTCTGTATAAAGGTAGCTAAGTTGCACAGTGGTTAGAGCTCTGCACCTGGAGTCAAGAAGACCTGAGTTCAAATTGACACTTATTAGCTTTATGACCCTGGGCAAATCACTTAATTTCCATCTGACTTGGTTTCCCCCACTGTCATGTGGGAATAATAATAGCCTCTACCTCCCGGGTTGTTGTTAGAATCAAATGAGGTAACATTTATAAAGCACTTGGTATAGTTCAGGGCACATGCTATTATTCAATCACTTAGTCAAGTCCAATTCTTCTTGGCAAAGATCTGGAGTGGTTTTCCATTTCCTTTTCCAGTGTGTTCCCATTTTACAGGTGAGGAACTGAGGCAAATGGGGGTTAAGTGACTTGCCCAGGTTCACACAGCTAGTGTCTGAGGACAGATTTTGAACTAAGGAAAATGAGTCTTCTTGACTCCAGACCTGGCACTCTATCTACTGTGACATTTAGCTGCTCCATTAGATTCAATAACCATTCTTAAAAAAGGTTTTCTGTCACTCCATCAATATCAACCTGGATGGAAGTTTCAAGTGGCTTGCTACAGGGCTATGTCTTTAGCCCTGCCACATTTAACGTTTTTTGATGACATGGATGAAAATATGGAAGGCATACTTGTTGATTTGTGGATACCCTACAGTTAATTTTTGGATAATTTTGTATATACATCTTCATCTCCATGCTCATGGAAGAGACCACAAAAGAAAATTACATGCCACTAAAATAGAATTATGGTCCTCATCAAGTCATTTCCCCTTCTCTCACATTTTGTTTCTGGACTTCTATAAACACAATAGGATAGTTTTCCTGCAAAATTCTTCCTTAAAAATGAAAAGCAGGGACTGCTTCTGGAGCTCTGGGCCCACAGACAGTGGGGAGATTGAGTGACTGATCAGAAGTGGGTACTGTGCTGGATTCTCTTGCTTTGCCCTGCTTGGATCTGGGTCACAGTCCTGGGTGTCAGTCCTGGGGTGAAGAGTAGTACTGGCATGGTGGAGCTTGCAGCAGCAGTGGAGAGGAAATCCTCCTCACAGTTCCAAGGCAGAAAAGTGTGCTTGTGGTCACTCATAGACCAGAGCACAGGCCAGGAGAGGAGTAAATACCTTTCCTTTGATCATACCACCTTGGAAGAGCTGAAAATTTACAGGTCCCTAGAAGTATCTCTGAAAACAGCTATACAAACCCCTGAAGCTTGGGACAGTACATATGCACCCACCCCCACCCCCAATGGAAGCAGAGTCCTACCTTGACAAAGAGTTAGAAAGTCAAGTATTTGGCTGAGAAGATGAGCAAACATCATCATTCCATGTAGGAATGTGAACAGTTCAGCTTTAATAAGTCCCTTATGATTCCTGAGCTCAAAAGAGCTAAAAAAGGATTTTTTAAATCAAGTAAGAGAAGTAAAGGAAAAATTGGAAAGAGAAATGAGAGAAATGCAAGATAATCACAAAAAACAAGTCAACAGCCTGCTAAAGGGACCCAAAAATACTCTAGACCAGTAGTTCTCAACCTTCCTAATGCGGCGACCCTTTAATAGTCATATGTGGGCGTGTCTACATGTGGGCGGATCCGTCTGGAGACAGAGGAGATTCCTAAGACCATCAGAAATACATGTTTTCCGATGGTCTTAGGCAACCCCTGTGACCCCTGAGAAAGGGTCATTTGACCTCAAAGGGGTTGCGACCCACAGGTTGGGAACCACTGCTCTAGACTAACCCAAATGGCAAAAGAAGTCCAAAAAGCCAATGAGGGGAAGAATGTCTTAAAAAGCAGAGTTGGCCAAGTGAAAAAGGAGGCCCAAAAGCTCACCAAAGAAAATAATTCCTTCAAAATTAGAATGGAGCAAGTGGAAGATAATGACTTCATTAGAAGTCAAGAAATTATAAAACAGAATCAAAAGAATGAAAAAATAGAAGATAATATGAAATATTTCATTGGAAAAACCACCGACCTGGAAAATAGATCCAGGAGAGATAATTTAAAAATTATTGGACTACCCAAAAGCCATCATCAAAAAGAAGAGCCTAGACATCATCTTTCAAGAAATTATCAAGGAAAATTGCCCTGATATTTTAGAACCAGAGGGGAAAATTGAAATTGAAAGAATCCATGGATTGCCTCTTAAAAGAGATCCCACAAAGAAAACTCCTAGGAATATTGTAGTCAAATTCCAGAGTTCCCAGGTCAAGGAGAAAATATTGCAAGCAGCCAGAAATAAACAATTGGAGCGTTGTGGAAATACAATCAGGATACAATCAAAATCTAGCAGCTTCTACATCAAGGGATTGGAGGGCTTAGAATATGATATTCTGGAGGTCAGAGGAGCTAGGATTAAAACCAAGAATCATCTATCCAGCAAAACTGAGTATAATACTTCAAAGGGAAAAATAGACATTTAATTAAATATAGGACTTTCAAGCATTCTTGACAAAAAGACCAGAGCTGAATAGAAAATTTTGACATTCAAATACAAGAATAAAGAGAAGCATAAAAAGGTAAACAGGAAAGAGGAATCATAAGGGACTTATTAAAGCTGAACTGTTCACATTCCTACATGGAATGATGATATTTGTAACTCATGAGACCTTTCTTAGCATTGGGGTAGTTGGAGGAGATAGATAGATAGATAGATAGATAGATAGATAGATAGATAGAGGGCACAGGGTGAGTAGAATATGAAGGGATGATATCTAAAAAATAAAATTAAAGGGTAAGAGGAATATATTGGGAGAAGGAAAAAGGGAGAGATAGAATGGGGTAAATCATGTCACATAAAAGAGGCAAGAAAAAGGTTTCACAATGGAGGGAAAGACAGGGAAGGTGAAAGGGAATAAGTGAACCTTACTCTCATCAGATTTGACTTACAGAGGAAATAACATAAACAATCAACTGGGTATCTTACCCTACAGGAAAGTAAGGGGGAAGGATATGGGGGGTGTGAATGATAGAAGGGAGGACAGATTATGGGAGGGGTAGTTAGAAGCAAACACCTTTGAAAAAGGACAGGCTCAAAGGAGAAAACAGAATAAGTGGGGGGTCAGGATAGGAAAATATAGTTAATCTTTCACAACATGACTATTATGGAAGCATAACTACATATGTATAACCCACATTGAATTGCTTGCCTTCTCAGTGTGGGTGGATGGGGAGGGGAAAATGTAGAGAATTTGGAACTCAAAAAGTTTTGAACAAATGTTAAAATTGTTTTTACATGCAACTTGGAAATAAGATACACAGGCAATGGGGTATAGAAAACCATCTTGCCTACAAGAAAGAGAGAAGAGGAAAAGGGAGTGGGGGTGATAGAAGGGAGGGCAGATTGCGGGAAGGGGTAATCAGAATGCATGTCATCTCGGGGTAGGTGGAAGGAGAGAGATGGGGAGAAAATCTGGAACTCAAAATCTTGTGGAAATGAATATTGAAAACTAAAAATGAATTAATTAATTTTAAAAAACAAAAAATGAAAAGGTAATCCATCTTTGTTCTGATCTAAAAACTGATAAAGATGCAATTATCTAATTATGCTCTAAAAATCAGAGACTATTCAATTGACAGGCTTTTGAATCCACTATGTAGACCAATGGGATTTACAAATCTGTAAGATCCCCCAAACCACATTGACTATTGTCCACTGGCTTCCCCCATTACTGGGCTCAGAAGTTTGCTGCTGATCAGTAACTGAAAAAAAAAAAACCAGCCAATATCTGTATAAATTCACTCCTTCTGCAGCTTTTCTCATTCTCATTCTCTCAGCTGCTGCCAATGGAAAACAAAGGCATGTCAGTTACTGGGTGCAGAAAGAGAAGATTCCTTCAATCAAAGGTTGTCAATGGAAAGGACTGCTTTAATTTAGCAGCATCAGCACCACACATGTACTACATTTGGTTAAAAAAAGCCAAAACTCATCTATAACACTATAAATCATGCATCTATCTAATTCTATTTTAATAGTTATTTTATTTTTTCCAGTTACATGTAAAGACTATTTTTCAACATTCATTTTTTGAAAGATTTTGAGTTCCATATTTTTCTCCTCCCTCCTTCCCATTCCTCCTCCCCAAGATGGCAAGCAATCTGATGTCAGTTATACATGTGCAGTCATGTAAAAAATTTCCACATCAGTCATGTTTTGAAAGAAGAAACAGAAGAGAAACACACAGACGCACACACATGCACATACACACACGTGTGCAAAAATTTAAAAGTAAGAGTAATATGCTTTGATCTGCATTCAGACTCCTCAGTCCTTTCTCTGGAGGTGGATGGCAATTTCTATCATGAATCCTTTGGAATTGTCTTGGATCACTGTATTGCTGAGCAGAGCTAAGTCTGTCATAGTTGATCACCACACAATGTATAACTATGTTTTGTTAATGACTAGAGACAAATCCTTGCTTTCACCCCCTTTGAATTCTTTTCCTTACATTAATTTTCAGCTACCTTAAACAAGAGACCTTTCTTGATTTCCCAGATTTGTCGATGCCTCTCCCAAATTTTTTGGCTTTTCTATATATATTTTCTATCTACATCAGCAAAACAGAAGCTCAGAAGAAGATAGTGTCATTTGGTTCCTGTTTTGTTTTTTTTTTAATCCCTAATGCCTAGCTAGCACAAGACCTAGCGTATACTTCATAAACTTCCTTGTTTTCCAAGCTTTTCAGTTCTGAATCTAGAATCCTATGGTCCTATGAATTTTTTAATTTTTTAAAAGGGATTTACATTCACTCCACTGAGAAACAGAAGCATCTGAACGCCAAGTGATTAAGAAACAAACTCTTCCAGCCACATGGCTAATGAAATCTGGAAAAAACAGCAATGATCCACTGCAGCTGGAATGCACACATGAGTGTCAAAGTCCCAATAGTACTGTTTCCCCTGCCCTGAGGGCCATCTTTGGCTTGGAATCTGCCCTTTCCCCAGATCATTGACTGCTCTGAACTGATAAGAGTAGATTCCCACTGAAGACAAAGCTATCTCCCATTCCCTTCAGCCCCGACCTGTGCTCCCTTAATAATCATTTTGCTCACAGTCTTCAAGTGCATAACAGAGACCTAAAAATAGTCCATTTCCCTGGAATCTGGCGGGTCACAACTGAAAACTTCCCAGGCTTCACTCCAGCATTGCTAAAAATGCAGGAAAACTGTTTGCTCTGGTAGAGGGATCGAGAAAATGGGGCTGAAAGTACCGGATCTGGTTTGTCATGCTGTTCTAAGGTGAGATTTTGGAAACTCTGGAGAGAACCTTACAAGTAGGCACACTGGCTACATAAAATTTATTAGCCAAGCTGATAACGTGCCTTTGGATGAATCTCAATATGCCTAGATCTCAGATTTACAAATAACAATTTACCAACTCACACAACATATCAATAATTTTTAAACTAGCCTCCCTTCCTTTCTCAACAGATTTACTGCTTCTCCTTATTTCAATACCTTAAGAATGCATGACTTCATCTATATAGGTAAATTCTTCCACCAATGTAGACAACCTGAATATACCTTAGCAAATGGCCTTCATTTGCTAGGAAAAAGTCAACACCTGGTGACTAATCTTTTTCTTTTTCTTTTCTTGAGGGGAGAAAAAGCAATTGGGGTTAAGTGACTTGCCCAAGGTCACACAACAAGTAAGGGTCAAGTGTCTAAGGTCGAATTTGAACTCAGGTCCTCCTGACTGCAGGAGGAGTCTATTCATTGCGCCACCTAGCTGCTCCACTTGGTGGCTAATCTTCATGAACCTTGGGATGAAAACAACTAAATGTTAATTTTGGAAAGTGTATAAATACATACATACATACATACATCTATATATACATACACACATATATACCTGTACCTGTGTGTGTGTGTGTGTGTGTGTGTGTGTGTGTGTGTGTGTGTGTGTGTGTGTGTGTAATATATGGAGAGATTAGGAAACTAAGATTTAGAGAGATGGAATGACTTGCCCAGGGTCACACAGCTAGTTAGAGGCAGAGGTGAGATTTGAGGTATGTATGTATGTATGGGATGTGTCCAGATACATCATATCTCTCCCACCTCCAAAAAGTATTTTTTCTCTTTGTAAACTCAAGGTAAATTATAAGCATTTAATAAGTGGTTATTATGTGCTAGGTACTATGCTAAGCCCTAAAAACACAAATAGAGGTTAAAAAAACCAAACAGCCCCTGCTCTCAAAGACTTCAGTTTAATAGTGGAGACAACATGCAGACAACTATATACAAAGTAAAATATAAACAGATAAATTGGAGATAATTCAAAATAATCTCCAAGGTAAAGTGGAGGTAATCACAGAAGGAAGACACTAGCAGAAAGGGGACCATGAAAGGCTTCTTGTAGAAAGTAGCATGCAGGGGGGCCTTGAAGAAAGATGGAGATGAGGATGGAGAGAATTCCAAGCATAAGGAACAGCCAGGGAAAATGCCTGGAGTCAGAAAGATGGAGCATCTTATCTAAGAAACAGCAAGGAGGCCAGTATTATTCAATTGAAGAGTACTTGAAAGGGAGTCAGGTATAAGACTGGAAAAGGAGAAAAGGGCCAGGTTACAGATGGCTTGAAAAATTTAAAAGTAAATTTTAGTTGTGAATTTTTTAAAAAATTGTTTCAGGTTATTCAGTGTGTTTGAGAAATAAAAATAACATCTTTTATGAATGAGTATTTAATAATCACTGGTCTTAAAAAATAAAATAAAATTCCCTGGGTATATATCCTAATGAAACGTTTCTCAAGTGTATGGTGGGGGAAAAAATAGCTCCTTGCACGCCCAGCTGCCAGGATGCTAGAAAAGGCTGTGTATGCAGGGGTGCAACCAAAGCCAGGGCACATGCAGGAAAAGACAAAAGATAGCTCAAGTACCCCAGTTTTGTGTTTCTTGTGTGAAGTCTGAATTCAGTCAAAGGGCTGTACTTGAAGACCTAGAGGGCCATGCATGGTCTTGGGGCCACAGATTTCCCAGCCCTGTTCTAGACAGCTCAATGCCCTCTGCAAACTGGTTAACATCGCCCCAAATCTTTTTTGACATTGTCATGATCTTCCCATGAATTCCTATCTCAACAAGTTTATCTATTCATATTTCTGTGATATATCCGCACTTAACATTCCCCTTATTTCTTACTTCTCTCGTTTTCTTCTTTGTGTATTCCTAAGCTTTTTACCTTTTTATTCTCTCTCTCTCTCTCTCTCTCTCTCTCTCTCTCTCTCTCTCTCTCTCTCGTTTTCTCTCTCTCTCTCTTTCTCTCTCTCTCCCCTTCTCTCTCTCTCTCCTCCTTTGGTTCTTTCAAAACAGGGTTGATCGATTTTACTTGTAGTAAAGAAAGGAAGAAAGGAACTTGATACCAAGAAAATGGCAGAGAGAAAACAAAAGAATAGTTAAGCAAACGGAAGGACAACTTTAATAAAAGGTTTATCCTTTGTCTCTGTTCATTTCTCCATTTTTTCATTATTTTGGACCCAAGTTTCTTTAGAACAAGGACCCCCTCTTCTGAGTTATGGAGTCTGAAAATAATCTTTTGCCATGGCTTTTATCACCAAGCTTTTGGCTACATTGAGGGTTCTCAGAATGACACTCTTCTGACCTCCCTCCAAATGGGAAGAAGTTTGGGAGTGAGCCAGAATAATACCAACCACTCCCTCAGGGAAAACTGCTTATCACTTCAGAGGTGGTTTCAAACATCCAGTCTTGACCACATATCAGTCAACTAACTCATTCAGTCACTCAACCTTACTGACCAAGATACTGAGAAAGGAGGTTTCAAAGAATAGGAATACAATGAATTGTATTATAATGTAAAAAAAAAATGTAAAAATACAAGGACTACATGAGGAAACAAAATTGCAGAAATGGAATACTATTAAGAGATACAGCAGTGCACCTTCTCCTCTGAACATCTTGGGGTTCTTTCCCCAGCTATACCCCTGGAATTTTTCTCTCCTCTGTTTTAATTAGATTGTATTATAAGGCCAAATGATTTGAAACAGTTTGGAATTATGCAAGCAGCATTTAATCAAGCCACGCTTTGTTGACTTGAAAATCCTTGTTCATATGCAGGAAGAAAAGTTACTAAATTATTCATACATAATCTTTGACCCTGAAATCCCATTCCTGGGCTAAGACCCCATCCAAGGAGGTGACTGTTGGCAGGAAAATCATACAGAGAAGTATTATCTACAACAGCAAAAAGCTAGAAACAAATTACATGTCCAACAATTGCAGGATAAATCAACAAACTGACAGAGGAATGTGCTTTATGCCCAAATGAAGAATTTGAAGAATCCAGATGAAGATGGGAAGACTTATAGGGAATAAACTAGAGAGAAGAAAGCAGACAAAAGAAAAACAGCCACAAACGGTACCAGTGCAAACCCAGAGGCCACTAAAAAAGCAACAAAACCCAAGCTAAATACAGTGGATGATTCTGAAACTGAATTGTTGAAGCCAAGGCACATATCCTTCCTTTCTGCTAACAAGCAGTAAATGACAAAAGGGGAAAGTGGTGTGAGAGGGGTGTGTACTACCAATTGTGATCACTCTGTTACGGTGTTCTCAGGAAACACCCTGGGGGCAATGGGAAGACTTATTTGGTTGGGGTATATCTGCTGTGCCAAAACAAAAAGCATCCCGTATAAAAGAAGTTTAAATCGTGTCATCAAAATTCTGCTGAGAGAACACTGGCTAAGCTTCTTTCCACTGACTGTTTTTATTATTCCTAAATAAAGCCAAGATAGTAAGGGGCAGCCACAGCAGAGAGGATACTCACAACTTCCCGAGGGACGACGTGCTAAACAGTTTCCTTGCTCAGTTAGACATTTGTTGTGCAGAGCCACAAATCTTCATCAAAACAAAACCGCCAGGTTGGGTGGCCCAGAGTCAGAGTAATTGCTATGCAGCCTGCCATCCTGGGGCGAGCAGTACTCAGTAACCTGAGGGAGGGAGGTCAGTTTCATTTTGCATGTGCAGCTGCAAACAGGACATTTCACATCAGGCACGTGAGTACAAGCAAAATAACACCAGTCTATCTAAACAGCCTCTCCTTCAGCTAAGTAGTTCTATAATATCAGCCAAGGACATACAAATAGTCACGGTCAGTTGTCTTGATGATTAGAAAATTGACGTCCTTTGGTCCTACCTAAACCATCAACTGGCAGCTAGGTGTCACAGTAGATAGAGCACTGGGCCTGGAGACAGGAAGACTCATGTCTGAATTCAAATCTAACCTCAGACACAAGCTGTGTGACTGTGGGCAAGTCACTTAACCCCATTTGTCTCAATCGCCATAAAATAATTTGGAGCAGAAAATTCTTTGAGAAAATACTTGTAAAGCACTTAGTAAACTGGAGTAAACCCCTCCAGTATCTTTTTCCAAAAAAATTCCAAATGGGGTCACAAAGAATCAGACACAACTGAAACAAATTAATAACAACAAAACCATGAGTATTTGGGGTTGTTCCACAGAGTAGTGTTGGTTTTAAATTCATTGAGAGTATGGTATAGTAGAAAATGCTAGAGCTCGAGTCACAAAGTCTACTGATGTATATACTAATGAGGGGCAGCTAGGTGGCCTGGAATCAAGAAGGCCCCAGGTCAAATATAGCCTCTGATGTATACTGTGTGACCTGGGCAAGTCAATTAATCCTGTTTGCCTCAGTTTCCTTATCTGTTAAATAAGCTGGAGAAGGAAATGGCAAACCACTCTAGTGCCTTTGCCAAGAAAACCTTAAATGGGGTCACTAAGAGTCAGACATGACTGAGGACAAAGACACCAAATATTCATAGCAGTCATTTTGTGGTGGCAGATAAAACTAGAAAGGAAGCAGGTACCTATCAATTGAGAAATGGGCAAACAGGAGCCTGCCTGAGAAGCAGCCCAGAGAACTGAGAAACTCAGTACTCCTGTACCCCAGAAGCAGATATCCACTCTAAAAATACAGGATATAGGCAACCACAATGGGGAAGAAGGAAACTGCAAAGGCTAGAACCATCAAATCA
>CM053580.1:476979608-477016903 GCA_028627135.1 Pseudochirops cupreus
GAGAAAATGGAGGTCAATGAATTGGGCATGCAATTGAAAAAGCTAGAAAAAGAACAAATTGAAAATCCCCAAATAAATACTAAATTAGAAATAATGAGAACCAAAGGATAGATTAATAAAATTGAGAAATGGGCAAACAAACTCAGTTTCCTCATCTGTACAATGAAGTGGAGAAAGAAATGGCAAATCACTCTAGTATCTTTGCCAAGAAACCCCAAAATGGGGTCACAAAGAGTAGGATGTGACTGAGACAACAAGAAACAAAAACCATAAAACATTTATAAAAATACAATGATGGGTTCAAGTCCAACTATCTTCCACTGCTTATCGATGATCCCTTGGACCAAATCTCTGTTCCTTAATTTTTCCATCTGTAAATGATGATGCTTATACTACCTACCTACCTCACAGGGTTACTCTGAAGATCACAAGAGATAATCAGTCTGAAGTGTTTAATAAATCTTAAAGCACATTATGTGTGAGCTACTACTACTATTAGTAATAACAGTTTCATTCATTCCCTATTGTGACTAAATTTGCATAATGGTCAGTTGATCAAATAAGAGACCTACATGGAATAATAGTTATCCACTCAGTGATTTAATGCAATTGCCATTGGAAAAACCCAGTTCTATAATGCCAAGGTATGCCATGGAGGCAGAACAACAGAGGAAGGCTGGGCAGGGCAAGGAAATTTTTTTTGAATAAAAGAGAAAAAGAACGATTATGAAAAAGAAAGGAAGAAAACAAACATTAATTAAGTGCCTACTATGTGGCAGGCACGATGCTAAGTGCTTTACAAATACTTTCTCAAAGAATTGAAGGATGGAAAGCAAGTACTACTGGGCATAAAGGATCTTTGGGAAAACTAAACATTACAGGGGCCTGATCAAAATCAAAGAGAGTCAGGGTAAAAAGGAGGAAAATCTGCAAGATCCCTAAAAGTCTGGAAAACTGGCAAAATATCAGCTAACAGCAAAAACTGTCCTTCTCTGCTCATGCCATATCTGGCTTTGTTTCCAATGAAGAGACTAACCCTCTGCGGAATAGGCTCATTGGATCATAAAATCTGGGACTGAGAGCCCTTAGGAATCACAGTATCATAAATTCAGAACTAAAAGGACCCTCAAAGGTTATCTAGTCTCACTCCTTCATTCTGCAGATGAGGACACTGAAGCCCAGAGATGATGACAAAGGCAGGATCACCTAGTTCAATCCTCTTTATGGATAAAGCCCAGCACGACCAGGCTCTAATCTGCTGTATTTGCAGTAGCTCAAAAGAAATGCGAGATGCACAAATTTAGAAACATCTTCACTCCAAATGTTCCTATGGACTACTTGTGTCCAACCTGTGGTAGAGACGTCCAACCTGTGGTAGAGACTTCCAAACTCAGATTGGTCTAATCAGCCACAGTCGGACACAATGTACCTTAACCCAGACATAGTGGTGTCATTTTGGTCCTCTTCCAGCAGAAAGGACAACAACCATTTGTCTCTTTACTGTTGGAAAAACTAAGGTGCAGATGGGACATATGTCTGTCTTACAGTCACTCAGGTAATCAGGAGTCAAGGACAAGACCAGTTCTTCTATTGTCCTAATCTTCCACTCTCCTAATACTTCCTTTGTGAAATAGTATCTCTAAGTGGATTGCATAGAATTCACCAATGTACCCTGTATGGGTACATTGCATGTTGTCTTTGCATGTTGTCTCTCCCATTAAATTGAGAGCTCCTAGAAGACAGGCACTGTTTTTGCTGTGCTTTGTGTCCCCAACTACTTAGTAAAATGCCTGGCACTAAATAGGTACTTAATAAATGCTAATTAATGCTATCCACATCCAGAGAAAGAACTATGGAGTCTGAATGAAGATGGAAACATACTATTTTCTCTTCTTTTTCTTTCTTGTGGTTTTTCTTTTTGTTCTGATTCTTCTTTCACAACATGCCTAATACGAAAATATGGTCAATGTGATTGTACATGTATAGCCTATATCAGATTGCATAACATCTTGGGGATGAGAGAGAGGGGAGAGGGAAAAATATTTGGAACTCAAAATCTTATAAAGTGAATGTTGAAAACAAAAATAAATAAATTTTTAAAAAATAAAATAAATGCAAATTAACTTGACCAGAAAGGTAATTCCATCACTATCACCACCCCTCTCTAAAACAGAAGTTAAAAAAAATTACTTTGCACACCCATAAATATGATTTTCACTAAAGATTTTTTTTAAATGACAACTTGATGAAAGCTCTGTAAAAGGTTAGAGTAACAATAATGAGCCACTAACTATAGTAACAACTGGGGCTGTTTTAATAGTCCTTTTTCTCCCACACCTCCTACTCCCCACCATTTGACAGCTTTAAGAGAATATTATTTGTAATGTGTAATTAAGATATTGTACAATTTCCATTTCACACATCTGAATACACAAAAGCAATCTGACAACACTGAATAGAAGCTCACCATGACATAAGGAGTTAAATCATATTTCAGGAGGTGAGAAACGGGAGCACAAAGGTAGTAATCAATTTCCTCAACATTCCCCGAAGCTTTGGGACCAGAAGATAGGCCTAAGGATTCTTTTTCCCTACTGTCAAATCTCTCCTACCTTACCAATTATCAAGGGAGGGAAGGAAGAAAATCTGCAAAATTAGGTCCACTACACTACTATAGGTTCTGGAGGGTTTTTTTTTTTGGTTTGTTTGTTTTTTAGCAAAAATAGATTCCAGCTGTCACCCACCATCTTTAAAAAAAAAATTCTACCAGGGAAACCATATTCATCTCTTGTCCAAATTCTACATATAAAGAGCATTTTTATGCCTCTTCTAATTTAGGATTTCCACTCTTCTGTTCAATACCAAGCAAATACTTTTATTTAAACCACCCCCGGGTGACCTTTCTAGCCTAAATATTGGGTTCATCTTGATGGCTTCCCATAAGCACTTCACTTCAAAAATGACCTACAGGATTATCCAGAAACAATATACTCTCTCACACAGTGTTCTTTCAGACAGCCAGGCTCAGCAGGAAGGAGAGCCAAATATTTCAATGCTGACTTGAAGAGTTGGCATCTGCCTGTATTATTGTTCCATTTCTGTCAGGGCTGGTCACGGAATTTCAGGGGACCTCCACCAAAAGTGCTTTCAAGGCTTGCTCTAAGCCAGGCCAGGGAGAGGGATGTAGCAGGTGTTTCCACTAGTAAAAAGGGAAGGCCTTCAGGGGTTTCACTTCATCAGGAGACGAGATCACAAACAAAAGCATATTTTCTCTAGCTCTCTGGGGTCCACTAAAACTCCAAAAGCTCTAGCACAGAGGGCTTGAGAATCAGAGGGAAACAGCAATTGCAGGTGACATTTGGGGTTGTGGTTTTTTTAACCACTGCTCAGTGGTTCTGTTCAGAATGTATTCCACAGACTCGTGGTCCATTACAGTCGACCAAGTTGGGAATTTTCCGGATGTCTGACTTACCCTCTAGGTCATGGGGTCCATGAACTTTTTTTTAGTGTATATTTTGATAACAGTGGTTTTCTTTGTAATCCTATTTTTTAATTTTATGCATTTAAAATATATTGAAAAGAAGGTCCATAGGTTTCACTGGACTGCCAAAGGGGTCCATGACACAGAAAAAAAAGGTTAAGAATCCCTGCCCTAAAGACTTCTCCAGACTGGAAAGTGAACAAGACCCATAGTGGATTCCCAGGAAAGAATCGTGCCAAAAACTACAATTAAGCAGTCAGCAAGCATTCTGGGATACAAAGAAAGCCAAAAGCAGTCTTCTGTTGATTATTTCCTATATAAGGGACAAACACATCCTGTATACTTTTTTGTACATAGTTACTTGCACATTGTCTCCCCCACTAAATTTCGAGCTCCTTGAGGTGACTCAGAGACTGTCTTTTGCCTTTCTTTATATCAGCAGCACCTGGCACAGATTAGGGGCTTAATCAATGTTTATTGATTGATTGACTGACTGAATACATAGAAGCATGGGAAGATTTATATGAGCTAGTACAGAGCGAAGTAAACAGAACCAGGAAAACAACATCTGTGACTTTGTTGTTCAGTTGTATCTGACTCTTCATGTCTCCATTTGGGGTTTTCTTGGCAAAGACAGTAGAGAGGTTTGCCTTTCCCTCTCCAGCTCATTTTACAGATGAGGAACTGAGGCAAACAGGGTTAAGTGACTTGTCCAGGGTCACACAGCTAGTAAGTGTCTAAGGCCAGATCTGAACTCAGGAAGATGAGTCTTCTTGACTCCACGATCTGTGTGTGCTCTATCCACTCTGCCACCTAGCTGCCCATATATGACTGCCACAATGTTAATGGAAAGAACGACAGCAATAAAGCAAATGAAACTAATTGCTGTAAAATATTGATCACGCTTGGTCCTAAAGAGGAAATATGAGAACGTACTTTCCTCCCTTCTTTACAGAACTGGAGGGCGATGGGGGTGGAAAAAGCCACACTGAATGTCGGACTTGGTTGGTGCGCTGGGTAGTGTTGTTTATCTGTCGTCTGCCCCCCCCCCTTCCTTTTTTATTCTTTTTTATAAGGACCGGCTCTCTGGGAGAAGGAAATAAGAGTAATGTATCAAGAAACGCAGATGATGTAAAAAAAATAGCAATTAAAAATTAATCTAAATCCTAGTTCTTCTATTTCTTGAGTAAGTCACTTAAGCACTCAGATATGATTCCTATGTAAAATGGAGGCTATAATAACATAATCTAACTCACTGAGTTTCTGTAAGGAAAAGTGCTTTGTAACCTCTGAAGTACTATTGACAGTTCTCACTTTAGGTAAATAGGCATTATACAAATTCATAAAGAATTCTGAAAGAAATCCTCATTCCAAAAACCCACCATGTTAACTTTACAGTACTATTCTCTCTCTCTCTCTCTCTCTCTCTCTCTCTCTCTCTCTCTCTCTCTCTGTCTCTGTCTCTGTCTCTCTCTCTCTTCCCCCCCCCCCAACTGCCCTGTAGCTCAGCACTCCAAAGCCTCTCACCGAACCCCCACCAAAAAAGATAAAAACCCTAAAATTAAAACCTGCAAGTGAAAACAGAACAGCCCTTTGGACTTGTAGAGGATGAGCAGCAGGATCAGAGGCTTGGCTTGAGACATCCTACTAGAAAGGAGAACTTTGACCCATTCTGCCCACCCATCTTTCCATATTCCCCCCTGTCCAGCCAGCTTGTCTGTCTCTACCTGTGTCATACCAAATATCTGTTCCCTAGCCCCTGTGTGTCACTTCTCCTCTCCTGCCTGTGTCTATATCCAGCCCCTATATGTCTATTCTCCTGTGTGTTGTCCTCTTGGTTCTGGTCGGGCCCATAAGTAGCTGGCCCCGCCTAGTGTTCCTCCTCCTGTTCTTCCCTCTCTGTCCCTGGACTTCTCATGTTCTTGAATCATGTACCAGCCATCTCCCAGCCTGCCTCCCTCCTTCCCTTTCCCACATCCCAGGGCCCGTTCACATTATGTAAAAAATCAGTTTGGTAGAGATCTGAGTTCTCACCTTAATCTTATATAAGGTGAGAACTCTCTGTAAGGGAGCCTTCCCAGTCACATGATATGCAAGATGGAAGATTAGAAATTTTTCTCTGTTCTCCTTAACCTCTCAGATCTCTCCAAAAGGGTAATCATGTGCCAAAGATAAAGAAACTTCAGCTGTCTCCATGATTTAGCACTCCTGGAATCCAAAAGAAGGTTAAAAACCCAAGCAAACAACCCATCAATTGACTTCTACACTGAGCTCCCACAGCATTCCTCTGCCTCATCTCAGGCTAACAGCAGCTGGCCAAACTGCATTAGCAGCTCCATGCCAGGTCCAAACACAACCCCACCATACACTGGGTCTCCCTTTCCTCTTTCTAGTCCCAAGGAGATCCTGGCTCCAGGCTGTGGAAGTCTGCTGGAGTCAGGACAGAAACCCAATGCCACTAGAGAACTCCAGATCATGGAATCTCACTGGAGCTACACAGCATGAGCTGTGGCCGGCATCAATCTGTGCTGCAAAAGATCTCTGCAGGAGAGACAGGAACAGAGGGAAAGGAGTAGGACATGTGTCGGGGCTTAAAATAGAGCTTAACACCACATCCCACCAACTCCTAAATCCAGAGTTTCAGAGACTCAAACTACAAAAATCAAGCCCATGGCACCAGCATGGCCCCTCTCTGAACTTTCAGAGAACTCCTAGTCTGAGAACTGAGGAACAGAGGGAAGGGGACTGAAGGTAGGGACAGGACACAGTGGGAGTGGTAGCTGTGTGGTACTCTACTGAGCCTGAGGGAAAGTGCACAGCATCCACACAAGCCACTTAGGGCTGGCATACTGTGAACTGTCCAGCATAGGAGGAGGCTGGGATGCTTTGAGATTCAGCACCAAGGAAATCATCAAAGGGGAACAAGTCAGAGACTCAGAAAGTAACAGAGAAAATAAGGGGGAAATATTGAAATTACTAAAGATCTCAAGAAGAAGAAAAGCCAAAGACCTTGACCAAAGCAAATAAATTAACAGGGAATCTTTAAGAGTAGAAAGAAACGTCAAATCCAGATCTAATAAATGAGTTCAGGCACCTATGAACAAATACTAAAATACTACGAAGCAAAGGAAAATGTTCCGACACTTAATGAAACAGAAGACCCTAATGGAATCTGAGAACATGGAACAATAACCCACTGTTCCTGAGTGGTTCAGAAGAGCAATTAAAATTATAAGAGCAGAATTTATGGCCTATACAGCGAAAATAACGGGCAGAAGAGAAAAGCTGATGTGCCATGACAAGTCTCAGAACAAAAGAGAGAACAATGGAATGAGAATGCAAAGACATAGAAGTGGAGGACAATCTAGATGAAAAGAAGAGGAAAAAAGCCATTAAAAGAAAATATGCTCACTATAAAAGCAAAACACACAGTTATCAAAGGCAGAATGCAAGCATCATAGGTCTCCCAGAAGAATGTGACAGGATAAAAATGTTAACAATATAATGCAAGAAATAATACAAGAGAAAATGAAATACCAATTGAAAGAATTCACAGAATGCCTCCAAGAAAAAAAAAACAACACAAGTTTGGAAATGCTAAGACATATGGAGGTCAAATTTAACAATTCAATTCTAAAACAAATTTTGCAAGTGATCTGGAGAAAGATCTTCAAATACAAAGGAAAAGGAATTCAGATAACAGAAGACTATTATTCTACACCCACCAGAAAACACAGAAGGGAACGGAATAATGTGCTTCAAAAAGCAATGTGACTGGGGCAGCTAGGTGGTGCAGTGAATAGAGCACTGGCCCTGGAGTCAGGAGAAACTGAGTTCAAATCCAGCCTCAGACACTTGACACTTACTAGCTGTGTGACCTTGGGCAAGTCACTTAACCCCAATTGCAATGCCTTCCCTCCTCAAAAAGCAATGTGATCTACCTAGCAAATCTGAGCTTAACCGTAAATGAAAAAAGATGGATATTCAGTAATAAAGAATCATTTGAAATATTTTCAAAAAGAAAACTGGATTTAAAGTAATTATTTGCTTCTTGAAGACTGCCCCCCTAAAAAAAGAAATGTAAGCGGAATAAACAGAGTCAGCAATCAAGGCCATCGACAGTAACAGAGTGACAGCAGAGAGATATTTCTAAATGTGCACAAGGAGACAAGAATGAAGGTGGAAGTCAGGTGGAAATAACAGTGAAGCAACAGGTCTAGGGCATTGTGGACAGGTGAATCAGTGTTTTTTGGAGTATGGTAATATACATGAAAGAAGTAGAGGGATAGAGAGGAACATGTGATGTGCAGGAGTCAAATCAAGGCCCAGCAATCAGGAGAAGGTGACCCATGTGGTCTAAGTAAGGGAAAGTGGGTGAGGACGAGGGGAGGAGAGGATGGAAAAAGGAGAAAGAATGAAGATCTTGTTTTGGTGGTAGGACAGGGTTCCACTAAGGCATGCTCCTCTAAGTGAAGTGAAAAGGTCTACGAAGGGAGATGAGGACCTTGTACTGAGTGTGGTCTGAGGGAGTTAGTGCCTCAAAAGTCTACTTCGTCCTCCCTCAGGAGATCAGGAAGTTAGAACTCTTGGGAACAACAAACAGAGAACAGACTCAGTGGGAAATTCTGAGACCAATGGGGGGAAAAAGTAACCAGGGGGAAGGTCTGGATCATTGGCTATATGACCAGAGATGTGGTGGGGTGGTGCTATGATGGTACAGTATCCTCTCTGTCATCTGCAAGAATTTGTCATTGTCCTAGGAATAAGTAACAACGGAAAAGGGTAAGTTCTACAAGGCAGTTGCAGAAACTACTTAGAGAGAAAATCTAGAGTGGATCCCTTGGCAGTTTGGATTGCATGAGAAATACAGAGAACAGAGAGATTAGATAACTGGAGGGCAGTTAGGTGATGCAGTAGATAGAGAGACTGGCTTGGAGTCTGGAAGATTCACCTTCCTGAGTTCAAATCTAGCCATAGACACTTTCCTTTTGCTGCTTCCTATATTTTTGGGCTATTCCCTGACGGCCAGCATTACAGCCCAAAGATGCTTTTAGCCTGTCATATTGCATATATACATATATGCATAACATAAAGGACATATAATATGATATGATAAAACAAAACATAATATAATAGCACATAATAATATAATACAATATATTATATTGTGTGACCCTGGGAAAGTCACTTAACTCTGTTTGCCTCAGTTTCCTCATCTGTAAAATGAGCTGGAGAAGGACACGGCAAACCACTCCAGTCAGTGTCTTTGCCAAGAAAACCCCAAATGGAGTCATGAAGAGTTGCATACCATGGGGTCATGAATCAGAGAATGAGGATCTAGAGGAGACAGAAAGGAAATGCATAAAGAAGAGAAAGGAAAAAATCCTTTTTGGAAAGGAACACCAAAAAAATTAAATTAAAAAAATCTAACAAACAGGACTAATTCTGGGGGAAGAGGAAGGAAGAATCTACTTGACTAAGTAAGAGTAAAAAAAGGAGAGGGAAGAAATATATAACCAGAAAAAAGCAGAAGAGAAAAAAGAACCATTAAACAAAACCCCTAAGGGAAAGAAGCAACAAATGAGAGAATAGGATCAGGGGTGAGGGCAAAAGATCCAGTGAAAAGATCCAGTGGGAATAAGGTCACTTTCAAAAATATTAAAGTAACTGAAGGAACATAGTAGTATGTTTACATCAGTAAGAGAGAGAAATATCCTAATGTGGAAAAATATATGTATTAAGAGACAGATGGAGTAAAATACAAACCTAACTCTCATAACTTTAAATGTGAATGGATTAAATGACCCAACAAAACAAAAGAGTGACCGACTGGATATGAAAACTAATTTTACAATCTGTTGCTTAGAAGAAACATATTTTAAAAACAAAGATATACACAAAATAAAACTGAAGGGATGAGAAAAAACGATTATGTATAAAGTATTATGTGAAAGTGAGCTGTTATTACACATTAGCACTCTGGGTGTCTAATCCCACAATGTGAATGATCAAGGGACTCCAGATGGCAGGATGAGTGTTCCACTGATACCCACAAAATGTAAAAAGATGATGTGTAGAAATGTGAATAAAGACGTGTACCTCTGAATATCTATGGGAGGACATGAACAAGAATCACACAGGTGTTGACAGTCTACAAGCCACTGTAATACCAATAAAACACCTCCCACATGTTGTTATCAACACTTCAATGACTTCCTGACCTCAGGGATTGTATATCAGACCCCCAATAGTGTGGAATCTCAATGCAAACCTTCAATTCTAACCCAGCTCTTCTCCATGTTCTCCTATAAATTCTCCACCCAATACCCTAGGAATCTTCCTCTAAACATTTTGACATTTTATGGCTATCAGTAGCATTCACACTGGCCATCCCTCTATTATTCTTTGATTTCTCTATATACATAACCAATCTCCCTTTCCTATCGTGTTGTTGTTAAGTCATTTTATAGTTGTATCTGACCCTCCATGACCCCATTTGAGGTTTTCTTGGCAGAGATACTAGAGTGATTTGCCATTTCCTCCTCTAGCCCATTTTACAAATAAGGAACTGAGGCAAACAAGATTAAGTGATTTGCCCAAGGTCACACAGCTAGTGTCTGATGCCAGATTTGAACTCCAGAAGATTTCTCCTCCTGACTCCAAGTCTAGCACTCTATCACCGAGCCACCTAGCTATCCTATCCTGCCTCTTTTGAAAGATATCCAAACACCCCAGGCCAAGTCAAATCAAATCAACAAGCATCTATTAAGAGTCTATTATGTTCCAAGAACCATGCTAATCACTGGGCAGATAGAAAAAGGCAAAAACATGCTCTGTCCTCAAGGATTTCACATTCTAGAGGAGCAAACAATATGTAAATTGGAGTACATGCAAGATATAGACAGACAGACAGATAGATAGATAGATAGATAGATAGGTGATAGATACATAGAGAGAAAGAGTACGTGAAAAAAATAAATGTGTACATAAATAACACACTACAGAGTATACTACCACCCAAAGATGTTTTTTAATCTCAGTGATGCTACAAACATATACCATATAAGATGTATACTTCGTTATTTTATATTATATTACTTTGTCTTATATTAAGTTATATGGGTATATAATATATTGTATTATATTATTATGTGGTATTACATTATGTTATGTTTTATCACATCATATTATATGTCCTTTATGTTATAAATATATATGTATATGCAATATGACAGACTAAAAGCATCTTTGGGCTGTAATGCTGGCCGGCAGGGAATAGCCCAGAAATACAGGAAGCAGCGAAAGGAAATAAACAAAGAAGCAAAAGAACAAGCCATACAACAGTTCATTATCTTCAGACTAATTGAGATTTGATTACACTCTAAATAGGTTGGTTGAGCTTATAGGCTTTAAACTAATGACTTTGAGTTTTACATCTGGGACAACCAAGAAGATTCTGCCCAAAACACCAAGGCTAAATAAGGAATCTCAAATTCTGCGTGAATGTATCAGGTGTAGAGCCACCCTGCCCATGATCCCCCTGTGGGATCGAAGATTTGGAGCTAGAAGGGGCCTTAGAGATCATCTTGTCCAACACCCTCATTTTACAGATGAAGAAACTCAGTTTCTTCTCTTATAACTCAGGCTTATAAAAGTAATCTTCCCAAGGTCACCAAACCAGGATTTGAACCCAGGTTCTATGACTCCACATCCAGTATTCTTTCCATTGTACAATACTATTGTCTCCAGGTAGCCTAAAAGTTAAGATCTGGGGAGATCTTGTTGAAATTAAAAAGTACAGAGACCCTCAATGCAGTAGGTGCCATATTTGCTGCACACCTTACAAATTAAACTACCAGAGGAAATCAGAGATAATGGACAGGGCATGGAATGATAAGAACAATAAGGATTACTATCATCATCATCATCATCATCATCATCATCATCATCATCATCGCCATCATTAGAGTTATCCCTTCCATATTACCACTTTCCCCATTACTGTTTTAATACATAGTGGGGTCAGTATAAGAAATTAAATGGGAATTTGGGGAGAGTTTTGCAGAAACCACAGACAGCACACAAAGTCCAGCAGACAGCAGAAAAAAATTAGAAGCTAAGAAATGCATAAAATATATGTATATATGCATAAGATATATGTATAATATGTGCACTATATATAAAAGATATGTATAAATACATAAAATATATGTATAATACGTATAATATCATATAATGTCAACATACTTTATCTTTTAATATTGTAAACATTCCATAAAAGAAGAAGGAAACATGCAGACTTTTTCTCTGGTACAAAAGGAGGGCCAAAAAACTTTACACGGATTTTCCAGATTTCAGAGGTGCCATGCTTCTAACCCCTGTGATGTGGAAGGAATAACTATACTATTGTAGCTAAGATTTATGCAGCACCTACTATGTGCTAGGCATTGTGCTAAGCACTTTACAAATATGTCACAACAAACAGACCAAGGAACCACTGCTGTGTATTCACCAATGCTATCAGCTCTTTCCCCAACCGTTCTGCCCATGGTAACCAATAGGAATTCAATACTCATTCATCTCACAACAGCCAGGCCCAACCATATCAAGACCCTACTCAAGGGACCTATAGTGGCTTACTAAAACCAAAGGATATGTAGCCTGGTATTTCGGGCCCTCTACAATTTGGCTCCAACCACCTTTCCAGACTCTTTTACATACACCACCTCACACAACTGAGATTCCAGCCAAACTGGATTACTGGAATTACAGGACCAAAAATTTAGAACTATAAGGAAACTTAGAGGCCATTGAGGTCAGTCCCCTCATTTAACCAGTAAGGAATTTAAGGCTCAGAGAGACTGAAGTGACTAACTAGTCCATGGACTCACCACTAGTTAGCATCTGAGGTAGGACAGGATTCAAATTCTTGTCTTTCTCAGTCCAAGGCCAGTATTCTACCCAGTGCACCATGTGGCTGAACCCCAACCTCAACCAACCATCTCTCACCATTCTGAATTTATGAAATGCATTAGCACCTTCTCCCATATACAGTATACACTCTGTAACCAGCTTCACCTGTTAAAAGTCCTGAGAAATCCTTTTCTTTCTTCAAGGATTAGCAAGCAAGAAGCCTTTCCTGATTATTCCAGATGAAAGCATCATCTTCCTCCTTTGACCCTCTCCTTTGCGCCATCTTCCATCCCACTTTTTATCATATCTGTGTACAGTACACGTCACATTCTCACATATTCCACCCCCCCCCTTTTTTTTACTTTAAGTGTCTTAAATTCAGAAACTCTGTTCTGTTTTTTATCTTTATGTTTCCTGGTACTTATGTCCAATAAATGGGATACTGTTGGCTCAGTTACCATGCGACTTTGAGTAAGCCCTTTCTGGGCCTCTGTTTCCTCAGCTATAAAATGAAAAAGTTGGATTCAATCAATATCCCCAGCTCTGCCAGCAAGCCTGCACCTCTTTGCCCATCTCTCATCTCCATGCCTTTGCTCCATGCCTGAAATGCTGTGCGCTTTCACCTCCAACTCTTAGTTCCATTGTCTTCCTTCAAGATTCAGCTGAAATCCCACCTTCTTCTAAAGGCCTTTTCTGTCCATCCAGCTTCCAGTGCTTCACTCCCTCCTATTACCTTCTAAACATACCATATATAAAAAACATATGTATCTGCTTATTTAGATATCGCCTCCCTCACCCTCGCCCCATTAGAATGTAAGCACTTTTTTTTATCCCTAGCATTGAACAGTGCCTGGACCATGGTAAGAGCTTAATAAATGCTTCTTGATAGACATCTGTCTTTTGTTAGGTGTCTACTCTATATCAGGAACTGCGCTAAATGCTGAGATACAAAGACAAAAATGAACCAATCCTTGCCCTCAAGGTGCTTAGATTCTAGGCAGGAAGGGGAAGGGAGGGGAGTCGAGACAACATATCTATGTAAGGGAATTTGAGAGAGACAGAAACAAGAAAGAGGTAACATGAGCTAAACTTTGAAGAAAACTACGAGTTCAGAAACTACTTCTAAGGTTGCTTACAGCTCTAATCCTATCTAGACACTTAATAAAGTATTTGCTGGCTTTGTCCTTGAGTGTAACAAGACTGCCATGTTTGCTGTATGGGAGGGAGGGAAGGAGGAAGGATAACTGTATTACCTAAGTACACTCAAGCAAAATGTATTCCCACATTGGTCATCTCCAAAAATGCATCTCTTATTCTGCAAGTTTGTCCATTATAATACTGGTGCAATAGCACAAATTATTCGTTTGATCATGTATCAGTTCATAAAAGTCTTTCCACATCTCTTTGAAATTGTCTTTTTCCTCATTTCTTACAGCACAATCATATCCCATCATATCCATATACCACATCTGTTCAATCATTCCTCAATTGATAGACATTCCCTTAGTTTTCAAGGTTTGGTTTTGTTTTTACCACCACAAGTAAAGATGCCATACACACACACACACACACACACACACACACACACACACACACACACATATACACACACATATATGTATGCATGCATATATGTGTATATATGTATGTATGTGTGTGTATATATATACATATATATATATATAAAACCTTTCTCTTTTTTATCTCTTTGGGTAGTACAGATTGGTCAAAGGGTGCGGACTATTTAATAAGTTTTTGTGTATAATTTCAAATTGTTTTCCAAAATGACTAGACCCATTCACAGTGCCACCAACAATGTATTTCTTACCTGTTTTCCTGAAACCCCTCAAATATTTGTCATTTTGTTTTCTCTTTTTTTGCCATCTTTGATAACTTGATGGGTGTGAGATGGAAGTTCAGAATCACTTTATTTTGCATTTCTCTAGTTAGTAGTAATTTATTTTTATATGATTATAGAAAACCTGGGTTTCTCCCCTTGAAAACTGCCTGTTTACATCCTAAGATCATTTACCAGTTGTGGAATGGATCTTATTCTTATAATTTTGAATCCATTCCTTATATATCTCGAAAATGAAACCTTTCTCAGAGAAACTCACTATAAAGATTTTCCCCCCAGTTAACTGTTTCCCTTCTAATCTTAGCTGTATTAGGTTTGCCTGTGCAAAAACATTTCACTTTTATGTAACCAAAATTGCTCATTTATCTTCTATTTTCCTCTCTAGCCCCTGTTTTGTCATGAATTCTTCCCCTATCCATTGATCTCAAAGGTAATCTCTTCCTTGTTCCTATAAAACACATGAATAAAGGGTTCTTCCCTTAGTATAATAAATAGTATATGTCTAAAACCAAGAGCCAATGTCATATGTAAAAGGGTTAAACTAGAATCCTATCCAATAAGATCAAGGGTAAAAAAGGATGTCCATTGTAACCGCTTCTATTTAACAGCGTGCTAGATAAGACAAGAAAAAGAAATTGAGACAATAAGCATTGGCAAAGAAAAAACAAAATTATCACTTTTGCAGATGATATGATGATGCTTTACTAAAAGAACCCTGGAGAGTCAACTAAAAAATTAATTGAAATAATAACTTCAGCAAACTTGCAAGGTGTAAAATATATCCATACAAATCATCAGTGTTTCTGTACAATACCAATAAAACCCAGAAGGAAGAGACAGAAAAAGATTCTACTTAAAATAACTACAGAATGTATAAAGTACTTGACAGTCCACCTACCAAGGTGCACAAAAGAACCATATAAATACAACTATAAACCACTGTTTACAGAAATGAAAACAGATCTAAGTAATTGGAGAAATAGCAATTGCTCCTGTGTAGTCTGAGATAATAAAATAAAAATTACAATATTATCCCAATTAATTTACTTATTCAGTGCCACACCAAACTACCAAAGGATTACTTTACAAAATTCATCTGGCAGCACAAAGAATCAAGAGTCTCAAGGGAAACAATGAAAAGGTAAGGGGGAACAAGAAAGGACTAGAAGTACTTTTAAACCTATACTATAAAGCAGTAATTCTCAAAACAATTTGGTACTAGTTAAAAATTAGAGACCAACCAATGTAACATTAAGTATACAACAAATGAACTTAGGCTGGTGTGCAATAAAAACAAAGACCACGAGAACTGGTACTATTTGAGAAAAACTCCTGGGAAAACCATATAGCAACATGACAGAAATTAGATTCAGAACAACATCCCATTTCTTTTTGTTTTTTTGGAGGTGGGAAGGCAATACAATTGGGGTTAAGTGACTTGCCCAAGGTCACACAGCTACTAAGTGTGCCAAGTGTCTGAGGTTGTATTTGAACTCACACTCTCCTGACTCCAGAACCAGTGCTCTATTCGCTGCACCATCTAGCTGCCCCAACATCTCACTTCTTATAAAGTTATCCCTTCCACAATTGCAGGAATTAGGGGCATGGGTCCCCTACATTTGGAAAATCTGCATAAAAACTTTGGCCCTCCCTTCATACCAGTGAAGAAGTCTCATTATCATAGTATTAAAAGGTAAAATACATTGATATTATACGATATTATATATATATATATAAAATGCATTTCCGAGTTTCTGGAATCCAAACTTTCTCTGTGCCATCTACGGGCTTTTATATGTTATCAGTGGCTTCTACAAAACTCCCGAAAAATTCTCATTTAACTTCTTATACTAACCCACAATACATTGAAAGCTCAATGTGGAAAATTGCAATGTGGATGGGATAACTGTACCAAGTTAAATTCCAAACAAATGTTACAGATACAAAAGATCACATTGTAAATAAATTAAAGGAGCAAAGGAATAAATTGCCTATCAGATCCATGGATAGTGAAAGAATTCATGACCAAATGAGGGATAGAGAAGATCAAAGAAGATGTAATAGATAATTTTATTAAATAAAATTTAAAAGATTCTGCATAAATAAAACTAACTCAGCTAAATTAGAAAGGAAACAATTAACTTAAAAAATCTTTGCAGCAAGAGTCAGATTCTTATATGGATTCAATTACAACATAACTCTCAAAGAAATAAAGAACAACCTAAATAGTTAGAAGAATATTCAGTTTATATTATGTCTATTCCATTGACTGAACCAATATAATAAAAATGACAACACTAACAAAGTTTATTTTCAGTTTTAATGCTAAACCAAATTATCAAAGGGATGCTTTACAGAACTCCATAAAATAATAACAGAATTTATTTGGAGTATCAAAAGATCTAGTTATCAAGGGAAATAATGAAAAAATTTAGAAATGAAGAAGGAATAGCATTTCCAGACCTCAAACTGGAAAATAAAGCATCAATCATCAAAAATATTTGATATTGGTTTAAAAATAGAGAAGTAGATCAATGGAACAGACTAGACAAGAGAGAATCAGAAGTAATGGAATTCAATAACCCAAGGTCTGATAAACCCGAAAACAAATAACTTAGGAAAAAAATGCTCTATTTGATAAGAACTACTGGGAAAGCAGTCAGGCAGAAATTAGGCTTAGACCAACATGTTACACCATATTTCACAATAAATTCAAAATGGATTTTAGAGTCAGAAGAGACCTTGATGAATCACCTTAGTCAACCCCTTCACACACAGCCAGTTCTTCAACCTCCAGATCCATAAACAAAGGAATCTTTCACACTTTTAGCATTCATCTCTGCTTCTTTGAAAACAAAAACAAAACTCTAACACTGTCAAACAATGTTCCTGGTTTTCAAAGATATTTTAAAATGCAATCTGCAAATTAAATCATCCTAACAGAAAAGGACAGCCAAGGCCAATTGATCAGAGAGTCTGTTGGAGGAGAAAGCTCTTAAGCAGTCATTCAGTTTCAATTGTCAACTCTTTCATTAATGTGGCTGTTGAGACCACAACCCAAACCAGCCCATCCACCAGATGTTATCACCACTTAAAAATGTTGTTTCTCATTTTCTTCCCATTTTTATTTAAAGCATAGAGGAGCTTTGGAACAGCCAGATGGTAAAACAAACAAACAAACACAAACAATATGTGGAACACTCCACTGTTTGCTTTTCGGAGTCAGCGTAGTGCTTGTTAAATGCCTTCCATGCACAAAGCGGTCGTCTCTTCTACTCAAGGCAACGTTGGGTGGTAAAAAGCAGCATCACATGCTAGAAAGAATTTTGGACTTCGGAGTCAAAGGAGCAAAGCCCGAATCCCTATTCCACATGCTACTTGTGTGACCATAGGCAATTCACTTCAACTCCCTTAAGCCTCAGTTTCTACATTTGTAAAATGGAGAAAACATTAGCACTCACACTACTTAGCTCATGGGGTTATAGAAAGGACAGCAATGTGTAAATTTTTTAATGTTATATAAATAAATATGACATATAACATATATCATATGTCTTAGGGAGGAGGTAGGGGAAGGAAGGAGAGAGAAAACTTTGAAACTCAAAATCTCATGAATGTTAAAAATTGTCTACACAAAATTGGAAAAATAAAATACAATTTTAATAAATAAATATGTAAGTGAATGAATGAATGTGAGTAGTTATTCTTGGGCAAAGGACATCTTGGAAGAGTGGATAGAAAGTTGGCTTCAGAACTGGGAAAATCTAAGTTTAAGTCCTATTTCCAACACATATTGGCTATGTGACCATGGATAAGTAACAACTTCTCAGAGTTCTAGACAACTTTGCATGTCTGCAGAGAAAGTGCTGAGCTGCCTCTCTTGGTAGAAGGACTCTGCTCATCTGCAAGGCCTCTATCCCTAAACCAATGAAATCCCAGGTACAATCTCTATCCCTATCCATCTGATAGATACTGGAAAATCACTTGACCTCCCCAAGATTCCCAAGTAGCTCTAAAAATCTAAGCTGTGGAAAAAATGCCAGTCTTTACAAGAAGAATGTGTTTCCTCTCCAGGAATTCTCTAAACCAATGAAATTGCAGGTCCAGACCTATTCCCTCAAATTATTATTAGGAATGAAAAATAAGAGAGAATCAAAGAAAAGTATCAAAATAAAGAACCTTTAAAAAAAACTTCCTATCTCTTAGCCTTGCTTCAAATTTCACAGTAATATTTTCTTAAGTACCGATCACCATCATCAGTATGAAATATGCATCTAAAACCATAGATTTAACAGCACCAGACCAAATAATGCTATTTCCTTTGCTGGTTAAGAAGCAACATCCCAGGGTATAATAATTTTATTTTTTTAGTGTACCTAAAAGAATGCCACATGCTGGTGGGCACATAGTATAATAACTAGGACAGGAGGACTAGGATGTTGCCCCAGGGTGACAAATTTAGAAAGTCTGACAGGCCTTGTGGTCTTTCAACAGGACAGACCTTGTAGTCCTTCAAAGCCCTGAAACAACACTGCTTAAAACCTAGGTCATGAGAATAATTTGTTAAAATAAGAAACTTTAAGAGGGGAGGCTGGTATGAATTCTTCTCCTACCCCTCCCCTGTTTCTCCTCTCTCTCCCTCTTCATTCATCTGAAGATGGGCTTTGAGCTGCTTGCCCTGGACACGGTTATTGGTATCTATCCCACGCATGAACATTTCTAATTGTGGCTCTGTGGGCACAGAGAGACGGTTCAATATCATCCTTCATTTTGTCACGACTCACCAAACTCCTAAAGCTGCTTTTGACAGTTCTCTTTTATTTCTTCCTGTTTTTCCTCTGCCTAATAATAATAATAATTCACATTTATATAGCACTTTGCTCATAACAACCCCAAGAAGTAGGCAATATAAGTATTATTATTCCCATTTTACAGATGAAGAATGGGGAATGAAAGAACTGAGCGTGACGTCCAAATGTACTCTTTATATGTGTTTTCCTAATAGAATAATATAATACCCATTATATGGTGACTCAGAAGCTAATGCAACTAAATTATCAGCATTGTTTACTCCCTATCGCCAAGATGGCAAAAAGAGCAAGAAAAATATCAGTACCAGTTCTGAGAAATGTTCTCTTGCCACGGATTTTCTTCAAATTGTAAATGAGCAACACTTTGAAAAATAAATCTAGCTTTGAGGACATCTTTGACATATTAAATAACTTCCATTTCACAAACTAGTTCTCCTAGGAAGCCCTCTGCTCACACACTAGAAGAGAGATCAAGAATTCTTTCTGACCAGCTCCCTTCCCCTTGGCCCAAACATCTGGCTTCCATTACTGTCAACAAAATGAACTTATGCCTTTGCTGGCATGACCCTTGTGGGAAGTGCACGGAATTTGAATTTTAAAAGTCTGAATCCCTGATAAGCTATTTATTAGCTCTGTCACCTTCAACAGGCAGGTGCTTCTCTGAGTCTGTTTCCTCATATTAAAAACTGGATGGCACACAGTCCGGTGGTGAGAATCAGATAAGTTGACTAACTTAAAGTGCTTTGTAAACTACAGAACACTATACAAACCAGTTATTACTAATACATCGTGAGCAAGAAGTGACATAAAGGATACCCTCCAGGAAACATATTAGAAAATAGGCTAAAAATGTAGTCAATGGGAGACAAGTGAATACCCCATGTCCTCTACTGGCACCCATGGAAGGTTGAAAGATCTAGAGGACAGCCTTCAATTCATTGTTGTTCAGTAGGGTCTGACTCTTTGTGACCTCATTTGGGATTTTCTTAGCAAAGATACTGGCATAGTTTGCCATTTCTTTGTCTAGATCATTTTACAGATGAGGAAATTGAGGCAAATGAGGTTAAGTGACTTGTCCAGGGTCACAGAGCTAATAAGTTTCTGAGGTCAGATTTGAACTCATGAAGATGAGTCTTCCTGATCCCAAGTCCAGTGCTCCATCCACTGCACCACCTAGCTGTCCCTTCACTTCATTAGATGGATACTATATGGATGATTTATATGGGTTGTGAGATGTACCAACAGGAATACCCACACTGATAAATCACAGTGCCATTCAAATATTAAATAATCCATTATTTAATATGCAATATTGATTCAGGGGCCCATTTAGGATCATTGCAGCTATTTGTGTCAGTGAGTCATCTATCTTAAATTGTAACCTTCTAAAAGCCACTGATTGGCTGTGTTTCTTAATTCTTGCTTAAAACATCACCCACCCTAATGCTACAAATAATTGCTGATGCAAGGAAACTCAAAACCTGGAAGGCTTGCTGCTGGCTACATTTGCAAGGGAAAGGTAGGAATTTAAAGCAAATAATCTGAGATGCAGGGATAGAGTCTCATTGCAATCCTACCTAGTCTTTGTTGTTGTTTTTTGCTCCTACCCATTCATTTGCATGCTAAGACCAGAGGATCTTGGGAGTGACTAGGGCTTCACAGCCCACCTTCCACAGGGCTCTTGTGGAGTGGGTTTGTGGTTTATATCTCCATAAGGGATTAAATGAGAGTGACACAGAATTTCTAACCCTTAGTCAGTTAGTTGTCTGAGACACAGAATTGTGATTCATCTCCAGACATGAGTGGCTAAAAGGTTTGATGTTAATTTGGAGGCTCTTTATCTAACTTTTGCAGATGTGGTGGCTCACAAGCTTAACTATAAACTAAAAGAGTTATCAGCCTGTGCTTACCATGGAGAGGCTTTGTAGTCACTGTACCTCAGCAGACAGAGCTCAGGTGACCCTAAAGTAATGAACCCCAGAAGTTGAGAGCAGAAATAAACTCCCCAAGCTGGACTACAAGACCAAGAGAGAGAACAACATAACATCATCACAGAATAGCAGCAGCCCTGCAGTGTTGGCAGTGTGAGTTGTCCTGGACACACATTATCCTTGTATATGCACCCTGACCATAGAGATTCCTCAAATGTGCCCATTAATGTCTGTATCCTAGCCACATGTGTGTGTCTCATCCACTTTGAGTGGAAGTTGACCCACAGAGCACCTTGAACCTAGGGTGCTTTTCTGGGAGTTCACATGCCAAAAAGGTTATCCCAAATGCATACACACACACACACACACACACACACGCACAGCTCAAAGCCCAGAAGACCCACATTTGAGTCTTACTTCTGACACCTACTGACTATGTCTCCATGGACATGTCACTTAACCTTGTGGTGTTACAGAAACTGTCGAAGATTTCTTAAGTTGCAACGCAGGTACCAACATGCATTGGTAAAGAGAATTTCTTCGCCCAGGAATTGCTTAAGCCAATTTATGCCAGTAAAATCACAGGTTCTGCTACCAACTGTGTGTGTGTGTGTGTGTGTGTGTGTGTGTGTGTGTGTGTGTGTGTGTACACACACGTATATGCAGGGCATCCCAAAAGTCTTAGTGCAAATCTATATTCTATGTAAATGCATATGAACTATTTCTATATGTATATACAAGAAGTCACAATAGTCTTAGTGCAAATTTATACCATATATAACTATACACACACATTCATATATATTTATGTATGTATATGCATATAAAGTATATACTTTATAAACTATATGCATATACAGGGGGTCCCAAAAGTCTTACTGCAAATCTATACTAAGACTTTTGGGACCCCCCCCCCCATATATACTCATATATAAGTACATAGTTTATATGCATATATATGTTCTATATGCATATGTGTGTATATATAACATATACACACAAAGCAAGATAAGTTATCAACTAGAAGAGATTCTATTTGAATCTGAGGAAATTGGTAAAAGGGAAATAGCTTTTTCCCTTAATTAAAAAATTGTTTTAAAAGATATTCTTCAGGAGCTCTGTCACTTTCACCTAGGTCCATGGGATCATAGCTTTAGGGTTGGATGGGATACAGCACAGGGACTAGTCCCATGATGGCCATGAGTAATGTTAATGAAATAGGAAGATCTTCCCCCCCCCCCACCAGGGGCTAACACATGGGGCCTGTGAACACATGGAGTCTGAGTGACATGGAGCCTGGATCACATGGAGCTCAGTGTGAGAGGTACTTGCCCAGGAAGGAGAGAAAGAGCAGAGAGCAAAGAGTGAGATTTAGGCAGAGCAGAGAGAGAGAAGCAAGCTGTGAGTGGGTGGAGGGAGGAATTTGTCTAAGGGAACTTGTTTGTGGGAAGGCCTGATGGAAAGGTTTAAGATGTCAGCACTCCCTGGATTAGTGATAAGTACCCTGTTAAATCTTACCTCCTGGTGTCCTAATGATATTCCAAATAAATATGTTTCGTTTCACCTTTGAGGAATAAAGTTTATTTTATTTTGCAAATTTACCCTGGAAATACGCGTGCATATTCATAATGGCTGCTATGGGTATCACACTGGCGTTACACCACAAGAGTGAAGCTTCCACTGAGAAACTTGCTGTCCTAAGGTGAACCTGCACCATCTCTCCCACTTAAAGTCTGCCTAGTCAAAACTTTGTGTTGCTCAACTGTGTATATTTGTTCCAGGGGGTTTTGTTTTTCTTTTGTTCTTTTCCCAATGGAGGTGTGGTAGGGGACAAGAGAGTCAAAGTAGTGCGGTATATATATGGGAGGGAGAGAAAAATAATTTTTGTCAATCAAAAAAAATAATATAAAAAATGTTGCCTAGAGCAGAAGTGTCAAATATAGGGCCCACAGGCCCCATGCTCCCAAGTGCTGCCAACCAGATAAAAACGTAATGGCAACTATTTAACAAAATAAATAAAGATGCAATAAAATATAGATAATGTCAATACATGGTTTTCTAATTATATTCATGCCCTCAGGGATCTTATATGGGAGCCTGTTACTAACTAACCTTATATTATAACTAACTAAATTGAATACCACAACAACCTTATGTTATCTTATACAGTGAAACTCTTCCATAAGGTTTAGTGACTCTTTCCCTTTAAGTTGCCGCCATTGGCCTAGAACAGGAGGAAGTTAGATGTTTTGCCAAGAATTGCAAAGTCAGTTTTTGTCAAAGGCGGAACTGAACCCTGGTTTACATAGCCCCAAGGACAGCTTCCTAAAACACCATATCTACTGCCTTAATACTAGGCGATTCCTTAAATGTCATCTATTTCAATTCCCTAATTTTACAGATGAGGAAACTGAGGCCAAGAGAGGTTCATGGATGAACCCAAGGTCACACAGGTTATAAGTGGCAGAGCTCAAGCTAGAACCCACATCCTCTGACTCTAAATCCCTCATTCTTTCCCTAGCACAAACTTAAATGAACTGAAGTGCTAATCTTAAAAAGTCAATTCCAACAAAAGTATTTCAAATCTGAGGAAATAAATCTCCTTGGATTTAAAAACAGTAAAATTTTCAAGGAGACAAATAGTTAATAAGATGAGTGTTCCTTTATGGCCAATTTTTCTAGGAAATAAGATCCTCATCGCAGGTCCAAGCAATAAGCAAACTTTTAATGAGGCTGAAAACTCATCTTTAGCATCAGACCTGCCTTTCAATCTCCAGTTCAGAATTTTACTAACTTAGAGCTGATTCTGATAAATAATTCATCAGTCCAAGGATAAATTCCTTAACAGAGACCTCAGATCAACAAAATCACAATTAATCAGGGATACCATCTCCAGGGGTGTGGTGAAGCTGAAGGGACCCTTCACCAGAGACAACTGTGAAATTTTTAGTCAGAAATCAGCAAAAACTACAAATCAAGGCTTCATTTATTGCTTCTTTAGACTTGAGAAAATGATAAGGCAAATGTTAATAACCCAGATTAAATTTAAAAGTGTGTGGTAAATACATTTTATAGGGGAAAGCCAATTGTTAAACAGCAGCAAAGCCCTGACAACCTCCCTGCCCTACCCCAACTCATCTCTCAACGGGGGAAAAAAAGGCACGGGTAAGATGGAAGAATGTGAAAATGTAGGAGCGGGACGAACGTAGGAGCTTAGAGAAGGCATCGCTTGTAAAAGAACATTTAAACACAAGTTGTCTGCTGTGAGCATCAGTTTATAAAACCTGACTCCAGCCTTAAAATAACAAGTGGTTCCAGGACTTTGTCTCTGGACCTGTCTCATTTCCTGTGATGGTGACAAGCAAACCATTTTGAAATTCTCTCTCAGGTTTCTCAACACAAAACCCACCCTGATATCTGAGTTCCTCTTGGTAAAACAGGGCACAGGCATTGAAGAGATAGTATGTCTATGGAACCAGAACCCACTGAACCTTGCAGTCTATAGACATGGATTTCAAATGTATCACCCAGCACACACCTAAATAATACGCTACAATCTATTCAGATATTCTTTTCCCCTGAAACCCTGGAAGTCTAGTGAAGGTCAGAACTATGGATGGCATTTATAAAAGTCACAGCTTACAAAAAAGGAGAAACTCCATTTTGGCAGCTACGTGACTCAGAGGATAGAAGGCAGGGCCCCGAGTCAGGAAGACCTGAGTTTAAATCCAGCCTCGGATACTTACTAGTTATATGGTTCTGGGCAAGTCACTTAACCTCTGTTTGCCTCAGTTTCTTCAACTGTAAAATGAAGATTGCAATAGTGACTATCAGCTGGGGTTGTTGTGAGGATCAAATGAAATATTTACAAAGTACTTAATATATATAGTTCCTAGAAGATATTAGATGCTATATAAATGTTTAGGGCAGCTAAGTGGCACAGTAGATAGAGTTCCTGGCCTGAAGTCAAGAAGATCTGAATTCAAACCCAGCCTCAGACACTTACTAGTTGTATGACCTTAGGCAAGTCACTTAACCCTATTTGCCTCCATTTCCTCATTTGTAAAATGAGCTGGAGAAGGAAATGGAAAACCACTCCAATATCTCTGCCAAGAAAAACTGTAGCACCAATGCAATATTCACAGAGCCAATGGTTACTATAAATATAGTAGTATAGTGCTCAATTGCAAAATATAACAGACTCTCCATATAGAAGGCAGAAGCAAAACATTTATTCAGACACCATAAAACCAAATCCCCAAACCAATAAGCTGATTCTATCAAGGTAGCAAAAAAGTTAATAAACCATAACAGCACAGAGCCACAGCATGCTTTAGCCTTCCCACAAACCAACACAAGACCAATATTAACTCATAAGCCTATCTCCCTTGGAAGCGTCATCTCCTCCCACCATCTAGCTAGCTCTGACTCCCAGCTTCCTGTGGGCTCTCCTCCACCCTTCAACAAACTCTTCCCACCACAGGGAAAGTTCTTTAAATTCTCTTAGGCTTATTAAGGAGCAGAAAAGATCTTCAAATTACCATTACCATTACAAAACCTCAAATGGGATCATGAAGAGTTGGACACAAATGAAACAGCTGGATGACGACAACAAAAATATAAATGTTATAAAATGTTATAAGTGTTTACTCCCTTCCCTTCCCCCTACCTGTCCCCCAAGCATTCCCTGCCACAGTATAGCAATGGAGAAGCAACGCAATATTGCAGATAGTCAGCAGGACTTGTGGGTTCAAGTCTTACTTCTGACACATCCTGGCTATGTGACCCTGGGAAAGTGATTTAACGTGTCAGTGCTCCAGGTAGCTCCCCAAGATTATAAATTTCAGAGAAGGTGCCAACATGTTGAGAATTTCCTATTACAGTGATGCCATCTATATATAGCAACTATGACCTGACACATCTTTCCTCATACAATCAGTTCATCAGTCAACAATCATTTATTAAGGGCTTGCTATATGCTAGGCCTAGCACTAAATGCTGTGGATTACAAAGAAGGCCAAAAGAGTTTCTGCCCTCAGGGAGCTTAGATTCTAAGCTGGGTCTAGAGTTACTTGGCTGGCAGGTCAGTAGAATACCACTGGCATAACATAGCTTGATTTCAGCAAAACACTGGACCAAGTTCTCTCTCTGCCAAAAATAAAGCAAGATAATGACGTCTTGGCTTGCTTTAAGAACAATTTCATACTTTTAAAGGTGCAAGAGGAAACAAAAGTAGCTGCCACCCTAGATTTGAGTCTCACCAACAACGAAATAACTCATGGCTGAAGTCAAAATAATAACACCTTGGAAGGAAGAGCCTACTGGATTTTAGAATTTGTGATAACAGGAGGAGAAAGCTGAACAGAGTTGAACACACCCTTTGGACAGGGACGACACATTTCAAAGGGTCCAGAGAAAGGATAGGCAGGACCTTGTGACCTAAAGTTCTTTTGAAATCTGTCTGGGAAGGATGGGCCACTTCAAAAATCAAATTCTAAAGGCACAAAGAAAAGAAATCTGATGAGGAAGAAAAGGGACATATCATCAACCCACCTCCTACCATTCTTAGCTGTAAATGCCTATCCCTCGCTAACTCCCACTGTCTGACTTCTTTGTCTTGGAGACCGCTGCATATCACCCAATTAAGCTGATTTCATCCACTCCCTAACCTTACAGGTCCCTCACTGAAGCATAACAATTTTTTCAATCTTCCCTTTCAATCTAGATCTCCACCTCAACTCCCATTGCATCTGCCCCAAACCTCTTCTTCCTCTTCTCTCAATAATCATTCCCCCTGCCCCAACTTCCCCTCTTTGGACCATAGGATTACAAATTTGGAAATGGAGGTGCCCTAACAGACCATCCAGACCAACTCCATTACTTTAGAGTTAAGGATACAGAAGTCTAGAAAAATGAAGCAACCTGCTATGATCCAGGCACTATGCTAAGCGTTTTGCAAATATCTCATGTGATCCTCACAACAACCCTGGGAGATACCTACTATTGTTATCTCTATTTTACAGTTGAAGAAACTGAGGCAAAGACAAGGTAAGAGGCCTGCCCAGACTCACATAGCTAAGTTACTGAGTTACACAAGGAATAAGCTGTAGGCCTGGGTCTTCTGACCTCATGCCTATCATAGTTCTTGATGCACTACTTTCTCTCTCCTGGAATAGATGACATGAATGGTAAAGTGAGGGAGAATACAGCAGGCAAGCTAAACCTGATGGGGGATCTTCTTCTACCTAATCAGAGAGAGCACAGAGGCAGAGGTGGGCTGTAAGTTAGACATGAAGGGATACAAGAGGATGGAGTCTGGCAGGTGGGGAAAGGGGGTGGCTGCTGAGAGGATAATGGGGGGGGGGCACAGACAACAGTTCATAGATGGACTGGTGAGTTATAAACTGTAGGTGGAGCCACAGTTGACCACCTACTCAACTTACTCACTATTTTACCCTAGAAGGGGAAGAAAGAATTAGTTTGTCCACATCACCCAGAAGAAGACAGCAGAAGATGCTCAAATACTACAGAGATTGTTGGACCATCTGAAGCCAATAGGTCAGGGATTGTCTTTGATTATTTATCTTCCAGGAGTGGGGAACCTGTGGCCTTCTGGCCACATGTCGAATGTGGCCCTTTGACTGAATCCAAACTTCACAGAATTGAAATATACCCTTACAGAATAGAGGTGTGGATTCAGTCAAAGGGCCACACTTGAGGACCTAGAGGGCCACATGTGCCCTTGAGGTCCTGTATACGATAGTAAGGACACCATTGTTATGTTCGATAGTTTCAGGTAGTAATATACTCAGCATCACTAGGGAGAAATCTGCTGAAGATTTCCACACAAAAACGTATTCATTGTTAACAAACATATATATATATGCAAACCCAAGCGGTGAGAGATGATCACTGCAAAGAAGAAGCCTAGGAAAGCATCAAATGCAAACTCATTTTAGATTTGCTCTGCAGAATGGCCCTCTCAGCAGTGGAACAAAGAAGCACACCCATTTCTAAGCGGTTTAGGGGTCACAAACTGAAATATGAAAATACCGATCAATATTAACAACTCCATCTTCCCTTAAATGTAAAGAAAGGTAGACAATATTGTTTGTCCTTCATTTTCAAGGGAGACCCGTGATGTCCTGACTCATATGTGAACTGTATTGAAGTGAGGCAGAATTGTACAACGTCCCATCAGCCTCACTCTCTCTTGCAGAGTCATCAAAGTCCAGTTGCAAGACAAAAGTCAGGACTACTGGAGACGGCCCCCAACACAGGGGATGATTTTGGTGTCTTTCATGTCTGACCAGCCTCTGAAAGCTCCATGGCACCAGCTTCAGCTGCCTTCATGGCAGCTGGAACAGATTGCTCTCATCCAGTCACTTTGCGAGGAAGCTTTCACATGTGTGAGGTAGACACCCAGCCTAACTCACTGAGGGCTGTGAGGCCTCTCAGTTACTCTCAAGCTGGTTTATCCCGTCTGCCAAGACACTTCACTAGGGTGTGGCCACTGCACATGTTACAGCTTCTTGGAGCCACAGGAGTGAAAGGTGGGCACCAAAGGTAGATGAGCAGCCTTGAAAAGGGCTTGGCAAGCCCTCACACCAGAGGTGCTAGTCCTCCCTGAACACCCATGCAGGCAATTATGGTGAAGAGCAAAGAGGACTGGAGTCAGTGGGCATAGAGAAATCCAAATATCAGTGTGGCCTTGGCCAAGTCACTTAACTTCCCTTGGTGTCAGTTTCCTTATCAATTAAACGAAGGGACTGGGCTAGATGACCACCAAGATCCCTTCCAGCCCTAACTCTATGATCCTATGAAAATTCTAGCACTTTTTAATTGATGAAAGGGAAAGGAAATAGGCAGTCCTAGCAGCACAGGTCCCTGAAGGTTCTCTGCCCCACACATGGGGAATACTGAAGCTTCCAGCAATCAGCTCTAATGACAATAATGGTGCTAATATTTAGATAGAACTTGAGGATGGGCTCACAAATCAGTTCACATACGTTATTGCATCTGATCCTCACAACCATCATATAGGGTAAGTGTGGTCGCTATCGTTGTTCTTGCAGTAGCTGTCGTTATCACAATTTTCACCATTATATAAAGATGAAGAAACTAGGGCCCAGAGACGTTAAGGGATTTGCTAGTTAAATGTATGAAATAGGATTAGAACTTGAGTTTTCTTCACTGCAAGTCCAGCTCTCTACCCACTTTGTGATCTAGCTTCCTCTAACACAGTGGTTCTCAACCTTCCTAATGCGGTGACCCTTTAATACTCACATGTGTGCGTATCTGCATGTGAGCGGACCCGCCTGGAGACGGATAGAGGAGGCTCCTAAGACCAACGAAATATGCGTTTTCCAATGGTCTTAGGCAATCCCAGTGACCCCTGTGAAAGGGTCGTTCGACACCCAAAGGGGACACGACCCACAGGTTGAGAACCACTGCTCTAACAAGAACACCTTCAAAGGCCAGGAATGGATTCAAGCGCAGGGTCTAAGGAGGCAAGTATAACCAGAGAGTTATAATACCAGAGTTATTACCATCAGGTAAGATTAAAACAAAGTAAAAAAAGCAAAGATGGTGGTACAAAGGGCCAGTTGGTATTGGTGTTAGCACTATCTATTAGCATGCTCAACCTTAGTCCAAATTACCACAACCCAGGAGCAAGTTCTTCCAAAAATTAATATGGTTTGACTGGTACTAAGTTCAATTCTTCTTTAACTCCATAGGATAATTATTTAGCATCCTAATACCTTTAACATATTGGCAAATCTCTTTTTAATTAAAAAAGTTAGGTGCCTCAATTCTGACATTTCACTAAATATTGAATAAAAATTGATGCATTCAACATACCCTTTTCCAGATTTCAAATAACCTGAAAAATCAGAAATGAAATTCATATTATTTTCTTATTCTCCATTATTAGAAACTACAACTCAAAGGTCACATTTACAAGTTACCAAATGAAGACTACCCAGGCAAGATGAGCTAGGTTCATTCAAATCAGGGAAATCAAATATTTTGCAAGTTTATTTCCTGGCCAATGTCCTTCTGGACTAAATTCAAGAGTAGATAAGTTGAAAGAAATCTCACTTCTAGATATTTTATCACAAATGTATGAAAAAGTAGTTATTAAGTGCTTATTATCTGAAATATACTATGTTAAATGCTGAGGATAAAAGTTGAAAAGACAGCCCCTGCTCCCAAGGAGTTCATGTTCTAATAAAGGGACTCAACTCATATAAGAGAGTTCTGCTTCAGGGTAGATGGAAAGGCCCAGATGTCCTTAGGTTTCAGAGGCAAGACAGAAAGAAATGTATTTTCTTTAGGGTTATTTCCATTTATAGAAATTATACCTGTTTCTGATGTTGAACCCTTTGACAGTGACAAGGACCTGGGATCCCAGAACTTTCTTTTCTGGGTCTTCAGTAGCTAAGCCTGTGAAGGAAGTTAGGGTTGCAACACCTACAGAGGCAGCTAGGTGGCACAGTAGTTACAGAAAAGGACTTGGATCAATGCAAAGCCTATCTCAAAGACATTTACCAGCTGTGTGACCTTGGGCAAGTCACTTAATCTCTCTGCATGTCTCAGTTTTCTCATCTGTAAAATAGAAATGATTATAGCACCTTTGTTGTTGTCGTTGAATAGTTTCAGTCATGTCCAACTCTTCATGACCCCATTTGGGGTTTCCTTGGTGAAGATACTGAAGTGGTTTGCCATTTCCTTCTCCAATGATATAGCACCTATCTCACAGGATTGTTGTGAGGATAAAAATTAGGTGACATCTGTAAATCACTTTACAAACCTTAATATTTTATATAAATGTTACTTGTTGCTAATTATTATTTGACAGGTCACATCATGGCCACAGGAATTGCTACATGATAGCTATAAGGGAAATAAGCTGGAAATAGGGCCAGTGGAAGGGAGGAGCAGGAAGCTGCTATTTCTGGAGTTCCTGGGCTTATCTGACCTTTGGTGGTAATCATGACATGACTGATACTCAATTTTAAGAATCCTTTAATAACATAATTTTCACATTTCTGAAAACTCTAGTTTTCTTGAAGTTTACTCAGTTCTTGGGAAAAATTGTTAATCCTTCCCAAAAGAATTATCCATAAAGATGAGACAGTATGGCACAATATAGTGATTAGTGGGTTGAACTGGAATCATAAAGATCTGTGTTCAAATCTCCCCTGTGATACTCACTACAGTCGTGACCATAGGTGAGTGACTTAACTTCTCTGAGTTGAAGTTTACTAATATACAAAATAGAAGCAGTGATGCCTGTTATATAGGGCAGCTAGGTGCTACAATGGATAGAGCACAGGACCTGGAGTCAGGAAGACCTGGGTTCAAATCCTGCCTCAGACACTTACTAGCCATGTGATCCTGCCTCAGTTTCCTCATCTATAAAATGAACCAAAGAAGGAAATGGCAAACCACTCCAGTATCTTTGACAAGAAAATCCCAAACAGGGTCACAAATAGTTGGGCCCGGCCGAACAACAAGCGACAAAAAATGCCTGTTATTCGTACCTCACAGAGTTGTCGTGGGACTCACGAGATTTCAATACTAAGTCCTTTAGCAAATGTTAAAGTCCTTTCTAAATATTAGTTATTTTCAAGTAGAGGCAAAATCACAGCGTCTTCCAATTTCAACCAGAGACTGCAAAGAGATAAAACAAAACTACATGTTGTATGCCTGGTACCCAGACCAGCACTTTGTTTCAGCTTCTTAGCAGGGCCAGGTGAACTCACCTGGTGAGAATTCAGTGCTGATGAGGCCGTTTTCAAGGGTACCAGTCCCCTAGTTAGGGAGCTGGATCCCCAGGGAGAAACATTCTACGCCCACCCAAGAGTGGAATCCCAGAGTTCACACAAATCATAGATTTGGAGGTAGAGGGGACCTTAAAGGTCCAGCCTCCCTCAACAGACGCCCAGAGAGGTTGTGGTTTGCCCAAAGGCACACAAGAATTAATTGGGCGAGAATGGTTGGATGATAGGCACCAGGACTCATCACATCAGACACTCCTAGAAAAACAGCTCAAAGATTTCCTTTTGACAGTGGGCCAATGCCAACATGAACTAAGGAAAAATATACTTCTCTCTGTGGAGCTGAGTTACCTAGCAAGTTTCATGTTCAAAGGAGTTAACCCCGGGCCTTTTGTTGATCTGTGATTAGCAGAGGAAGGCATCAGACTACCATGCAACTGGAACCCTATTCTGAGAAACTAGGAATAAGTGGAAACGGGATATTTTTCATGAAACCGAAATAAACAGTCACATAATTTTTGGCATATGTAAAAAAAAAATTTCCCAATACTGTTTAAAGCAGTGGTTCTCAACGTTCCTAATTCCAGGACCCTTTAATACAGTTCCTCATGTTGTGGTGACCCCCAGCCATAAAATTATTTTTGTTGCTACTTCATAACTGTAATTTTGCTACTGTTATGAATCATAATATAAATATCTGATATGCAGGATGTATTTTCATTGTTACAAACTGAACATAACCCACAGGTTGAGAACCACTGGTAAAGGCTCCTTACTGAATACCATACCATACCACTCTGTGACAGAAAATGAATATCCCATCATCCCCCAATTAGACAAAAAGTTACGAATAACAGAATACATATATCCAGATCAAACTCAGGGGGAGGGGGAAGGGAATAAGCATTTATGTAGCACCTACTATGTATGAGGCTAGTTATCTTTCCTCTTGGTCAGTGGTGGGCCCATACCAACTTCTTTTCTTCCTCTTCAGTGTCTCACTAGTCCTAGATCAACTCAGGGGCCATGTGCTGCCCTGCCCTTCCCTTCCCATCAGGAAATGGGACTCATAAGTGTGAATTCCTTTATCAAATTGTTCTTCTCCAATAGCAATGCTCATACTCTGCCCAATATTGTTGTTACTTGTGTAACATTCTTCTCTCATACTAGATTATAAACTCTTGAAGACAAAAGACAATGTTCTTATCTTTGCAACTCTCCCCAAGGCACCTAGCATGCTCACAAGAAAACTCCTTGCGTTTGCTGAATTGAAAAGAATGAAGGTGGTACGGATAAGTATCCAGCCAATACAGAAGTTCACTATTTCCTGTCCTGACTAAAGTTATGTCTGTAAAAGACCAAAATAAACCAGCCAATCCAGGAGGAAAAAAAAAAAGCTGTTTCAAGAGGCCATGTAGCCTGACCCTATACCTACAACCCTGAATATTCATTGGTTTTTCCTCTCCTTGGCCTGAAATTTCTTGACATTTTACATTAGCTAAAGCCAAAACATTTTTTTTCCCTAGTGTAATCTCGGTTTCCTCCCCAAAGAGAGTCTGGAACATGTGTGTCTCTCAAAGAAGAAATGAAGAAAAATGTCTCTGCTCTCCAAAGCTCCTGTGGCAACTCCATCCCACAAAAACCCATGAAGTATATCATTATTGTCTCTACCAAATTAGGAGTCACTACACCCAAACAGCAGCTCAGAAAATGCTTCAGGTCTGAAATCCATGCCATACTAGCACACATTGCAGGCAAAGGATATATAAACTGGGGCCTCAAATCTAGGTACTATTAACACTTAATATAAAAGCCAAGACTCTCAACTGGTTTAAGTGATAACTGACTTAGGTACCATTTCAGCCAGAGAAGGCACTCAGTAAAATAAATCTCTTAAGGCTAATGTTCCGGAAGAATAAAAAACTAAAAACAGAGATGGGGCAAATGAATTATCTTTTCCCAGCACTCATTAGAGCAGCACAAAGCCAAGCAGCAAGTTCATTTAAGCTAGGTTATTATCCCTGCCTCACAGGAACACACCCTGAGAAACTTAGGATCCATCTGTTGACCCAGAATCTGCTTTTATTCCAAGAATCAGTATTGTTCTGAACTGCTGGGCCAAACTTTCCATCTCTAGAGCTTCTGTTGGTAAGAAAGACGAGGCAGAATCCACTTCCCCACAACCTTTGAAAAGGTTCCCCCAGGTTTCAGAGCAAGGAAAAGGGACAAAAAGATTTCTCCATAGCTCCATTTGCAGTTCCCCAGGAAGAACAAAAGGACCAGGGTATTAACACCGAAAGTGAAAATCCAGATCTTAGGAAAAACAGGGTCCTGTCCCAGGAATGCTGAGTATGAGAAGTTTTAGCTGAACAACAAAATTCATACTCTGGGGTCTGCCTCCCTCTTCCTTCTTTGCAGAATTCAAAAATTAGGGCTGTTAAGGAGTGGGAGAGTTGTTTTATTTTTAAAGCACTATTCCTACTCTATGTTAAGTAGGGGGATAAATAAAGCATTCTTTGTGATAGAGAAGAAAGGTAAGGGAATATGAGCTGAAAGCCTTCCTTTCTAGTGCTTCTGGGAGAAGACTTAAGGTAATCACAGTAGAAACAACCTACCTTTTATCTTCCTAGAAAGTCCCTAATTTACTTTCATTTTTATTCCAAAAGTTAATTTGGAAATGTGTTCCAACTAAGTTGATCCTTTGGACCATGGAACACATTTTCCATAGAAAAGTTACTGTAGTTCCAAAGGCAGTTCCCAGAATTTAACCCATAATATAACATAAACTATGTATGAATGGCAACAATGATATTTTCATTGAGTTTTAAGGTTTGCAAAATCCTTTTACATTCTTTATTTCATTTGATCCTCAAGACAACCCTATGAGGTAGGTAGTTAATAACCCTGTTTTACAGATGAGGAAACTGAGGCTTAAAGAAGTTAAAAGACTTGTACAGGGTCATACAGATGCTAAGTGCCTGAGATGGGATTTGTATCCAGGTTTTCCCAATACTTGGTCCATTTCTCCATCCACTATGACATACTGGCTACCTCTTTTGCGCAACATCTTACCATGAAGTACAGTATTTCTTTGGGGAAAAAATAAACATTCATCACTCCCACTTGGGAAGTCAGAAATACATCTTCCCCTGATGTAATGCTCTGTGTGAAAGTAGAGATCCTTCACTCTCAGCCAGGCAGTCAGTGAGACTGGAGAGACTCCTCTGGCTTCAAATCATCCAAGTCACTGATGGTGGCTCCCTTGCCATGATAGCTGGGTGAAGGTGAAGGTGAAGGAAGAAATCAAGAGGAACGGGTAAGAGTAAAGGGGAGGGGAGGGATCTCTGGATAGGCTGAAGAGCTGGGGAAGTGGTGGGGCATGCCAGTCATGCTTTATCATTCCCACCCCTCTTCATGTCTTCTGTGACTGTAGAGACCAAGCACTGGAGGAGTAGGAGGAGGAGGGAGGAAGGCTAGACCAACGACAAGACTATCAGGGGAATGCAAGCCTTTCTCTTATTTGACAGTCCTGAGGGCAAATGAGGACAGAAATGGGGCATAAGCTTTCTCATTAACTTTCTCTTGTCCCATCACCACAGGCTGTGCCAATTGTTACTGGAATAAGTTAAGAAATCAAGACAGAGTGGACAGGGTCAAAAGTGCTGTTAGCCTTGGACAGGACTGGAGTATCCAGAAGCAAAGGAGATGAGAAGGAAGACATGGAAGGAAAGAGATACCTGAGGTCAGCAACGGGATATCCATATGCAAGCCAAGTATATACAAATCATCATGGGGACTTCACACTTGTGTTTGCATGGTCAAATGCAGTATATAACATGCAAAAACAAATAACTGTGGGGCAGCTGGGTGGCTCAGTAAATAGAGCACCCAGCCTGGAGTCAGGAGGACCTGAGTTCAAATCCGTTCTCAGACATTTGATACACTTACTAGCTGTGATTGGGCAAATCACTTAACCCCAACTGCCTTGCCTTTCCCCCTCAAAAAAAACAAAACAAAACAAATAATATCATGCTGAACCTATGAACACATCTACAACAAAAAATAAATCTTCAAGTTTGAACCCAAGGGTGCACAGGTGACAGAGACAGGATTTAAAACCCAAACCCCTTATTTCAAATGCAGCACTCTTTATGGCTACTATTTCATTCGAAGACAGGAGGACAGAACACAAATAGAAATGAAGGTATATTGTAATTCCCACATTCAATGAACATATGTATAAAGCACATAACATTCTAGGCACTGTGAATATGAAGCGTTTTATCAGCTGACAAAATTTCATCAGAAACAGAAAACTTTTCTATGTGATACCAGAGGACACACTTTCTCATGTGTGTCCCCCCAAAAAAAGTTGTCATTCCTGGTTCAAGGTATTCTGTGGGTCTGCATTTACTCAAAACTGTAGCTCAGAAGCCATATTAAAGTGTTTTCTTTTACCAGTCAACTATCTCAAAATGAAGACATTAAGTAAAATAACATGGTAAGAAAAGTAGGAGTAGTAGAAATAAATGTTTCCCCCAGAAATATGAACTATGTTCTCCAAAAAAAAACACATACAGCTTCACTAGGAAGAGTGAAAACAAATTAGAGATCACACACAAGAGAAAAATGCATAGAGAATGCGCATGACCAAGACGCTCTTGTATAACATGACTCTAACGCCACAGGACCACTGATGTCTTCTGATAAAACATTACACTGCTCTCCCTAGGTATACTGCCCCTGTACTTGGGCATCCCATCTCTACTGAAAAATACAAGTGTCCTATTGCTGCTTGGCTAGTCTCTCAGTTGTTCTGTTTAGAATATCTCTCCTAGTTTATTCTCACTGCTACCATCAAATGAACTTCAATTGTAGTGAGTAGCTGAAATGACATTGCTTCTTCATAAGAGAAGTGGGCTCTGACATTTCTCTTTTAATTTGGGGCCTAGGGCCTGAGCTTCCACTCTTTTAAGTAGGAAGAAAAGGCAAGTCCTTCAACATACCCAGGAATTGGATTAAGGTAAAAGTCCTTTATCTCTCTCAAAAAAAGAGAAGAATAAGTCAATTCCCTCAGTCTTAGCCTCCAGGGGCCAGTCTCTTTGGCAACAGAAAAAAATTAGTCAGTTAATTAGCTCCCATAAACATAGTCTGACTTTCTAATTATGTGCATGTGTGGTTAAATCAATCCACTGTTCCAGACAACTATCTGACTTAAGGTTAAAAACTCCTTACATTTTTTGTTTAACTCCTCATGGAGAAAATTAAAAATTAAAATTAAAAGCCACAATTTTTCCCTGGTCACAACACACTCTGGTTTTCCCAAATGAATAGGTATAAGAAAGCAGAAACAAAAGGAGCTATCTGGGGGATGCTTCAAGGCTACCACTTAGCATCTAAAATCCTTCATACTAAATTATTGTTTTTATCATACATATATATATATATATGTCTATGTATATATATATATATATATATATATATATATATATATATATATATATATATATATATATA
>CM053580.1:477017403-477047044 GCA_028627135.1 Pseudochirops cupreus
AAGGGGGAGAATCAACTGACTTGAAAAAGAAGCCAAAAAGTTTAGCATGACCTAAAAATAAATTATTTTATCTCTATTGTAATAGTAGAAGATCAGCACACATTCTCTTGGAAAGATCTCCCAGGCAACCAAAAAGATAGACAAGGATGTTCAGAGCACAATAGGGCACAAGAAGGTATCGAAACATCATCGGAATGTAAATGGTCACTAAAGTCAAAGAATGTCATTAATTAGGAGACTGGGTAAAAGAAAACAAACCAAAACAAAAGGATCCTGGACAGAACTCTGCTAAATGAGCATCCTGGGTACTGTGGACAAAGGCAAAGCTCCCCAAAGAAATGACCCAACTGTATGGCAGAACTTTGCCAAGACGACATTCATATCTGATCCTCTGTCTTCATTCCTTCATCCCACCTAACCTTCTTCCCTTAGATCATTTTGTTTACTTCAAAAGTCGGTTCAAGGTATACCATATATTCTAGGGGAAACCTGGATCTGTCAGCTACTCATGCCCTCCTAGCCCCCCCAAAAAAGTACCCTCTATTTATTTTATATATACACAGAGTGTGTGTCCCAAAAGCTTTTACACTTAAGATTGAACTTTGGGGACATTTTCTCTGACTGTCCCCATGCCTGTTATACTCTCTCTTCTCATCCCTCTCTACTGGCTTCTTTTAAGTCCCAGCTAAAATTCCCTTATCTCCAGGAAGCCTTTCCCAATGCCTCTTAATCTTAGGGCCTTTCATCTATGAATTATTTTCTTTTTATTCTATAAATCACTTGTTTGTACCTAGTTTGCTTGTTATCTCCCCCAATCGTGTGTGAACTCCTTGAGGGCAGGGACTGTCTTTTGCTTCTCTGTGTACACCCAGCACTTAGCGGCACATAGTGGGCACTAGTTGTTTACTGACAGACTGGAACACCCATAAACTTACACACAAATATTCTCCCTCAGAAGATTATAAGCCTTTTGAGGGCAAGGACCATTCCATTTTTGTCTTTGTGTCCCCAGAACCTAGCACAGACTCGGCACTTAATATATGTTTGATCGATATATGTGTTATACATGTGTTACACATATGTTGATTGATTTATAGGAAGTGACTAACAACGTATGATTCTGGCTAAAGAAAAATATCGATGTCAGTGATTTTATTTGTCATCTACGTGTATAACTTTGAAGAAAGAGACGGAAAAGAAGGAGGAGGAGGAGGAAGAGGAGGAAAGGGGAGGGGAGGGAAGGGGAGAGAGAAGGAGAGGGAAAGGGAGAGGGAGAGAAAGAAGAGAGAGCTAGTAATGGTTTCATGAGCTAGTAAATACTACACATATACTTGCAAGTCTACTTTAACCACCAAATATCATATATTTAGCAGACACCTACTACGTGCTCAGCACTCATGGGGAAAACAAAGGAAGCGTGACCAAGTCCTTGTCCTTAGGAAGTATACGATCTAGTTGGAGAAACAAGGGTGAACAATGTGAGTCAGGGTATAATCTGCTAAATTTTGTGGCACAGATTACAAGAAGTGTAGAGTTCCTAAGAGAGGGTGCTGCTCAAAATTAATGCTTCACAGTTAAATACAAGATGAAGTTCAACGGAGAAAAAAAATAGCCTTTTCCATGGGAAATTTCTGGCAACTCATCACTTAAAATATCAACATTTTAGAACTTGACAAGAATTTAGAGAACACCTAATCCAACTCCTTCATTTTACAAATGGGAAAAAGGACCCAGTCAGTTGAGATGACTTGCCCCAAATATAGTCAGTGGCAGATTCAGGACTAGAACTCAGCTCTCCTATTGCCAAGGTCAGCGCCTTTTCCAAGGCACCACAGTTTCCTCTCAAATTTATGAGAATCCAGCTGGTTCAGAGCATTGTCATCACTGTTTTCCCTTCTCATCCTCCAGAAGCGAAAAGGTAAATCATAATGAAAATAACTCCCATTTATATGGTACCTTAAATTTGTAAAGTTCTTTGCTCTCTGTGAGGTAGGTAGTGCAAATATTATTACACCCATTTTACTGATTAGGAAACTGAGGGTCTGAGGAGTTAAGGGGGAGGGCCAAACCTGACTGACATGCCACTGTACTCACCACGATATATATGTTGGTTCAGCAGAAGTAAAATGAAACATTTCTCCCTCTTCAGACATTCTGTATAGATGGAAGAGGAGATCAAAGAAGTTTTTAACATACGCCACCAAGGCAACCCACCTTTCTCAGGCAATACTAAAAATAAGTATAAATATAGTGTAACCTGAGTCTCAAAGCCTGCTGATATGGGACTTTCTCCCCATTAGTGGAAATCAATGCCCCGTGCCTGCATAAAGGGAGAGATGGGATTTGGTGAGAGTCAGAGAGAGGAGAGCATCAGGCTCTTTCAGTCTCTTCAGTCTCTTCTGGCTTCTAATTTTTTTTCGTATAACTTAATATTTTTTTGTCCCCAATTACATGTAAAAACAATTTTTAACATTCATTTAAAAAATTTTTTGACTTACAAATTTTTTCCCTCCCTTTCTCCTCTCCCCCCCTCACTGAGAAGGTAATTGGCTTCCAATTTTGAGAGAGAAGATGGACAATGTCAGGTTGATGAAGGAAAAGACTCTGGGAAGAAGCTAACATGAGAGGAGCTGGTGGTCTCCATTGTACCCCTGTCCCCAGTTTACTATGCTAGAGACTTCAGGGAATCTCCCCTTGGGTGAGATCTGACTCTCTTGGTTGATTTGGAAAGGAGAGGAAAAGGAGAGGGAGAGGGAGAGGGAAAAGGAGAAGGACAGGAGGACAAGAGAGGACAGGAGAGGAGAGAACAGAAGAGGACAGCTATCCCCAATGGGGATAGCTCCTTCACTCTGTATTGTCTGGTATATATTCTCCTATGTATACTTTCTCTGATTTTTGTTTTGCTATCAACTTAGATGAATAAATTTCTTTACTAATTGCTATATGTGTTTATAGTGGAACTGACATTTGAGAGAGAGAGAGACAGAGAGAGGGGGAGGTCAAGTCTTAGATATAAAACTTGAGTTTTCCTTTCTTGCTTATCATTATTGAATGGACATGAGAAATTTAGCTTACACCTGAAAACCACATCCCCTACTCCAATATATTGCAGGAAGCAGACAGAATTCTAGCCATTATCCCCTTTCTCTAAGGAGAGCAGAATGACCAAACTTCTGGCCCCAACCTCCTGCTTCCTCTCCAGGTAGGAATTAAAGTTCCCCCCCCCCCACCCCTGGGCAAAGGTGGGTAAGAGAAGGCTAGAGAAGTTCATCTGTGCCTCCTTTGGAGCCACACAAAAACATTGCCATAATACATGTGAAGAGACAGTCCTGGATTTTATAATAAATAACTATAAATATCACAACTAACTACACCAAGCAACCAGCTTTAAATCTGTTTGTTTGACTTTTGGCATTTTTTTCAACCAGCTTTAATCCATTCAGATTTATTTGTTCAGGTTTATTGGTGTGCTTTGTTTTTATAGTTCCAACAGGTACAAATTACTCCTATGTTATGAGGTCTCTTGTAACAGAGTCAATCCACTTATGAGGAAGATAAAGAGGATGGAGGATATTATGTAGTCCTTTCTTTCTCCTTGGTTTTGACAACTGTTCTTTTGAATGTTCCCTTTAAAGCAGTTTAGATGCTAACAATGTTAGGAGTCCATCTATTAGAGAATGACTGAAAAAACCATGGCATACTACTATACTGGAATATTAATGGGCAGTTATAAATAACAAACATGAAGAATTAGAGAAATATGGATAAATGCAGAGCTAAGTGAACAGAATCAGGAAAATATTGTGTGTGTGTATGTGTACACACACATATGTACGTATATATATGTATGTATAATGACTATAATATAAATGAAAAGAAGACTCAGTGTTCTAAGTCACAGTAGTATTAATCTTTGTCCCAGAGACCGGATAATGAAACATATATCCCGCCTCTTTTTTTTAGAGGGGGGGAAGGCAAGGCAATTGGGGTTAAGTGACTTGACCAAGGTCACACAGCTAGTGTGTCAAGTATCCGAGGCTGGATTTGAACTCAGGTGCTCCTGATTCCAGGGCCAATATTCTATTCACTGGGTCACCTAGCTGCCCCCCCTTTTTAAAATTAAATTCCAATTAAAATGTATGAAGTATGTATAAATGTACAGTTTTAAAACCAAATTTTAATGAAACGTTTTATAATTATTCCTGAGAAATCTAAGAAAACGTTTTCAGATTAAAGTTAACAAAAGGTAATAACTCAGGTTTTGTGGGAAAGCTCACAATACTATAAATTATTAAAAAATGCACAGAATCATTCATTGCCAAATTAGAGACCAGGAATGTCAAATGGTCCTCAACTCTTTTGTTTCCCTCTTGATACAGAAGTGGAAAACTATAGGGACAAAATTGCATATACTTTCATATGTGGTCACTGTATCAGTTATTTTTGCTCAACTGATTTTCTTTGTTACAAAGAAGTGTTTGAGCTGGAGGCTCAGTAGCATGCCTAGCTGAGTAGCATGTCTAGAAATGATTGTAATGCAAAAAAACATAAAGACACCAATTAAGCATTTTTTAACCAATAATAAGAACCACCACCACCACCACCCATCCCTTTCAAAACCACTACAGACATTAAATTTCTTTCTACACAGCACAAAATGATTCCCAGCTCAATGCCTGGAAATATACCCCTTCCTCATATCTGCCTCTCCAAAGAAGAAGCTAGCTTCTTCCAAAGACCAGTTCAAGCATCACCTCCTACACGAGTTTGTTCCTTATAGAAAATATTTCATAGCTCACCTGTGAACAATCTGTTCTCTACTTCTTCTGAGAATCCACATCTTCCTTCAAAGCACGGCTCAGTAGCCATCTCCTACACAAGGCCTCTCCTGATATTCCCCCAGATATAAGTGCTCCCTCACTTATAAAAATATTATATCATGAAATTACATATATTATAATTGCTTGTCTGTGAATATGTTGTATCCTCCACTCTTCCCCACAGTAGAAAACAGTCTCCTTGAGCAGAGGGACTTGTATCCCTGAGACCTGGTACCTCCCTTGCTTATAGTAAGTGTTTAATAAATGGTTTGGGGCAGGTAAGTGGCACAGGAGATAGAATGCTGGGCCTGTAGTCAGGAAGACTCATCTTCCTGAATTAAAATATGACCTCAGACACATACTGACTGGGTGACCCTGGGCAAGTCATTTAACCGTGTTTGCCTCAGTTTTTTGTCTATAAAATGAGCTGGGGAAAGAAATGGCAAACCACTCCAGAATCTCTGCCAAGAAAACCCAAATGGGGTCATGGAGAGTCAGACATGATTGAAAAATGACCTAAGAGAAACAACAATAATAAATTAGTTTGTTAAACTAAATTTACAACTTATTCACATAAAGTGTAGCACCAAACAAGAAATTTCCAACCCTAATTCCTTCTACTGGGCTGGCCATAACTGCAATAGCCAGAGCAGAGGTAGGGAACCTGTAGCCTCAAGGGCACAAGTTTGGATTCAGTCAAAGGGCTAAACTTGAGCACCTAGAGAGGACCACATGTGGCCTTGAGGCTGCAGGTTCCCCATCCTAGAGCCAGAGCAACTCATCCTTTTGCCTTAAGAACACAAGTTCAAGATCTAGGCTGAAAACAAAGACACACACACACACACACACACACACACACACACACACACACACACACTGGAAAAGGTGCATTATTGGATAGTAGCTTTTATCAATTACCATTCTACCATTTTTTTTCTGAAGTCTGGAAATTTAAACATACTAGATTGTTGCTTCGCTATTCTGAATGACTCTACCTCTTCAAGAAGATTGAGGATAACTATATACAGTTTGCATTAAATGTGCTAAAAATGCATTGAGGGAAAAAATAGAACTGTTATTGCCTTGCGTCTCACCATACCTCATTCCATCAAACCATTCACCCATCCACCCATCCATTCATCCCCATTCATCTCTTCCAAAGTCATTCTGCTGAGCAAAGTGATTGTTTCCATTCAGAATAAGGCACTTTCAGCCAAGCTAATGATTACATTTACAACTTGTATGACCTTGGACAATTTACATCCATAGGTCTCAGTTTCTTCACATATAAAATAAGGAAGTCTAGCTATAGGGTTTCTGTCCTCTCTTCCAGCTCTAAATCTATAATCCTATAATCTTTTGATCACATCAGTTTATTCCCTGGATAGCAGTGGATAGATAGCAGAGAGAAAGAGAAGGTGACCTTTATTTGGGAGCATTTGGCTTACTCTGAGAATTGGGGTTAAATTAAAAATGAAATTTCAATTAATCAAACCAAAAGATATATATTCATTGCATATGCTGTCAGACCTGGTTAGGATTTGTTAGTATGAATAAATTGTTCCCATCCCGTCTCCTCCTTTTTTATCTTTTGTTGCAAGAGAGGGCACACTAGTTAAGAGAATGATATATTCAGAAATGAATGTGATATAAAACCAAAAAGTATCAAAAAAAATGTTTCTTAAACGTTAAGGGATTTATTGAATGTGTGCTAACTGTCTCGTTTCCTTCCTTTCATCTTTTAGCCAGCCAGTATTTTAACATCTTTTCTATTTTTTGTGTTTTCTGCTTAGAAATTAAAAGAATGAGAACCTGGTGTGCTAGATAAAATCTCATTTAAAATTATTTCAGACATTACAGTCCTCAACTTTATAATCAAATAATAGAATTTTTGTTTTAGAGAATTTTCTAGATTTTCTCAACAATCAATTAAAATTTTATTTTCTCAAGGTCTTGGTAACCACAGCCAGTGTTGCCAGGCAGAAGAATAATGAATCAGAATCAGATGATGATATCAGAGTTGGACAGAACCTTCAAGCCTCACCTCATTTTCAATCCAACCAAACCTGAACAAAGAATCCTCTTATAATATCTCCAACAAGTGGATAACCAGACTATATTTGAAGATCTCCAATAGGGGGGATGCCATTATTTCACGAAATAACCTGTTCTACTTTGGGATAGCTCTAATTATTAGAAAATTTTTCCTTTTCTGAATTTTGAATTCACATTCCACCCTCTGCTCCAGGTTCCATCCTCTGAGGTCAAGCAGAATAATTCCAATAGTCCTACAAAACATCTACGGATAGCTATCTACGTTCCCCTTTTCTCTTTTCTCCCAGGTAAATGTCTCAGTTCCTTCAGTCAAACGGCAGGAACCAAAGGTTCTTCTTCATCTTATTTGCACTTCTCTCCAGTTTATCAATATCCTTCCCAAAATGTGGCACCTTCAAATGAGGGCAATGCTTTACATATGCTCTGAATAGAGGAGGGTAATGTAGAAATATCATTTCCACAGAAGAAACAGACAGTACTCATGTTTATCTGTGCTCCACATAAACCTGGTTCTAGGCTTGTCTCCTTCAGAAGGGCTTCCTGGGAATTTGTATCACTTCTAGGAATGTCCAGGACTAGAATGCCTCAAAGCACACCAGAAGGCAGAAAGGATACTTAAATATCTCAAAGGGATTAATTATTAAGCAGACCTAGGACAGTGAAAATAACTATGAAGATCTAGGTTTAAATCTCAGTGCGATCTGTATGACCTTGGGAAATCACTTACTCTCTAGGTCTCAATTCCCTCATCTGTATGAGGTGAGCTAGATGCCCTCTAAGCTCCTACAAGCTCTCATCCTATGATCCTGTAAGAGGGAGCTCCAAATTCTCAGTACACTCGCCTCTCAACAGACCAAAGTCAGCAAGTAAGGCAGATTGCATAATCTGAAATCCAAGTACTATTTGTAAAGCCAGTGCATTTGGTGACCTTGACTTTCTGCTTCCTGGGCTAAATCCATTCCAAAAGCTCTGTCAAACAGCTGCATCTGGACTTCCCTATGGCCCAGTCTTAGATTCCAGACACTTTCGTGGTAAGAAGGGACCTGAAAAAGCAAGAGGGAGAAAAGGAGGAGAAGGAAAGAGAACAGGCAAGTTTCATAAACCTGCAACAAAAACAATAAGCAGCACATCCCTAAAATATCCCTCAAAAGACTATAGCTTTATAACAAACTCTCAGGTCCTGAGGATTTTCAGATTCTCATTTTTCATGAAGTTTATAATTTTTGTATTGGCTATAAAGGGTGTTTTTTTATTGGTCTTTACCCTTACTTATCCCTAGACCTCTATTTTACTATATGTTATTCCAATACTGGTAGTAATTTTGACTAAATATTGCTTGAAGATTCCAGACCCTCTAAAAGGAAAGGGAGAAAAGAAATGGCATTCTGCCAACTGGAGAGCTTGAGATCAGCTGATTCCTTCAAGTTCTGATCCTATGAACTGGAAGAACCTATCACATATTTAGAACTTATTTTGGACATAGGCTCTTTGAGGCAGAAGGCTTAGCATTATCTTACTTGGAAGCTCCTTCCCAAAACCTTCTAGTATGATCAAATAGAGCTGAGCTCCAATAAATATCATATTTGAATCACCGGATTTTAAAGCAAGAAGGCACCTTAGAGGTATCACCCATCTTTTATGAGTGAGAAAACTGAGACTCAGACAGGGGAAGTGATTTACTCAAGGTCACACAGGTAGGAAGTGACATAGCAGGTCTTCCGAATGCTACTCTCCTACTCTTTCTCCTCCATCATGCTGTGTCTTTAGTGGGAGAAGGAATAGTTTCTTTTTTTCCTTAAAGTCCTGAAACTACAAAATCCCAGACTGAAATTTGGAAGAGACCTTAGAAGCCATGTAGTCCAACCTTCTTATTTTATAGATGAGGAGACAGACCTAGAAAAACTAACTCATGTTTAGATTTGTAATAAAATTCATCAGAAAACTTATTTTTTCCAAAATTAATTTCTTGCAATTTAGTGCTGTTAGCAATAGGCATTAAAATTCACTTAAAAGCTCTTCTTGCAAAAGCTCTTCTCCCATTTTTGTTTCAAATGACGTCTTAACTCTCCACAATGAGAAGAGTATAAGTATAATTAATCAATGTATTTAAATTTTTTTCTCTCCCCCAGAATATCCCCTCCTTCATGGCAGCCTTTTCCCACTGGTGAGTTTCTTTTGGGGGACAGCCCATGCTAGTCACGCTTTATTCCCAAGCAGGTTGTGCTTCTGACCCTCTAGACAAGGGTTCCCAAATTTATTTGGTCTACTGCCCCCTTCTTAAAAAAAAAATTCCCCAGCATCTCCTGGAAATCTACTTTCTTTACCCCTTTAATGTTTTTTTAAAATTTATATTACTTAAAAAATTAAAATATATCTTTTAAATGCCTCATCTTAAATTCAATAATTTATTGTAAATTTGTGGAATTTTTCCTGCATTGAAATTTTGATGAAGTAGTACTGTGTCATACAACAGTTTAGTGCCATCATATTGTAAACAAGTCATTAATTACATGCATACATTCCTGCTGATGCATGCTGGACTTCCTAATAATTCCAAATGTCACATTTGCCTGCCAACACTTGCTTGTTAAGACCTGTCGTCGGATTTGACCACAACTTGTATATTGTGTTTTTATTTGGAAAATAATGTAATCACTATGACTTTAACTCTGTTATACAACAGATGAAACATGTACAAAGTTTTTCAAAATTTTCTTCTCTTTTCTTATGCTTCTTTATTTTTATTCAATGCCCTCCAATTGTATCTAAGGTCACTACCACCTTCTCCCCACCGCCATCATTGCAGCACATGTACCCCCAGGGGGTAGTATCAGCCACTTTGGGAACCTATGCTAGAATCTGTCACTATACTAACCAGGTTCATAGTTACCTCCTCCACTCCCATTACTTTTCAGTTATCTTCTCCCATTCTAATGTGAGCTGCTTGAGGGCAGGAGCTTTTTTTGTCTGTAACTCAGGAGCTTAGTCTAGTGTCTAAAACAATATAAGTGATTAATAAATAACAGGTTTGTCTCCCCTCTCCCCCCCCAAAAAAAGAAAAGTTAACTCAGGATCACATAGAATCACAGGCAGAATCTGAATCTAGGTCTTCCTGAACTCAGGTCCAGACCTCGTAATCTCATACATCCTTCAATAACGGAACTGTGCAAGAACCACAAAATCTCACTATTGCAGGCTTAGAGAGCCCGCCGGTTCTGCCTGCCTGCTCTTGGCATGGTTACAAACTAATCAGCTAAGCATACTCTTTTTTATAAGTTTTTTTCAGGAGCAATAATAATAGCTAACATTTACATAGTGCTTGCTATGTGCCAAGTATTACTCTAAGTGCTTTTTACAAGCATTATCTCATTTGATTCTCACAATAACCTTGGGAGGTAGGTGCTACTACTACTTTCATTTTCCAGATGAAGAAACTGAGGCAAAAGGGGTGGCTAGATGGCAAAGTGAATATAGGACCTGCCCTGGAGTCAGGAGGACCTGAGTTCAAATTCGGCCTCAGACACTAAACACTTACTAGCCATGTGACCTTGGGCAAGTCACTCAACCCCAATTGCCCTGCCTTCCCCCCTCTGAAAAGCAAAGGAAAGAGGGAAGGAAGGAAGGAAGGAAGGAAGGAAGAAAGGAAAAGAAAGAAAGAGAGAAAGAGAGGCAAATAGGTTAAAAGGCTTACTCATAAATGTCAGAGGCTAGACTTGAATTCTGATCCTTATGACTTCAGGCCTGACATGCTCCACACTGTGCAACCTAGCTTCCTGAAGCAGTAACTAGACCGCTAGAGGATTGACCTGGGACTCAAGAGGACATACCTGGGTCCTGATTCTGCTATGGAAACCCGATGAGTAAACGTGAACAATTCATTTAACCTCTTCGTGCCCTAGACCACGCTGAAAGACTTTAAGTTATAGATGAGATAATCATTTTAATCAATGGAGGGAGTTTCTACAGCAAGACTGCCTAACACTTCAAAAACCCAGGTGTAGACCCAGGAAGGGGGAGGGGAATTCTTACAGATAACTGGAAGTTATCATAGTTCTAATCAGTCCCTTCTCCTCTCATGATTCTGACCGAGTCAGTCTTCTCACCACTTCATCCCTTCACTAGCCACCTTTCTTGACACAGCAACAGGTTAAAAAGTCAGGGTTTCTGGTAAGATCTGGGATCATTTCATCTATAAAAATACTTATGAAGGCTAATAAATGAGCGTAGCTAGGCAGCTTGGCTTCATTATTTTTTAAACTTGAACTGGGAAAACTTTGAGTAAGCTGATGTGACTCCCTTCAGAATGCCTGAAACCCTGGAGGAGTTGCTTCTCAGTTACACATACATTACTGCTGGAAAAACACTTCAACACATCTCTGGAGCCAAAGTTTAGCCCTAGAAGCAGCAGCCACAAACACGTTTGAGGTAAACGATGGAAACAGAAAAAACTTCTGACTGCAAATGGGCTTATTTCTGCCCCTTAATTTTTCTCATTTGCTGCAAGAAACTAATGCATTTCCTGCGGACAAAAAGACCTCCTGACCCTCTCGGCTGATACAACCCGCTTTACACATCCTGCTTCTCCAGCACCTAAAAATAAACCGGCGTGCAATGACACACAGAACTCCCCAACACACCCCTTCCCCTGAGTCCCTAACAGCACAACTAACCAACGTTCCAAGTCCTGCATCAGAAGCCTAGAATGCACACTTCCTCCTCCCCTCTCTACCAGCTCCTTTCCATCCCGAGCCGAAGCACCCTCCACCCCAGCCCTGACATTTCTCCTGCGCCACCCACCCTACTTCCAGGCACCTGACAGGAGCCCCTCAGGGGAAGGCGACTGGGTGCGGTGTGGTGCGTGTTTAGCCACTGCAAGGCGGGGATTAGGACGCCCCTTCCCCTTCCCCTTCCACTTCCACTGACCCTAGGCTCCCGTTCTAGAGATGAGGAAACCAGCTGTGCGCCAGAGCCCTGGCCCCCTTCTCCCCTGAGACATGCACTTCTACTTTTCAGGGCTGACCCTGAGCACCAGGACCCCCTCCTGCCTCTGCTTTTGCACGTCTCACCCCGAAGTTCCTCTCTCTTGGCCAACACCCACTCCCTTCTTTTCCATCTGCTACCCCCCCCAAAAAAAACATATGAGGAAAGAGTGAGTGCACAATTGTGGCTACGGAATGAGTGGGTCTGGGGTCAGGGTCCCTCTAAAGTGCTGCGCTTCTCTACTCGCACACCCCGGGACAGCAGGGGCAGCTGCCGCCACTCCTTCCCCCTTACCCCCACCCCCAAAGCCGCCAGACCCGCCCCAGCCGCAACTCTGCCCAGGCGCTCTAACCAAGGAGAATGAGACGCGGAGAGAGAAACGCTGCGACTCACCGCCACGGTCGCTCCTGGCGTCTGCCTGTGTCACCCGGAGAGAGAGGCGGCGGCGGCGGCGGCGTGGCGGCGGCAGCAGCAGCAGCGCCTACCCGCCCGCCTCCCCCGATGGCCGCTGCCAGCGCGCCAGGGCCCCCTCCCTGCAACCAACCAGACCCTCACCCAGCAGACCTCTCCCTTCCCCTGGGCTCTGGCTCTCGGGTGGCCAAGAGAGGCCCACATCTCCAGCCCCAGCCTGGGAGTGGAATGGCCATGGCTGGAGGGTCCGAAGGGACAGCTGGGGCCGGATTAGAGGGGTGCACGGGTATAGATATGCGCTAAGCCTTCGAGGGCTCTGGGGGTGAGAAGTGGCAAGAGACCGGTTAGCTGAGGGCCTTACATGGAGCTGGGGCTGGACGGGAAACAGAGAACAGGGAAGTAAATTCTGCTGTGGTCACCTTCTCTTCGATGGGGAGTATAACAAGTTTCCCCTGGGATTGTCTTGGTCCCATGTACCCTGTAGTTAGCACCATATAAAATTCAGGGGTCCCCTGCGGCATGCTGAAGAACGCCATCGTAATTTCTTATCATCATAGTCAAGGAAAGTTTGCTACCCTTGCTAATGCATGTAGGTATTGGAATGGCAGGTGCTACTAACTGCTCGTGTGACCTTGAGCAAATTATTTCCTGTCTCTGGGCCTGTTTTCCAAATCTGTAAAACGAGGAGCTCTAAGATCCCTTCCAGCGCTATGTACTCTGATTAGTAAAAGATACCATCCCTTCTCTCTGTAAACCAAAGGTTCTTAATGAGGGAGGGGGGTTTGGAGAGGATCATGGACTCCTTTGAGTCTGGGAAATCCTTATGAACCCTTTCTCAGAATAATGGTGTTAAAGGCATAGGACTACAAAGGAAAACAATTAAATTAAAATATGGTTATCAATTTTTTTAAGTTCACAGACCCTAAGTTATGAACTCCTTATCTAGACTTTCTCACTTTTCCTGGTCTCCTCCTCTCCCATGAAATCATTATTATTTCAATGCAGATGATTTTCAAATCTGTATATCCAGTCTTAATCTCCTTCCTGAGCTCTGGTCTCACATCCTCAGATGCCTATTGGACATCTCCAACTAGACATCTGGTAAGCATCTCAAACTCCACATGCTGGAAATAGAATTCATTAGCCTGCCTCTCCTCCAAACTTCCCTATTTCTATTGAAGACACTCCCATCCTTCCACTCACCCTAGAGCCATCCTGGATTTCTCCCTCTCCCTACCTCTTTTTCCAAGTCACCGAGTTTCTTCAATCCACAGTATCTTCACTATGTGCCTCTGCCCTCCACTCCCATGGTCACCACCTTAATTCAGGTACCATCTCCTCTCACTTGAACAATTCTAATTAACTTCTAATCCTCTTTGCAATCTTTCCCCTTTCCAATTCTTCCTCACAGCTGCCAAAGTTATTATCCAAAAACAGTCCTGACCATATCGCTCAGCTCCCTATAACTATAATACAAGTTCCTCTTTGACATTTAAAACTGATCAAAATCTAGCTACACCCTGCCTTTCCAGGCTTAATAATAATAGCTAGTATTCAAGGTTTGCAAAGCATTTTCCATGTGGTATCTCATTTGATCCTTAATACATGTCATTCCTTTTGTGCACTCTACCATGCTTCATGTTCCAGGCAAACCGTCCTACTTACTGTTTCTCTGCATTGGTTTCTAAGCACTGTGATTATGGCAGAGCGTTTGGAGCACTGACCTAGGGTGCTGATATTGCCTTCCCTCACCTCTTCCACACAGCAGTCTCTTGGACAATCCCAGAGTCCTGTGGCTGCCTCCACCTGTCCCTTTCCCATTCCAGGCTGCCACCTCAGTCCCAGGGCCTGTCTTTCCCCACAAATCTCTCTGCCATTTTTTTGCCCAGGGCAAATTCAGTTGAGGGCGGGGCTAGGGTTTTGGAAGACACAGAGGATGACCCATTTTCATTCATTCACTCATCCAATAAGCACTTATTAAGTGCCTACTATGTACTAGGCATTGTGCAAAGTGTAGGGCATACAAAAAGAAGCAAAAGACATTTTCTACCCTCAAGCAGATTACAATATAATGGGATGAGCATATATCTATATATGTGAACGTTTGAGAAGTTTTTACATGAACTCCCTTAGAATCTGGAGGTTTTCAATGTAACCCTATTGGTACCAATGGTCCTCTTTCCATAGTTCACTTGGGAGAATTCAATATCATGCTGGTAGGATTCATATCCTGTGACACCCTCTACTGGAGAATGGACACTAATGATGTTTGGTTGGTAAATCCTCAGTCACACTCCTCCTCTCCCACCTCCACAATGTATTACTCTGGTTACAAGAACCTACCACCTTGCTGTTCCCCAAACTAAGCATTCCTAAACCAAGCTCTATCCCTGGAACAGACTCCCTCTTCAGCCTGGACTCTTGGCTTACTACCAGGACTGGATTGTGCCACCTCCTTAGAGAAGCCTTTCCTGATCCCCCAAAACCTTAGTGCTTCCTTCTTCCTCAAATTATCTTGTGTTCATTTACCTATTGAAGTGGTTAATTCCCCCCTCTCCCTAGCAGAATATAAACTTCTTAAGGACAGGCTGTTCTATCTTGGTATCTTTGCAGTACTTTGCTCTTGCTAGGACCTCATCAAATTTAACTGAATTGTCAAGTGCTGAAATTCCCAGACTCTAGTCCTTTGGATGATGGCCTTGAAGATGTTAGTTTAAATGCAAAGCTGGGGAGCCATAATACATTCTCACCTCTTAACACCCCTGCTAAAATTGTGTTGTCAGGTCAATGAGGCCTGGTGGGAATGCTCAGGGTAGACTGTTCAGGAAAGTTTTGATGGGAATGGGAATGCTCATCCTGCAAAAGATCTGTGGCATAGTCACCCCCAAGTCTCAGACACAGCAGTGGGTAACCCTGGGCAGTCATCAAGCAGCTTGAGGGGTTTGAGCACCTGAAGGAGATGAGGGCCCAGACATAGAGGTCACCTTAACTTTAAACCACTCTACTGGATTATACAGCTTGTTTAATTAATTCCTCCAACAGGATGTGCCATCTCCTGTTTCTTTGATCTGGCTGTCTCCATTCCTGGAACGCCCACTCACCTCTCCTTCCTTTCCCCCAAATCCCACCTTCTGCAGGAAGTGCACCCCAGTGCTCCTTCCATGTCTTCCCCTTATAGATTACCTTTCATTTACTTTGTAGATAGCTTGTACATAATTATTTACATTTCTTCCATTTGTAATGGTAATTAATTTGAATTTGAAGACCCTTTTTTGTATTGGCAAGTAAGCAGGTACTTAGCACCTTGTTTCAAGTTAAGCAAAGGTAGCAGGTACTTAGCACTTAGTAACTGATCAAGCCTTTTTTGGGGAAACAGAAAGTATGAACTCCTGTCTCCTGTTACTGACATAACAGAAAGGGATTGGCTGAAACAGGAAGTAGCTAATGCTATGTGTATATAAGAAAAGCCCCAGAAAGGCACAGTCAGAATTTCTTGGGACAAGAATCTGGAGACAAAAGTTGCTGCCACTGGGGAGGCTGAAGAAGAAGCCCCCCTAGGCTGGAGAAAACAATTTTGATTTTGAAAACCTGGGTGGAATGGCTTTCTGGGAGCCAGCTGAAATTTCTTCTGAGTCTGAGGGCCAGCCAAACTTCAGAAGACTGAGGATGCATAACCGGGATGCAGGGACTTTGTCTGTTTGTGGCTTGGTTGAGCCTTGAATTTCCGGGAGCAGAAATTGTGAAGGATTTGAGATGAGCTGGACCCTGTGAACTTCAGTGTGGAGCAGGAACTACCCAGAGAGCTGGACAAGGAACTGGGAGCTGTCTACCATTGAACCCAGGTGACAGTCTGGTGAATCCAGGTAGAATCTGGGACCATGGAAGGGGATCCAGAGAATCTGAGAACTGACCCCAAGTCAAGATGAAAAGATCTCTCTGTGGGTACTGAGTAATGATGAAATTGTAGTTTACTAGTGACCTAGGGGTGGAGGATTTGTGTACTTTCTAATGACTGTACTTAGTGATTAATGATACTTAGTAACTGATTGCTGAACCAACTGATTGAATTAATTTAGTGTGCCCCATGAGTAGAAGACTTTGACTATTGTACTTTGAGATGACTGAATGACTGAGTAAGGAGGCAAACCTCCTTAGGGATACCAGATGATTATTCTTTTGACTATTGTATTTTGAGATGATTGTTCTTTGTTCTAAATATTGTGACCACTTTGGTGAAAACTATGCGGCCATTTTAATGATAAGTTGTTGTGAATACTATATTGTGATTTACTGTGATAAGTTGCTGCACCTTGATTTTCTGTGAATGTTTCGTTTTAATTTGTAAGGTGTTCACTCTACTGTGTAATTAGAACTTTAAAAGCTATTCTCAGTAGCATTCTTCTGGAAAGCTGCTCATGCATGGCATTATACCATTACAATATATGCTCTTTGAAGGCAGAGAATGGTATTTGTCTTACTTTATATTCCTAGCAAGAAACCCTCATGGTCTTCCCTCCCAAACTGATTTTTTTTTCTTTTCTTTTTTTTTCAATAGGCAAATGAGCCCATTTTTCAATTCATTTCTTATCCAGCCTTAAATCACTGAATGGGTATTGCCTCAGACAGACTGAAACCTCAGAAAGACCTTACAAGGAATATAAATTTCTTGAAATAGAGCTCTGGAAAACCAGGCATTGATAAAGGCATTGGGATTTCAAATGGAGCTACTTGACTATACCTTAAAATCAAATCACTCTGGCCCTCACTGATTGGCCAGTAATGGGCCCCAATCCAAGCCTCAGTTGGTCATTGTTTGGGTTTTGTTGGCTCAGAGGGAGTGTAAATAACAATTGTCTCTCTGCTGACCAGAAACCCTGAAGGTCTTCCCCTCCTAGATTAATTTTTTTCTTTTTTAGTAGGTAAAAGGGGCCATTTTTTTGCCTCATTTCTTATCTATCCTTAATCACTGAATGAATGACACTTCAAACAAACTGAGACCTGGGAAAGACCTTAGCTCAAAAAGGCCAAGGTCTTTCACTGCATCTGGGGCTATCTCCAGTCATCCTGATCTTTCCCTTGCCACTGGATCCAGATGACTCCAGAAGAGAGAATGAGGTTAGTGACTTTGCACAGCCCTGCCTGATTTAAGTCCAATTCACTTGCAAGTCAAGACATCGCCTTCCAGATGTCATTGATCCTTTTCTAGAATGAAGGACAAACAACAACAATTCCTAGCACTTAGCACACAGTGAATACTTGATGCACACAATGAATGCTTCCCGACTGACTGCAATATTTGGGACTATGCACAATGGGAAAGCTGGCCTTCTTGCCTCTTCTGAGCCTCATGCTTATAACAATCTAAACCATGGATACCAATTTCTTAATTGCTTTTTGGGAACAAATATTCCCCAGGAATATATGGCTTTTCCCTTGCCTAGGCAAGGTTAGCTGGTTTTCTGACACATTCACAGAACAAGGCAGTCATTAAAATGTGCTCTTGAAGTTTTTCAGGAAACAGAGTGAAGGTGATTTAAGTGGAAAAGCCTGCCATTTGGCATTTGCCTTTTACATTCTGCAGCTCGAAGTGGTTCTGACAACAACAGCCACCCAGAAGCTTTCTCCAAATTCAGGAAAAATTCAGTCTCCACAAAAAGAAGTAACAGAAACTGAAGTTATTTATTCCTCAAAGGAGGAAGTGTCTCCCTTTGTAAACTTCTCATGAACCATGTGTCTATGATGCTTCCTGATGAATTGGTTTACCAGTTGATGGGGTGTGACAAAGCTCATTGGCCCCAGGGAGGACCAAATAGAATACTCCCCCAACAGGCTTCCTAAAACAGCATTTCTTGACTAACTGGGCTACACCTACTAAGGCAATGAAAAGAGTGAAAAAGGAGAAAAAAGCTGCTCTTGCCATCTCCATTTTTTCTCTTTTCTAGTGGGGGCCACTTTTTTTCTGTTGAGGTTCGGGGTTTTAGGGGTGCTCGAGACCCCAAAATCCCAACATGCCGTCCTGCCAAATGAATTTGACTCAAGCCTTCTCTCAGCCAAAGTAAAGCAAAGTTTATTAAAGATTCACCAAAATGGGTAGATTCTTAAGGGGCCCAAGTATTTGTGACACTTGTATTGGACAAGCTGGCCAGAGCAATCTGACACAGAGTGAGTCTACACTTGATTGAATCTGAGCATCTTCGTGGAGGCAAGATGGACCTTATATACAGAAGACTGTGGGAGGGATCTAGGGGTGGTCTAGAGGAGGGGTTTGGGAAGGGTATTGAGGAGGAGTCTAAGGAGGATCTTGATGTGACTGAGCTGAAGGCTACCTGGAGATGACAGACAATGGAGGGCTAGGCTAGTTTAAGGGTAACAGATTTGGGTATAGATATTTTGATAGGATCAAGGGTAGGAAGTAGCTGCACCATGGAGGGGTAGGCTAGGTTAAGAGTAACAGAGATTTGGGCCTAGTGATAATGAAAGGCTTATGGCCTCACGCAAATGCCTCATCAAGTGGGAAGATTCAAGAACAGTTCAAGGGGGTTTCCAGAGTCTGTACCCCATCATGTCCACTTTAAAAAAATATATTCCAGGTGAGTTCAAATGCATTTTTTTCCCCTACAGTGTGAAGCAACTAGTTTCTCTCCTGGGCTCCAGTCCTATATCACCAACTTCCTCTTGGGCATTTCATACTGAATGTCCTGTCAACTAGGCATCTTGCAGAAGGGAAAATGCTGGCATTTAGGCATTTAGGTACAATGGAGTCAAGAAGACCTAAGTTTGACTCCAGCCTTTGATATTAGCTTTGTGACTCTGGGCAAATCACTTCACCTCTCTGAGAATTTTTTTCATCTGTAAAATGAGAAAAATGGACTCTATAGTCTTCAGAGTCCCTTCTATTATCCTGTGATCTTAAAATCAATATGCAACAGAGAACTCATTATTTACCCACCCCACTCACCCCCAAGCCACTCTCTTCCAAACTTCCCTACTTATTGTAAAGATACTGTTGCAGTTTGGTGTTCTGGGAACCCAAAAATGTAAGGGTGCAGGGTGAGTCTGTCTCTGAAGAATTCACCCACTCGAGTCTTCTTTCAGTCAAAGTAGCGGTTTTATTATAATACCTGTAGGGACAGCAAGATTCCCAGTAAATCATCTAAATTGATGAGGATGTGGGACTGATACTTTTATGCAAAAAAGGCTGTGAGAAAATCTGGATGGGATTAAGGAGGGGCAAGTAGCCTGGGGTAGGCCAGGTTTAGACAATGAAAGGAGTTAAGGTCAGAGAGCAGTGAAAGGGCAGTTAAAAGGATTATTGAGTATCTAGACTGGGATGGGCAAAATGCCTCAGGCAAAATACCAGTGTGGGAAAGTTCAGGGATTTTTAGGAGTCCAGATCCCATTGCCCCATCAGTGCCACCATTCTTTAAGTCTCCCAGCATCATATCCGTGGTGTTTTATCCTGGACTCCTTATTCTCTTCCACCACATGTCCATTCAGTTGCCAAAATTTGTCATTTCTACCTTCACTTCTTTCACATGGGTATCTTCTCCACTCATACAATCATCATCCTATCAAACCCCCATTACTTCTTGACATGACTATTACAATAGCTTCTTAATTGGCTTCCTAGCTTCCACTTTCCTTCCTCCAGGCTATCCTCCACATACCTTGTGAAAGTGATCTTCCTAAATAAGGTCAGCTCAAACCACTTTCCTACTCAATAACCTCCACGGGTTCCTTATTATTTCCACTGTTTGCCATCCAAAGCTCAACCTACCTTTTCAATATTATTACATATAAATCCACTTCATGCTCTCTGTGATGCAACTACACTGGCCTTTACGTTGATCCTCACACAGGACACTCTTTATCCCCTCTTTGCAGCTCTTCCCCACCCCAGAAATTCATTCATTTTCACCTTTACCTCTTAGGGTCCTGAATTTCTTCATGACTCAGTTCAAGTACAATTCAACATGAAACCTTTCATGATTCCCCATCCCCAGCTCAGATGTTACTGCCCTTGCCTTCAAAACTAACATAAATCTGGCCTCAGACACTTAGCACAAAAAACTAGCCATGTGACCTTTGGCAAGTCACTTAACCCCAACTGCCCTCCCTTCCCCCCCTCCAAAAAAAAATCCCCAAAACTAACATATACATTGGACATATCTATATATGTACATTCTTGTCTTCCCCTCCCCCACACACACACCCCCTGTCCTTGAGGACAGAAACTATTTTTTCTAATCTTTGTATCACTAGTTCCTTGCACAGTACCTGCTACATAATTTAAATGCTTGTCGATTATATGAAGTAAATGTTAGCCATAAACATACATGTAAAAAAGTGAATTTGCTATATTTTCCCCAAAATCCTTACCTCTTCCTAATTTCCATTCCTGTGGTGGGAACCACTATCCTCCCAGTCACATTGGCTTAAAACCTTGCTGTCATCTTTGACTCATCATTCTCTCTCAACCCCCATACCCAATCAGTTTCAAAGTGATATTGTTTCCACCTTCATAATATCTCCCATATGGGCCTCAGTCTTTTCTCTGACACTACCACCACCCTGTTTCAGGCCTAAACTATTGCTATATAGCCTTCTGCGTGGTCCCCTGCCTTAGGTCTCCCTCCACTATGGTCCATCCTCCACTTAGCCGTCAAATTAATCTTCCTAAAGTGAAAGTCTGACCATATCACCTGTCCTATTCAATCAACTCCAGTTGCTCCCTATTGCCTCCTGGATCAAAGATAAAATCCTGTCTTTGGCTTGTAAAGCCCCCAGCAACCTGGCCTCTTCCTAACTTTCCAGTTTTCCTATACATTACTCTCCCCACACTCTGTGATCCAGTGATATTGGTCTTCTCGACATGTCTGGAACAAGGCTCTCCATCTCCTGACTCCTATTATTTTCACTGGCTGTCCCCTATGGCTGGAACTCTTTCTTTTCCTGTCTCTACCTCCTGGCTCTCCTGGCTTCCTTTAAATCTCAGCTGACATCCTACCTTCACCAAGAAATTTATTTTAGTCTTCCTTAATCTTCATGCCTTCCCTCTGAGACTCTATGCCCAATTTATCCTGCATAAATCCTCCTCATACATAGCTCTTTGCATGCTGCCTCCCTGTTACACTACGAATCCCTGGAGAAGAAGGGTTGTCTTTTTTCTCTCTTTGTATCTCCAGCACTTAACACGGTGCCTGGCACAAAGCGAGTGTTTAAGAAAATACTGGTTGGCTTTTTGATTGACACAAGCTAGCCTTTCTCAATTTAACCAGGATATCTCTAAAGCAGTCCTTCTAGTCCCATGAAAGATCCTTTTGGGGCTGAGCTCTCTCTTTTCCACTTCTGAGGTCTCTGGAGAAGCTGGGTCCTTTTTCCTCTGGGACCTAGTTCCATCCTCTGGGCCTGAAATTGAAAGCACACTCTTCATAGTTATTCCTAGATCCTGCCCACAGACATTTCCTGCTGTGCTTTTTCTACGCTTCTGGGAACTCGGCATATTATTGTGTTCCCTTGAGGAGTTGACACCCTAATCTTAATCAACATCTCCTAAGTTTTTCTCTCATCTACAGTCACTCTATCTCTCCTTCTCCCCTCCCTCTATGCCCTCCTCCCTTTCTTCTTTCCTTCTCCCCTTCTTCTCTTTTATTCTCCCTCTCCCTTTTCTCTCCCCCTTTCTTATCTCCTCTTCCCACACTTCTCCTTTTCCCTCCTTTCTTTCCTCCCTTTCCTTTCTTCTCCCTCTTCCTTTTCCCCCTCTCTCTTACTCTTCTCTTGATTGTCCTCTTCCTCTCCTTTCTTGCTTCTCTATCTTTCCTGTCCCTCCCACCTCTGTCCTTTCCCTTTCTCACTTTTCTCCCCTACCACTGGATTTTTAAAGGCTGCAAGTTCCTTCACAATTCCACCTCCTAACTATGTCCACAGAACAATCAAACTGTACATACCCTTTGATTCAGCCATATCACTTCTAGGTCTGTATCTAGGCAAAGAGATCACAAAAAAAGGAAGAGGACTGACATGTACAAAAATATTTATAGCAGCTCTTTGTATGGTGGCAAAAAATTGGAAATTGAGGGGATGCCTACCAACTGGGGAATGGCTGAACATGCTGTGGTATATGATGTAATGGAATACCATTGTGCTATAAGAAATGATAAGCAGGCAGATTTCAGAAAACCTGGAAAGACTTACATGAACTGATGCTGAGTGAAGTAAGCAGAACCAGAAGAACATTATACACAGTAACAGTAACATTATGTGATGATCAACTATGATAGACTTAGCTCTTCTCAGCAATACAACGATTTAAAATGTCACTCCCAAAGGACTCATGGTGGAAAATATTGTCCACTTCCAGAAAAAGAACTGAGAGTCTGAATGCAGATGGAAGCATACTATTTTCATTTTATTTTTTTGATGAGGTTTTTTTCCCTTTTGGTCTGTTTCTTCTTTCACAACATGACTAATATAGAAATATGTTTTACATGACTGTACATATATAATCTTTATCAAATTGCTTACCATCTTAGGGAGGGGGGAGAGAAAGCAGAGAAAGAGAAAATTTGGAACTCAATTTTTTAAAATGAATGTTAAAAATTGTCTTTACATGTAATAGGAAAAAAATAAAGTACTATTTAACTTCACCTCCTACACCAGTCACGCATTTTTATAGCCCCATATTGGTCTATAATTCTAGAGAAAACCCCACCTTCAATGCCTCCAGCAACCCTAGACACGTCATCCAAATTCATACGATTTAGGGAGAGGGAATTAGAGTGGATTACCCCATATATCCATATGTCCCTACTTTTTGGTCTGCAATTGATGCAAACTACAGAACCACTGCTCTCCATGGCAAGGAGTAAAACTGTTTCTCTGCATTGACAAGAGAGTGGAGCCTGTCCTTTTCACCATCCACTGGCCTGCTCTGTGAGTCATGAACTCTAGACATCAATCTATTGTCTTTGGGAAGACTACTGGGTCTAAAGGTTTTCCAAAACAGCTCTGGAACTTTATGGAATGATGCCATTACTCTGAACTAAAACACTTTGCTTTCTTGAAGCAGGTAAAGTCTTGTCTCTGACTCCCAATTTTGATCATCTTAGTGCTGTAGTAAGGTCCACTAAATTACATGAGATGATTGTTGTATTATCTGAGCAACATAGGTACTAAACATTCCATAGATGCCATATTGTTGAGAATTATCTCTGTTTGCAAGGCATGGGTTCATAGATTCAGAGCTAGATGGGACTCTAAGGATCCTGAGGAGACCTTAGGGGAAATTGAGGCCAAGGGTGGAGAAGAGATTTGCCCAAGGTCATATAATTATGAAGTGACAAAAGCAGGATGTGAACACCAGTGTCCTTTCTCCTGCCTTTCATTTTTCCATGAGGCTAGAGGTCCCATGAAAGAAGGGACCCTGTCTTACCTAAACTCTATATCTCTTCCCAACACATAAAATATTGTTCTGCACACAGTAGATATTTTAAAATTGTTTGCTGAATAATAACTCATATAATGTATTAACCTTTGCCAAACATTTCACTCCTTAATAGTTCTATGAGGAATGAGTAGCATAGTATTATATACATTTTACAGATGAATAGATCAAGGCTCTACTATTTTGAATACTACTCTGCACACAGTAGATAGTTTAAAATCATTTATTAAATAACAATTCATGCTTATAAATTACAAAACACTCACTCACAATGGCCATATAAGGTATGAGTAGTATATTATTATACCCATTTTACAGGTAACAATATTGAGGTGCTAAGACTTGCCCATAGTCATGAAGCTGGTAAATGTTACAACCAGGATTGGAATTTAGATCTTTGGACTCTATAACTCTCTGTACTACACCACACTGCTTCCTTATGAATGCTCTATAACACAGAACACTGGTTATTTCACAGTGAACAGAAACATTTATGTACCAGAGGAAAAAAGAAGACATTTCTAATAGCAAACAGAGAAATTATTGTTATTTAACATCATCTGTAAGATTCCTCTGCCTGCTGGTGTCTTCCATTCCATTGATAAATTCATTGTTGGAATTGTCACTATAGATTGAATTAACCAAACCTTCTCTGGCCAGATTTCTTCCCTGGTGGAATCCATCAGCAAGTCTGGGTACAAGATAGATGTTACCAGTCCAATAAGACTGGTAGTGGCTCAATGAGTAGAGAATGCCGGGCCTGGAGTCAGGAAGACCTGAGTTCAAATTTGACCTCAACACTTACTAGCTGTGTGACCCTGTGCAAGACACTTAACCTCTGTCTGCCTTGGTTTCCTCAACTGTAAAATGGGAATAAAGATAGTTTCTACCTCTCCGAGTTGTTCTGAGGATCAAATGAAATAATATTTGTAAAAAGCACTCAGCATAGTGCCTGGCTATATATAAATGTGTATTCCCTTCTCTCCCTTCCCTTCCCCAGCCATTGAGACAGAAGCTTCAGCTTAAGAGAAGTGTAGGCAACAGGATCAATTCCGTTTTGTTCTAATTGGTTTTAGCCCTGACACTGTGAATAGACTTGTATCATAGCAATTGTGAGTTTGCCTCCCTCACAGCTTAGCAACCATTTGAGACTTTTGTGGAAAGAAGAAATGTTCAGCTGAGGTAGGCCACCTTTGGAAATACAGTGTGCAGATCAGAGAGTCATGGAATTATCCAAATCTCATTAGTGACATTTTTGGCCATCCCCTACCACAGCAACAGAGTCTCTGGTTAAAATAATTTCATTAGCTCAGTGGACCGGTACATTACTCATATGCCAAAGGTAAGACTGAAAGTCTAATAGAAAATTGGTGAAACATAAAATTTTTATCTATAGTTAAATATAGTTTGGAATTAAAACCACAAGATATAACTATGACATCTCACTGTTATTTGAAATGCTATGTTCCTCCTTCAGTCTATATTCTAAAAATGTAAAGGGCCAGAAATCACAGATCTGTTTACTCACCTCACCCCTTGTTTAGGAGTAGTTATTCCACGTGACTCTTAGACAGAGGACTTTGGAAGTTTGTAACAATTTCTTCTCATTTGGATGGTGTTTGAGAGTTTGAAAGATAGACCATTATTCTTAACAAAGCAAACTTTAAAAGAAATTAAATAAGATGTTGCTCAGTCACGTCTGACTCTTCATGACCCCATATGGAGTTTTCTTGGCAAAGATACTGAAGTGGTTTGCCATTTCCTCCTCCAACTCATTTCACAAATGAGGAAATTGAGGCAAACAGGGTTAGGTGAATTGCCGAGGGTCACCCTGTTAGTATCTAAGGCAACATTTGAACTCAGAAAAAGAAGTCCTCCTGACTGCACGTCCAACAATATGCACTGTGCTATCTAGCTGCCCCAACAACTTTATCAGTGATACTAGGGTGGCTAGGTGGTGCAGTGAGTAGAGCACCAGCCCTGGAGTCAGGAGGACCTGAGTTCAAATCTGGCCTCAGACACTTAACACACTAACCGTGTGACCTTGGGCAAGTTGCTTAACCCCAATTGCCCTCCAAAAGGCAAAAAGTAAATGAAAAAATAAATAAAATAAGAGATACTCAAAATTTATTCATGAAATACAGTCAGAAAAAGACCAAAATAATGAAAGTGGCTTATAACGCAATTAGAAAGGGTTTTTTCCCTAGTTAACTAAACTCTTTTGTTGTCAGTGACAATGAAGGTCCATTATCTCTGCATGAGTGAGGCAAGTTTGAAGAACAGATGTTCCCAGAAATCTTTGGATAAACAATTTCTTTCATAAACTTCCTTATGACACTGTTGTCTCCCCATGGTTCCTGTTTCTAGAGAACTAGGAGACATTCCTGGTCTACTCCTCTTGGCACAATGTATATGGATTTCCCTTTTCTTCCCTCAGGACTGAGTTCAGGGAAAGGAACCTGTCCTAAATTTGGTAATATCCCAAATCCATTTCCTTTCTGTTATCTCACACTTATGCTTCCCTGCTCCCATTACTAATTTGGGAGACTTCCTGTCCAGACTCAGATTTGGTTCTAGATACATCACCCATCTCTTAGTCCATACCAGGGGGTGGAATGAACTAGGACACCAGTGATCCCTTGTACTCTTCTCAGAAAACACAATATCAACTCCAATAAAATAAACTTAAAAGAAATAGTATTCTAGTCATGTGTTTCTTTCTTGTCTGTTTGTTACTCCCATAAATTTTCTAGCCCACCCTTCTATCTAAGTACAGCCCTTCCTTATCTAGTAATGAGCACAGATTTTTTTCTCTTTCAATATTTTATTTTTTCAATTACACATAAAAATTAACATTTTTAAAAATTTTGAATTCCAAATTATCTCTTTTCTTCTCCTCCCCTCCTGATACAGCAAGCATTTTAATATAGATTTTACATGTGAAGACATGCAAAATGTATTTCTAAATCAACCATGTTGCAAAAGAAAACACAGACAAAAAAATAATAAAATAAAAAAGTGAAAAACAGTAGGTTTCTATATGCATTCAGATTCCATCAGTTCTTTCTCTGGAGGTGGATAGCATATTTCATCATGAGTCCTTTGGAATTGTCTTAGATCATTGCTTAGACTAGCTAAGTCATTCACAGGTGAATATCATACAATGTTTCTGTATATGATGTTCTCCTGGTTCTACTCACTTCACTTTGCATCAATTCATGTGTTTCCAAGTTTTTTTCTGAAAGTATCCTATTCATCATTTCTTATAGCACAATAACATTCCATCACATCCAATCATATACCACAACTTGCTCAGTCATTCCCTAATTGATGGGCATCCACTCAGTTTCTAATTCTTTGCCACCACAAAAAGAGCAGCTATAAAAATGTTGTACACATAGATCCTTCTTTCACACACCCCCCTTTTTAATGTCTTTGGCATACAAACCTAGTAATGCTATAGCTGGATTAAAGGTCATACACAATTTTATAGCCTTTTGGGCATAGTTCCAAATTGCTCTTCAGAATGGTTGGATCAGTTCACAACTCCACCAACAGTGCATTAGTGTCTTGATTTTTCCACATCCCCTCCAATATTTTTCATTTTCTTGCCATTAGCCAGTCTGATGGGTTTGAGGTAGTGCAATGCCAACACAATACTCACCGCACTGATGGTGATCACGAATATGCCGGCATAGTTCTCAATCCTAAAATATAACAGACTCAGAGTGGCTAAGTGGTGCAGTGAATAGAGCACCAGCCCTGGAGTCAGGAGGACCTGAGTTCAAATCCAGCCTCAGACACTTAACACTTACTAGCTGTGTGACCTTAGGCAAATCACTTAACCCCAATTGCCCTGCCTTCCCCCCTCCAAAAAGCAAATAATTATAATAATAATAATAACAACAACAACAACAACAACAGACTCTCCATATAGAAGACAGAAGTAAAACATTTATTCAGACACCAGAAAGCCAAATCCCAACACCGGGAAACCAAATCCATCATAGCAGTAAAGAAGTTAACACACCATAGCACAGCAGGGAGTCACACCATCCTTTAACCTTCCCACAAACAAACAATCACAAGCCTAGCTGTCACAGTAGGGGGAAAACAAACACTCACAAGCCCAGCTATCTCCTTGGGTGTGTCCTCTCTTTCCTCCATCTCTAGCTGCACAATTTCCTGTGGGCTTTGTTCCAGCCTTCAACAAACTTCTGCCCCTCAGGCTCCATGTGATTACATTCAGCTTATTGAGAGGCAGGGAAAATCTTCAAAGCGGGAAGATCTTCAAATTTCCATTACCATTACAGGTGGTACCTCAGAGTTGTTTTAATTTGCATTTCTATAATCAAATGATTCAGAGCATTTTTTCTTATGACTATAGATAGCTTTAATATCTTTCTCTGAAAAATTTTCAGCCCATATACTTTGACCATTTATGAGTTGGGGAATGGCTTGTAGTCTTATAAATTTGATGCAGTTCTCTACATATCTGAGAAATGAGGCCTTTATCAAAGAAATCTGCTGTAAAAACTTTTCCCACTTTTCATCTTTCCTTCTAATCTTGGCTGCATTGGTTTTGCTTGTGCAAAATCTTTTTCATTTAATGTAATCAAAATTATCAATTTTACATCCTGTAATGCTTTCTATCTCTTGTTTGGTCATAAATTCTTCTCTCATCCAAAGATCTGACAAGTAAACTATTCTATGCTTCTCTAATTTAATGAGCACAGATTTCCAAGTCCAGAGTACCTAGTTTTCAGTCCTGTAGCTGTATTTACTTGGCTAAATATCTTAACCTCTCTGAAGCTCAGTTCCCATATCTGTAAAATGGGGATTAAAATACCTGTACTTCCTCTTTCACAGAGATATTGTTGAGAAAGTGCCTTATAAAGTACTATGTAGATTTTATCTGTCATTACTTATCACTTGCTTCCCTACAATTTCAAAAATATAGAATGGTCTAGAGATCCTCTCAACTCAAGTTGCAACTGGACTTACTGAAAACATAGCTATTCTCCTACCTTCTTTTTACTTCTCTGACTTTCTCATCTAATCAAAAGACTATTTTATAACAACTAACAATCAAAGAAACACAAAATGCAAACAACTGGCAAAAAAAAATAATTAAAAGCAATGAAACTCAATACCTACACAAAGAGATATGGGAGAATAAATACACTAATTCATTGTTGGTGGATTTGCAAACTTTGAGAAGTTCTCTGGAAAGCAAAGGAACAGTACATATTAAAAGTTACAAAAATAATCATATGCTTTTATTCCCATAATCCACTTGTTGGGAATACACCTTGAAAGTGTTATCAGAAGCAAACAAAAACAAGACTACCTGTTCAAAGATTTATGTAATAGTATTATATGTAATTACAAAAGTAAAAAACTGGAAATGACCTAATTGTCCAGGCATAAAGGAATGCTTAAATGAATGGTGATACATGGATCTGATAGAATGCTGTATTGCGATTGAGACTGGCAAACAAAGAATACAAAGAAATATGCAAATAACTTTGTAAAATAGTTGTTGTTGTTGTTCAGTCATTTCAATTGTGTCTGACTCTTCATGACCCCATTTGGGTTTTCTTGGCAAAGATACTGGAATGGTTTGCATTTCCTTCTCCAGCTCGTTTTACAGATGAGGAAACTGAAGCAAACAGGGTTAAGTGACTTGCCAAGAGTCACACAGACAATCACTGTCTGAGGCCAGATTGGAACTCAGGAAGATGAGTCTTCCTGACTCCGGGCTCAGCACTACCCACTGTGCCACCTAGCTGCCCCATTATGAAATACTGCCCACTGAGAAAAAATAGAAATAGAAAATATATGCCCATCAATTGGGGAATGGCTGAATAAGCTGTGGTATATGAATGTAATGGAATACTATTGTGCTATAAGAAATGGGAAGGAGATGGAC
>CM053580.1:477047544-477063017 GCA_028627135.1 Pseudochirops cupreus
TTCTCATTTCTCTTCCCAATTTTGCCTCCATTTCTCTTATTTGGTTTTCAAAATTCTTCTTAAGCTCCTCTATGGCCCGTAATCAGTTTATATTTTTCTTGGAAGCTTTTGGTGTGGGAGTTCTGCCTGTGTTGTCTTCCTCCCATTCCGTGCTTTGAACCTTTTTGTCCCCAAAAAAGGAATCCAAAGTTGAATTGCTATGCTTGCTTTGCTTCCTTTGTCTGCTCATGTTGCCAGTCAATTAGCCTGACTCTTGAACTCCCTGCCACAGTAAAACTCTGCTTCCAGAGGGGAGAGCTTTGTCCCAAATCACTGAGGTTTTCGCAATCGCAGAAGCTAACAGGAGGCCGCCGTCTCTACAGCCCCCACCAGCTTTGGCTCACTGGTCACGCACCTTAGCACCACCACCCAAGACCATGATCCCAATCCAGGCAGGTTAAGGCAAGAGCATATAGCCTCTGAATGGTTGCTTGGCCTCCTTGCAATCTGCAGGCCGCTTCTGGCTCTGGCGGCAGAGGACTGGACCTGCTACTCCGTCCCTGCCAAATTCAGCCAAGTTCCACTGACTTTTCACTTTGCCTTTGGCATTTATGGGTTGGTAACTCTGGAAACCACCACAACTGCTGGTGATCCACTCTCCTGTTGATCCATTCTGCCAAATGCTCTCACCATGGCTGGTCCTGGTTGCCCTGGGGCTAAAACCACATCTCATGTGGCCCTGGGCTGGGCTCCCAGAGTGTTGTGATAAACGCTTCCTCTCTGCCTGCCGGGCCACCTTCAGCGGGAGATTTGTTTCTGTCACTTTGTGGGTTCTAGAGCTCTAAAATTTGTTTAGAGTCATATTTTCTAGGTATCTGAGGTGGTTACGGGGGGAGCTCATGGAATTTTCCCACTTCTATGCTGCCATCTTGACTCCACCCCCCTTAAAAAGATCTTAAGGCTGATTAAGCTCATGCTATGACTCATGGTGTCAAGGACAGGAAGTAGAGAAATATGAAGGCAAGAAAGTCCATTAGAAAATATAAGAGAATGAAAATTAAAGGATATTGGGAACTTGGGGGGAAGTATATAGTTAAGGAGAGAGAGAAAAAACCCTATTACAAGCTTAGATTCAGCTCTTAAAGTAAAGCTGCAAATATGCATTTCTCTGATGTTTCTGTATTAGAATTAGGTATACAGGATAAGAGTGTCAAATTATTAATGCTGTATCAATAGCCGGCAGTGATCCTCACATGTTACGGTGAAATTGCATAAAAGCTTCCTTGTTTACCTGTTCTATTTCAACAGCATTGATGATGATCTCCTTGACCCTTTCTTCTGAAGGCTTATTCACTAAGTAATGAAACATCAAACAAGCAAAGTCACAATGAAGACCCTGAAAAACAGTGGGGAAAAAATCTTAATCCAAAAGTTATTTTCACATGGTATGGTATGTTATATAAAACAAGTTCGTTTTTTTCAAAAGGCACATTCCAAGATCTCAAGAAGGTTCTAGTCTATCTAACACAGAAATATTCATGTGGACACAGAGGAAACACCAGAAGAAAGAATGATGAATAAATATCCAGATGATACTAATTCATGAAACTTCATGAATTAGGGCAAGGTCTGTTTGATTTTATGAAAGCCTACACAATAATGTAAAACAATTACAATTTTGTTACTTTTAAGTATATAAAAGAACTAGACCAAGATAACAAAAATGCTGCTTCCCATAAAATTTTATAGGAGTTGCTTAAGTACAAAAAGGCTTAAGTGCAAAAATACTATTGTTTGTATTCTAATAGGTACTTAGGATCCTTTAAAAAATTGGTCCCCTTGAAGAGTTTAGTTATTCTTCTCAAAATTTTTTTTTAACACTCTTTGCTCAGCAAAAAATGTTTTCATATATAGTTAAGCAAAGGTCACCTTCTAGGACAGCAGTTCTCAACCTGTGGGTCGCGACCCCTTTGGGGTCAAATAGGGTCACCTAAAACCATCAGAAAACACATATTTCCAATGGTCTTAGGAACCGAGACATGGCTCCTCTATCCATCTCCAGGCAAGTCTGCCCACGTGCAGATACGCCCACATACGAGTATTAAAGGGTCGCGGCATTAGGAAGGTTGAGAACCACTGTTCTAGGAAGTCTCTGAAATTCTGTAGTAGTGCAGTTCAAAATCAATATGGTTTTCCTGTTCCCTAAACATTACACATGTTAAAGATGAGCCCTTTTGTTAGGCAGTGCACTTGAGAGAGCAATTTGGAAATGGGTTTGTTAAAAGTAACAAATCTTGCTAGGGCCAAGGAAAGTTGTTTTTGTTTTCTTTTTTCCAGTTTTAACTTCATAAGGTATCACTGAAAAGGGTATAGAGTATATAATTTAACTTCTTATTAAATAAAGATCAGACAATGGGCCGGGCAAAGAAAGATAGGTAGGGAAATATTTTCCCCATAATTTAGTCATTTTCACTTTTAGTACAGTTCAGTTTTCCTCCCACCCACACACCCCTGTGCCATCTTGGATTTTCAGAAAATGTTGACGCAATTACAAGATTTATGCTGTAAACAAACCCGTTTTTTTCCACCTGGAGATAAAGAAAGCTAAAGGTCCTTTTTACAAAGCTCATTCCATGTTCCACATATTTTACTCTCAAGAAAACAGTTAATAATGTATACAGGGTGCTGGCAGGAATAGGCAAGTAACATTTGAACTAGCCTCCCCCATCCATAAAATATCTCCCAGATGTATTTCAGCAAAGGTGATTGTTTATACTAAGGTATGAGTAACTGTACACTAAGATATCAGGTTAACATTCATCTGAGTACTCAAGAGAATTAGTTTTGGTCAAGATATGGAAGAAGGTAGGAAAAATTTAAAGGAAAAGTTTTATATGAGTCATGAGACTTACAAGAGACTAAAGATAACAAGTCACCAAATGTATGAAGGGCAAGAAAGAAATTTCACTATCTTTAGAAGCTATTCAGCCTAAACATACCTAGACCAATAATCTCCTCTGCAACATACACCCAAAGTGGTCATCTAGCCTTAATCTGAAGACCTCAGTCAGTCAATAAACATTTATTAAGTACCTATATGTGCCAGGCACTGTGACAATCACTAAGGATACAAAACGAGGCAAAAGAGCCCTCAAGGAGCTTACAATGTAATGGAGGAGACGACATGCAAACATATATGTACAAACAAGCTCTATACAGGACAAATGGGAAATAATTAAAAGAAGGAAGACATTAAAGTTAAGAAGAGTTGGGGAAAGGCTTCCTGAACAAAGTGGGATTTTAGTTGTGATTTGAGGGGAATCAAGGAAGCCAGAAGGCACAGATGAGAAAGAAGAACATTTCAGGCATGGGGGACAGCCAGAGAAATAGCAGCAAGTAAGCAATGGAGTGTCTTGTTCCCAGAAGAGCCAGGAGGCCAGTGTTACTGAATAAGAATAGTGGGGAATAAGGTGTAAGAAGACTGGAACAGAGATCTAGAAGGGGAGGAGGTTATGAAAGGCTTTGAATGCTCAACAGAGCATGTTGTATTTGATCCTGGAGGGGACAAGAAAGCAATGGAGTTTACTGAATGGGGATTTGCCATAATTGGGAGGCTTTAGGAAAATCACTTGGAAGGCTGAACGAAAAATAGAATGGAGTGGGGAGAGACTTAAAGCAGACAGACCCACCTGCAGGTTACTGTAATAGGCAAGGTGTGAGGGGATGAGGACCTGGCAGTGTCAGAGGAGAGAAGGGGTTGTATTGGAGAGATGTTGTAAAGGTAAAATCAACTGGCCTTGGCAATGGATTGGATATGGGGGTGAGAGAGGAGTCCAGGATGATAGTTAGGTTGTGAGCCTGAGGAGGATAGTGTCACCCTCTATAGTAATAGGAGGGGAGGAGGTTTAGCGGAAAAGAATGAATTCTGTTTTGGACATGTTGAGTTTAAGACGTCTACTGGACATCCAGTTGGAGATATCTCAAAGGCAGTTGGAAATGCATGATTCAAAGTCAGCAGAAAAATTGGAGAGGAAAGAAATTACCATAATGATGGTAATTAAGTCCACTGGAACTAATAAGATCACCAAGTGAAACAGCAAAGAAAAAGAAGGCAAGAAGGCCCAGGACAGAACCCTGAGGATACCTACAGTCAGAGGAGCCAGCAAAGGAGACAGAGGAAGAACCTCAAAGAAATGGGAACCCATTTACTACTGGAGGCAGCCCACTTGTTTCTGGATAGCTCTAATTATTGGGATGTTTTTCCTAAGTTGGCCTCTTTACAATGTCTATCCATTGCTCCCAGGTTTGTCCTCTGAAGTCAAACTAAAGAAAGTATAATCCTTTTTCCATATGACTTTTCAAATACTTAAAGACACCTAGAGAGTCTTAATGCATCCTTCCAAGTCTTCTATTTTCCAGGATACATGTCTCTAGTTGCTTCAACAATTTCAAATATGATCTTAAGCTTTAGTCACCCTCCCTTCAGTTTATTAATCTCCTTCCTAAAATTTGATGCCCAAAACTAATAGAACACTTCAGGTGTGGTTTGACCAAGGCGAAGTATTGTAGAGTGGAGCTATTATCACCCTCATTCTGGACTTCTCTTAATGCATCCTAAGACCACAATAAGCTGGACAACAGAAAGAAGCTTTGCCTCATTTTTACCTAGGACTGATACAGGCTATCAACATACTAGTAAGGTCTCATCTGAAAGGTTGAGAACCTCAGGTTCTCTTGGCTCTTCCCAAGCAGTCCCAATGGTGGTTAGTTCAGTTCTATCTAGCAACTTCACATCTAATTTAATTTCTCCTCCATTACTAAGAGAAAGTAAGTGAGAAAGAGAAATGGGAAAAGATGTGCGCCCCTCCTATTATCATCAATATCACACAGTATTCTTCCAAAGACCTTTAGAATGTATCCTCTCATAAATACCAAAGTTCTGCTAACTATATAATAAAAGAGGTTTTCAAATAACACTTGACATTTTCCTGACTTTCTTATATAAAAATGCAAGTGATCTTAAAAATATATCAAGAGTGTCAAAAGCCACTTTGATTTTTCTACTATTAATTGTAACTGAGAGGGCCATATAACATTGAGACAGCATTCTCAGATGGTCTGAACATTCTCAGATGGTCTGAACATTCTCAGATGGTCTGTATTTGGAGGTTGTCTTCAGGTACTAATCCCAAAATGTTAGTCCAGGGAACCATTTTTCTTTCTAGAAGACGAATATCAATGTTGAAGACAAAAACAAATAAATAAATTCTGGGGAAAAAAAGATGAATATCCTGAAAAACATTAGAACCTATCTTTTTTATTGAGTTACCATGAGCATTTTTTTAAGGTAAAGAAAAAATCAGAAATGGATTTCATGGTTAATCGTACACATCGCAATTAGAATTCATATCTTACCTCATCTCTGCTGATGAGTTCATTGGAGAAAGTGAGCCCAGGCATAAGACCTCTCTTCTTAAGCCAAAATATAGCCGCAAAAGAGCCCGAGAAGAAAATCCCTTCCACAGCAGCAAAAGCAACCACTCTTTCTCCTGTTATATAACATACATTTACTTTAAACAATCTAAAATGCAAAATTCTTTGTAAGACAGAACAGAAATAACCCTGTTCAATGACTTTCTGATAATAAACATCAGTCAAAACATAAAACTGGAAGATACATCCTAGCCAAAAGTATTTTCCATTAGGCACTTTTTAAAAATTTATTTTAATTCATGGAATTATATTTCATGCAAATCTTTGCACATTTTTCTAAGATCCCGGAGATCATTATTTCTTTTTTTTTAATTTATTTATTTTTAGTTTACAACATTCAGTTCCACAAGCTTATGAGTTCTAAATTTTCTCCCCCTGCCTACCCTCTCCCCTCTCCAAGACAGTGTGCAATCTGGTATAGGTTCTACATATTCATTCATATTAAACATATTTTCACATTAGTCATGTTGTAAAGAAAAAAAAATTATAACCAATGGAACGAACCATGAGAAAGAAGAAACAAAAAAAAAAAAAAGAAAGAGAGAGCAAACAGTATGCTTCAACCTGCATTCAAACTCCATAATTCTTTCTCTGGATGTGAATAGCATTTTCCATCATGAGCCTTTTAGAGTTGTCTTAGAACCTTGCATTGTTGAGAAGAGCCAAGTCTATCAATGTTAGTCATCACACAAGGTGGCTCAATCTACAATGTTCTCCTGGTTCTGCTCTCCTCACTCAGCATCGGTTCATATAAGTCTTTCCAGGTTTTTCTGAAGTCTGCCTGCTCATCATTTCTTACAGTACAGTAGTATTCCATCACAATCATAAACCACAACTTGTTCAGCCATTCCCCAAATGATGGACATCCCTGTAATTTCCAGTTCTTTGCCACAAGGAGAGTTGCTATAAACATTTTAGAACATATAGGTTCTTTTCCTTTTTCCCTAATCATCTTTGAAATAGACCTAGTAGTGGTATTGCTGAATCAAAGGGTATAGGCAGTTTAATAACTCTTTGGGCATAATTCCAGATTGCTTTCCAAAATTATTGTATCAGTTCACGATGCCACCAACAATGAATTAGTGTCCGATTTTTTTCCACATTCCTTCAAACATTTGTCACTTTTCCCTTCAATCGTTTTAGCCAACCTGGTAAGTGTAAAATGGTATCTTTTTTAATTTGCATTTTTCTAATCAATAAGGACTTAAGAGCTTTTTTTATATGACTATAACTTGCTCTGATTTCTTCATTGGAAAACCACCTGTTCATATCCTTTGACCATTTATCAATTGGGAAATGATTCCTATTCTTATAAATTTGACAAAGTTCTTTCTGTATTGGAGATATGAGACCTTTATCTGAGAAACTATCTATAAAATTTCCCCATAATTTTCTGCTTTCCTTTTGATCTTGGTTACATTTGTTTTATTTGTACAAAAACTTTCTAATTTAATGTAATTGAAATTATCCACTTTATACCTTACTCTGCTCTCTATCTCTTGTTTATTAACAAATTGTTACCCTATCCATAAGTCTGATAAGTATTATATTCGATGTTCTAATTTTCTTGTAATCTCTCTCTTTATATCTAGGTCATGCATCTATCTGGAACCTATCTCGGTAAATGGTACAAGATACTGGCCTATGCCCAGTTTCTGTCATACTGTTTTCTAGTTTTCCCACCAATTTTTACCAAATAATGAATTCTTATCCCAAAATCTTAAGTTTTTACACTTGTCAAATAAAAGGTTATTATATTTAACTGCTGCTGAAATTGTATGGTCCACTCTATTCCACTGACCTACCCTTCTATTTCTTAGCCAGTATCAGATATTTTTGATAATTATTGCCTTATAATATAGTTAAAGATCTGGTACTGCTAAACCTCTTCTTCCTTTACATTTTTTTCATTAAGTCCTTTAATATTCTTGACTTTTTGTTCTTCCAAATGAATTCTGCTATTATTTTTCTAATTCAGTAAAATAATTTCTTGGTAATTTAATTGGGATGGCATTGAATATACAAATTAGTTTCAGTACAATTATCATTTTTATTATATTGGCCCCGCCTACCCCATGAACAATTGATATTTCTCCAATTATTTAATTCTAATTATATGATAAATTTTTTAATAATTTTGTTCATATTATTCCTGAGCTTATTTTGGCAGGCGTACTCCCAAGTATTTTATACCATTAGCTCTTAAATATTCTTTCTCCTCATCTACACCTCTGAGAAGCCCTTATTTCCTTCAAGACTCAAATCAATCACCACTTTTCATATGAAATACTATCTGATCCTCCCTAGCTTCCAGTGCCTACTCCCATTACCTTGTATTTTACTATTTTTTATATAATTACATATGTACACATTGTTTGCCCCAATAGACTATAAGCTTGAGGGCAGGCATTGTTTCATTTGTATTCCCTGAAAATAAATATTCAATTTGGTATTTTTGTTTTATAGACATAGTTTTTATTTAAAGTTCACTCTGTAATAAAAATAAGTAGGAGAGATACCGTTAGTCTACTTGCTATGTGCTAACAAAACCTAATGAAAATCAAAATGTGCCTTTGCTTGATCTGTCATTGTGGTGTCATCTTTTTTTTATGCAAAAATCTTGTCCTTAGTTGTAATTATTTTTATATACACTGTGGGATATAATGCACTGAGAATTCAGTATTAAATAATTATCACCAGCCTTCACAGAAGCAATGTAGTACAGTGGACTGAGAACCAGGAAGCCTCAAGGTCACCTCGGACTCAGACTGGCTGAAAGAGCTTTGGCAAGTCACTTAAACTCGAAGTGTTCTATGCCAGGGGTGTCAAGGTCAAATAGAAAGCTGGGCTTATTGACTTGAAAAACCACAAATTAATATTATCTATGTTACACTGTATATTTATTTATATTGTTGAACACATTTCCCAGTTACATTTTAATATGGCTCCCCTACACTGGCCCTCACTCTAGGCAACATTCTAAGACTCTCCACTGGCACAGAAGTTGCAAATATCACAAGTGCAGTCTCTATCCTTATTATCATGTGATGGAGCATTCACAGATTCACTTCATTGATAATCAGAAAAAAAATTAATTTTTATAGGACACTGGGAAATTTACAAAGATGTTTTCATTATCTTATTTGAGCTTTGTGGCAGTCAAGACCTGTGATATACACAGTATGGATGCTACTACTTCCATTTAAAGATAAGGAAAATAAGTCCCAGAATTAAGCTGATTTGATCATGATTACATAGCTAATGGGTATCAGAGGCAGGAACTGAATCTAGGTTTTCCTAACTCCAATTTCACCACTCTAATCATTATGCCATGCTGCCTCTCAGAAGTACAAACAAAGTATCTTACTACAATATCTTCTGAAATAATTTAGACAACTTTAGCTGACAAATAGGAAACCTGATTTTAAAAGCACATATGTATAAGTCTCTTATATTTATTAACACTTAGATGATCTCTTTTGTGTAGATTCTCCCTCTAGTACTACAAATCACAACCCTTCCATGCTCTCTCAGCCTATGTGATTCTTGTCCATGTGGTTACAAAAATCTTCCACTCAACTCAGTGGAGGCCTTCCAGGTTACTTTCGTATTTCATGGTTCCTACTGCAGCACTCATATTCTCTTATCCTTTGCTCCTGATATACAACTGGTCTCTCTCTTTTTCCTATCATATACATCCTGATGTTCCTTTCTAATGTGATTATACTTGAGAAATGCTCACATTTCTGTTAGAAGTTGGTGAAGTTAGGACTGTTCACATTACTGCTGGGAGTATGTGGTAGCCTACTCAGATCTACGATGCATCTTCCTTCTGTCCTCTGGATCACCTAAAACTTTGATTTTTCTGAAGTCACAGTATTCCATGATTTATAGCTCTCTAACACCACTGAAAAGATACCAGTGTTGTTAAAGATAGGCCTTGGTGACAAAAAGCACTACATGAGGACAAATTACCACTAAAGCTTACAAATGGGGCTCAGCTCATTGTGTCAATCCAACTGCATGTTGTAATCTGGGAAATATGTAGTTTTCACTCTGTCTTTTCCCACTGTACATAGTTAAGCTAATCTCTTTCAATGATTATGGATTTTATGCAATTTCATGTATCTGATGAAATGAAGCATTTTCAAAAGTTTGGCATCAATGGGCTCATGTGACTTTTCATTCTTCTCTCCCTTTCTTCCTCGTTCCAAATGCCCTTCCTTCTTGAAACAGAGCCCTCAGCTCTTCTCAGCAATGCAAGGTTGTAATAACACTCCAAAAGATTCATGATGGAAAGAGATGTCCACATCCAGAGAAAGAACTACAGAGTCTGAATGCAGATTGAAGCAAACTATCTGCTCTCCTTTTTTGTTTTGTTTCTTCTTTCTCATTGTTCACTCAATTGGTTACAATCCGTCTTTACAATTTGACTGTTTAATGTGAAGGTATTTGGAGATCCTATATGTGATTGCACGCTGCCATGGGAGGGGGGAGGTTAGGGGAGAAAATTTGAAACAAGGGATTGTGGAACTGAATGTTATAAACTAAAAGTAAATAAATAAACTTAAATTAAAAAAAAGAAACAGAACCCTCAGGGCAGGGTTTGTCCTAGCTACAGGTAATCTGGAAAGCAACCCAATAAGTATTTCTCGAATGCTAACCATATGTTCCCAGTGGTAGCGAAGGAAAAAATAGCATTCCTCTCTCCTCTCTCTCTCCCCTCTATTTTGCTTCACCATCACAGCATCCAATAAAATGTGTTTGTTCCCAAAGGTTTACTTCTCCTTTCCCCTGTCTACTGGAATTTAAGACAAGTCTACCTCTGATATTTACTATCTGATTCACCACGGCCAATAAGGAGATTCATGCTGTGGGCTGGGATTAGGAAAAGGGACCTCTAACGTTCCTTTTAAGGCTATGATTCCACGGTTTGATGATTTACAACACTGCAGGAGACAAATTTTGACCTGCTTTTGAGTCAATAAGGGTACAAAATATTACTGAAAATAGTTATAAATTGTAGATGACGGGGCAGCTAGGTGGCACAGTGAACAGAGCACTGGCCCTGGAGTCAGGAGGACCTGAGTTCAAATCTGACCTCAGACACTCGACATACTTCCCAGCCATGTGACTTTGGGCAGGTCACTTAACCCCAACTGCCTTGCAAAAAGCAAAAAAAAAAAAATTGTAGATGACTAGAAAACTCTTGATCATATTTTGTTGCATGACTCTTAGTTATCTCTCTGTCTGCATTATGCCTGTTTAACCTTTAGTCTGTCAGCATACCAACTAAAATTAGATTGTTTACTCTAGTTTCTAATTACCTACTATATCTTATATTTTCATTACAAATTTAAGACTCATTTTCCTTGAACCAGATATCAATGTTGATTATTCAGAATAATTTATGTTTATTTACAGGAATGGAACTGATATTAGAGATCAATAAATTTAATTCTAAGACCCAATGAGGTTAACAGTGATTCCATCTAACGCCACCCTACATTAAAAAGCTCTACACTGGCTGAGTCCAATTAGAACATATGTAAATTAAAGCAACATACCAAATGTGGATTTTCTGTCTGCTATCCATCGCAAGGCCCAATCTGCTTTCCTCTTAACACACGGCATTGTTTCAACTGCATTGAATAAGAACTCCCTGTAAAACCAAAATATTAAATGGTATAATTTCTTACTTTTTACTACCTAGTTTTCTTTATCAGACAAAATTTTCATTGCTCAACCACAAATAATTACTGAACTACCTTCAATTCTATAAACAATACATAGGCAGTTTTTCAGCATTCCAGAATATTCACTAAAAGCAAAGAAAACCATAGTAAACCTCAAAATGACAATGAAATAGGTATCATCTGACATGTTATTTGTGACCAAAGATTTCTAAATAGGACAGTTTCTTTAAACATACTTTCTTTTTTTTTAAGTAAAATTGTCATCTTTATGATATTGGTTAGGCTTACACAGGCCATTTTTAAACATACTTTCAAAATTTTGTGATCAGAATATTCAACATAAGATAAACATACATACAATGAACAAAAAATATGGTATACCTAAATTCAAATGGCTAAATGACTGCTGATTCATCATTTTGTGTGGGTGGAAAATAAGATGTTATTCAATGACTGACTGTAAATGTACAGATGAAGCAGATATCTATAAATAAAGTTAAAAGGCTGAAGAAAATTCCAACATACCTTTTTTGGGGGTCTTTGATATAGGTATCTATTAGTAAACTGTACATCTCTGAATGAATGTTCTCAATGAGAATTTGAAAGCCATAGAAACAGCGTGCTTCTGGGACCTGTACTTCCTGACTAAAACGTTCCACCTAAAGGGAAAAAAAATATAAATTTAATGACAGTTCATGAAATATTAGTTATCAAGTCAATAAGAAATTTAATTTCAAAATCATTAGCCAAATATTCTCTATTAAGCTTGTCCTATCACAAACTGGCCAAGAAGATGGTTTTTGTAAATTGTGTATAATTAAAAGAAGTTATTTCTAATTTGTAAAAATGATTAGAGCTAGTCCAACATTATGTCTGCCAAATGAAGGAGAGGCATCTTTTGCTTGAATATTCAATGATCCTTCCCCTTCTCATAACTTCAATTTTAAAGTTTTTACCTTTCCAGATACTTTTTTTCAGTATCAATATGAAATATTTTACTACTATCATCAAATATCTATTGAGTATTAACCAAAGCAAAGGAAATCACTCTTACCAAATTTTCATTGACTATTCCATCACTGGCTGCAAAAAAAGCCAAGATGTGAGAGATGAAATACTTCTCATCTGATTTCAGTTTGTTCCAGTGAGGAAGATCCTTTGATAAGTCAACCTGAAATTCAAAGTTTCCAAAATTTTAACTTAGAAAAGGTCAAAATATTTCTCAATAAACAAGCAAAACCTCAAGCTGCAATTCACCCTTCCATTATGTTTAAATTATATATAAAGAAATACTTCTATTGCACATAAATTTTGAATTCTCTATTCTTCTGAAAGAGGGGTTATAATGTTTGGTAAGATTACATTTTAAAAAGTAAAACAGAGCAACCTACATTACAATCTGGAGAAAAGTTAATAAGGAAGTTTATCTTCAAAGATAATTTAAGAAAAGAGTTAATAAACTTCCATTCAGTCAACTGCTGTAATTTATACACTGCTTAGCATGGTGATGAGAAGATAGTAAATTATACTTTCCAATTTTCCCAAATCTCTTTTTTTAACTCTAATAATATGGAGGTCAAAATTATATGTAGGTCTACTAAGGACTTCACCAATATCACAAATACAGTAGTGAAAAGACAACTTCCTTCTTCTTCCATGTCCTGTTGCTTTCTACTAGGGTCAAGTTAGTTTTTGATACATAATAAATACTTGATAGCTGGTTACCAATGCTACTACATTGACAAGTCTTATATTTTATAAACTGCCAGTAGTTATGTCAAACACAGAATTATCTGGGTTCAAAATACATTACAAACATACCTTACTTTGTAGAAGAGGGATTCATAAAGTTAGCCAAAACATGAACACTGATAAATTGAAACATACTTCCCAACTATCTTCCATTATAAAATATGACACTTGTTCCCAAAGAAAAAATTAGTTTTTAAGATGCAATTTAAAAGAAAAACAAAAATACTCTAAGGTTGTAAAAAATCACACAAAAGAAAAAAAATTCCTGATAAAACCTGAGTGCTAATATTATTCATAAATCTTAAAATACAAATGATTTTGAGAAGTTTTGTTCTCTTGAGCCAAACTGGAAGACATGCCCTCTCAGTTGCATAGATTAAAATGTAAGCTCCTTGAAAGCAAGAATTTGTTTTTGTTTATTTTGCAAATTTGTCTTTTCACATCCTAGTACAGAATTGTCACATAGAAGAGCACTTAAGAAATATCAACTGACTAGCGGGGGGCGGAGGAGACAACTCTGAATTTCTCTCAAGAATGAAAAACTTTTTGAAATTCAATTTTGTAGAAATTCATCTCAAGTGTTTCCTTTGGAAATCCTGGATTTTTTGTTGTTGTTTTACAATAGCGTCTTTTAAACCGTCTAACTTAACTTGTTTGCTGTTTAAGCAGTGGTTTACTTTCTGGTTCTGTCTGTCCACCTAAGTTTATTTTAGTGGAAGAAAAAACACTGCTCCATTTGTGTTCTTCCAGTAAGGCCAAAGCTCACAGGTAAGGCTAAAGTAATCAGTTCCTTAATTTTTATTTCTATAGGATGAGTTTCCTCTAGGAGACAACAAACCTATCAGAAATAAAACCAATGACTAAAAATCACTTATGGGTATCAATTTTGTAAAACTATGGATGATTTTCTAAGTAGATGTCAAAATAAAAACCTTTTTAAAATATCTGGAGTAGTTATTTATTGATTCAGTCTCCTATCTACTGTAAATAACTTCTAGAATCTTTTTTCCATAGGTTTTCATATTAAGCTGTTAACTTCTAGACTCTCTCCAATTTTCCCAATCTAACACTGATAAGCCAAAAGTTTATTAGTTTATTAAGGACTTAGTAGAATGAATAGTAAAAAGACTACTGCCTGCTTCTTACATGCCCTATTCCCTTGCAGTAGGGTCAAGCTACTTTTTGATACCTTGATGTTAAATTGCTTCTGTTTGACTTATAGTCCTCTTTAATTCCCAAATCACTTCAGTTTTATTTCTTAAAAACTATTCATTCCGGTGGAATCAAGATGACGGCAAAGAAGCGGGAAAACTCCCCATTACCACCCCCAAATATCTACAAAATGTGACTCTAAACAAATTTTAGAGCTCCAGAACCCACAAAGTAACAGAGAAACAAATCTCCCGCTGAAGGCAGCCCAGCAGGCAGACAGGAAGGGTCCATCGCAGTCTGCTGGGAGCCCAGCCAAGCCCGGCCTGAACCCCTGGTCTTAGCCCCAGGGCAGCCAGGACCAGCTGTGGCTGGAGCATTTGGGAGAGTGGATCACCAGCCACTGTGGCAGTTTCCAGAATTATCAACCCATAAATGCCAAAGGCAAAGTGAAAGGTCAGTGGAACTTGGCTGAATTTGGCGGGGATGGAGGAGTGGGTCTGGCCCTCTGCCCCAGAGCCAGAAGTGGTGGAAGCAGCAGCCCTGCACTAGCCTCCACATGGCTGCTTCAGAGCTCCGGGGCTGCAGATTGCAGGGGGTGCCAAGTGATCATTCAGAGGCTAAGTGCTCTTGCCTTAACTTGCCTGGATCGGGATTGTGGTCTTGGGTGGTGGTCCTGAAGTGCATGATCAGTGAGCCAAAGATGGTGGGAGCTGCAGAGACAGCGGCCTCCTAATAGCTCCGGCAGCTGCAAAAACCCCAGTGATTTGGGAAAAGCTCTCCCCTCTGGAAACAGAGTTCTACTGTGGCAAGGAGCTCAAAAGTCAAGTAATTGACTGGCAACATGAGCAGGCAAAGGAAGCAAAGCAAGCACAGCCATCCAACTTTAGATTCCTTTTCTGGGGACAAAAAGGATCAAAGCATGGAATGGGAGGAAGATAACACAGTCAGAACTCCCACACCAAATGCTTCCAAGAAAAATATAAACTGATCACAGGCCACAGAGGAGCTTAAGAAGAATTTTTAAAACCAAATAAGAGAAGTGGAGGAAAAATTGGGAAGAGAAATGAGAATGATGCAAGAAAATCATGAAAAGAGAGTCAACAATCTGACTGAAGAAAATAACACCTTAAAAACTAGATTAACTCAAATGGCAAAAGAGGCCTGAAAAGACAGTGAAGAGAAGAATGCCTTAAAAAGCCGAATTTGCCAGATAGAAAAAGAATCTCAAAAGCTCGCTGAAGAGAATAATTCCTTCAGAATCAGAGTGGAGCAAATGGAAGCAAATGACTTTATGAGAAATCAAGATACTATTAAACAGATCCAAACAAATGAAAAAATAGAAGGCAATGTGAAATATCTCACTGAAAAAACAACTGACCTGGAAAATAGATCCAGGCGAGA
>CM053580.1:477063517-477080091 GCA_028627135.1 Pseudochirops cupreus
AACAAATGAAAAAATAGAAGGCAATGTGAAATATCTCACTGAAAAAACAACTGACCTGGAAAATAGATCCAGGCGAGACAACTTAAAAATTATTGGACTACTTGAAAGCCATGATCAAAAAAAGAACCTAGAAATCATCCTTCAAGAAATTCTCAAGGAAAATTGCCCTGATATCTTAGAATGAGAAGGCAAAATAGAAACTGAAAGAATTCACTGATCACCTCTTGAAAAAGATCCCAAAAAGAAAACTCCCAGGAATGTTATAGCCAGGTTTCAGAGTTTCCAGATCAAGGAGAAAATATTACAAGCTGCCAAGAAGAAACCATTTGAATACTGTGGAAACACCATCAGTATAACACAGGATCTAGCAGCTTCTATGTTAAAGGATTGAAAGGCCTGGAATATGATATTCCGGAGATCAAAGGAGCTAGGATTAAAACCAAGAATCACCTACCCAGCAAAATTGAGTATAATGTTCCAGGGGAAAATATGAGCATTCAATGAGGTGGAAGACTTTCAAGCATTCTTGATTAAAAAACCAGAGCTGAACAGTAAGTGTGATATTCAAATACAAGAAGCATGAGAAGGTAAACAGGGAAAAGAAATCATAAGGAACTTATCAAAGTTGAACTATTTACATGCCTACATGGAAAAACGATAATTGTAACATATGAAACTTTTCTCAGTATGAGGATAGGTGAAGGGAAAAATTATTCATTCCTCACTATGTATTTGGAAGAGATGTCTACATTTCTTCTCTTATGTATAATATACTAAACTTGTTTCTACTGAATACTGTCCTATCTCACCCCTTTCATTTTTAACTTAGAAAGTTTCCTCTCTGATAACAATCTCACATCCTTTTATTTCTCTCCCTCATTGTCCTGAACTAAACCAAACCTTTACCCTCCTCTCCCATTGATCTGGCCTCATTTTTCACACTTTACTCTCAACTATATATAGCTGACCAATTAAACTACATAGTGTCTTCCACTCCTGATTTTCTTGTACTTGTACTTCTCTTGTCTTGCTGTCATTTTATGTAACTCTGTCTTCTCTGCTATAATGCTGCATTCCAGTATAGGAAGTCACTTCATCATACCTCTGAGTTGATGGGATTCACTATAAATTCGTATCATCTCACCTACACTGGGTCTTCACTGCTACCCAGAAACTTTTATTATTCTTGATTTATTCTATTCCACTTTCCACAATGGCTATTCCAAAACTTCTCTTCTCAAGTCTCTAATGCTTCCTCTACTCTCTTTTCAGCAAATGTTTCACTATTTTATTGAGAAAATAGAGGTTATTTGCCAGGAACTCCCTCTTCTTTCCAACTCGCTAGCTCAAAATCCCTCTACACATTCACCCATATTCTTCTCTTTTTCTTGTTAAAAACCAAGTGGCCAACTCTTCTACTTTAATGCTATCTTCTCCCATCTTCCAGGAGCTAGTCACACCAATCATTTCTTGAGCACTCAGTCCTTCCTCCTTTTCCTCTCTCATTTTCCCCCCTTATTTCCATTCTCTGTTACTGGCTCCCTGAGGCCTACACATATGCCTAGCTCTTCCGTCTTTAAAAAACTTTCAGTTGATACTTCTAATCACCATCCTTGTAACTTTCCAACCAAAATACCCTTCAGAGGCCAACAGGTCCCTATATGTGTTGTAACCCCAATTAAAAAGTAAACTACTTAAGGGCAGTGACTTTCTTAATTTTTGTTTTTGTAACCCTAGTGCATGGCGTATTTTAAGTATTTAATAAATGCTTTTTCATTCGAGACAAACAATTTCTCTTAACTGCTGAATATAAAATTGAATAATATTATTGTCTTCTGAATATTGAACAAAACTTGATTTCACATAAATATAGTTATCCCTTCCACACAAGAGGTTAGAGACATGGTACCCTCTTTATTCTGGAAAATATGTGCAAAATATTTTTGCTCTCTCTTTGTACCACAGAAGAAGTTTGCAATTTTTTTCTTTTCCTTTCATGTGGTGTTTACAGTACCTTAATGTAAAATCTGGGTGAAGAATTTGGTCATAGGCTATATATTATACAATACTATACATATATTTTATGTATTTCTGAGTTTCTAAACTTTTTTCTGTGTCATCTACTGGCCTTTGCACATCATCTCAGCTTCCACAAAACTCTCAAAAAATTAGCACTTAATTCCTATGCCAACCCAAGATGTATTGAAACTGCGATGGGAAAAATGGCAACATGAAAGAGGTAACTGTAGTCTTAGTTCCATCATCCATATCACCAATTAAATTTTGAAGAAAAAAGTTGAACCAAGTTTTAATGTACAGCATTTAAACAGAAAGTAAAATATTTTAGGTTAAAAGTTGTGTAACTCCCTCATAAAATATATTTTAAACATTGCTATCAGCTCATCAAAGAAGTATTTGCCATCACCCTGGAGAGTGGCCAGCACAGAGTCCAAATGGAAGGGGTATTCCCTATGGATGGTGAAGTCTTCCAGATAGTTCTATTTTTTATTAATGTCATACAGACTGTATCAAGCCATGGAACACTTCAGAGTCTCCTAAATGAGATTCATAATCTCTCAACAGTTTAATCCAACTACTCAAACAAGAAAGACTACGTGAAGAATGTCAATTGATATGCAGTAGGATGGACATTCCACAGAGCTGGACAATCTTGATACATATCTTGAACATAGAGTACACATGAACAATGGCCTAGGTCCAGAACTGAACATGAGGAAGAATGAAGATTGGACTGCCTCTGGAAAAGTGTATAGTATTTTAATGACTCTGATCTTTGATCAGAAACAAAGATTTCTCTTTTTAACAAGAATATTCTTCCAGTGTGCTATATGGCTTCAACGTATGAAATATCAATTTCCAAATAGTTAAAATTGCAGGTAATTCAAAGGGTAACTGAAATGTCCCAGGTGGGACACAACATATTAGCAGTAAAGAAATAAAGAGAAATGGTATAAAAAATATCATAGAGGAGTTATTTGACTAGTATAAGAGGTGGGTTATCCCTATATTAAGAGAAAGGGATAACCAACAGAAAACTCATAAGTTCAATTAGCATTTATACAATGTCAAGAGATCTAGAGGGAAGGCCCTCAGCATGCTTTGTAAAGATCCCATAAAAGATTTACTGGAGGACATAAATTATAGTCATATAAGAATAGAGAGCAGATGAGTTGCAATCTGAACCACTAGAGGAAGTACCCAAAATGATGAAAGTATGGATCTTTGAAATATTGAACTATCAGGAGTCTGACTAAATTACAACAATACGTATTTTTTAAATGAAGCACATTTCATAAACACATTTTTAGAGAGAGAGTTAAAAATTGTAGTAATTATCTGTTATAATAAAATGCATACTAAATATGCCATAACTAGGGTAACATTTCAGGAATTCTAAATATCAGGAATATCTTTTTAATACTGACAGAGGATTGTAATTATGAAATCCCTTTACTCTTACAATATATTTGCTGCTAAAGAGAAAGTGGTGTGTGTGAACTCAGACTAGGATGCAATCCCACAGCTCACTTAGTTCAAATAATGAACGTTTAAAAAAACAACAAAACCACAAACAGTTGGGTAGTCAGGTGTGGCAAGCTTTTAACTCATTCTACATTACATAGTTAGAGAAAATGTGATGGGAAAAATGGCAATGTGAAAGAGATAACTATACTCTTAGTCCCAACATCCATATCACCAATTAAATTTTGAAGAAAAAAGTTGGACCAAGCTTTAATGTACACCATTTAAACAGAAAGTAAGATATTTTAGGTTAAAAGTTGTGTAACTTCCTCATCAAATATATTTTGAATATTTCTATCAGCTCATCAAAGAAAGTTATAATTTTACTTCCCCTGGACAGCTGCTTCAATATAGTAAATGTATAAAGAAAGACATAAATGTAAATTTATATTAATGGCAGGTTTAAAACATTCACAATTGGGCATAAGAACCATAACCTCTGGCTCTCTAGTTCAAATCCTATCTATTACCAATCCCCCACAAAGAAATATATATATATATACATACACACAGATATATATAAACTAAAGCCCCCTCCCTTCAAAAGCCTCTTTTAGAAATATTAAAAAATCATTTTAAAATTATCCTAGTCTGAAGCCTTTGACCTAATAAAACAGAGAAATCTTATCAGGCTTTCCTTAACTATCAGTTCCAAAATAATGCCCTCGGCAAGAGCAAGGGGCTCTTGATTGATCTATCTTGAAGACAGTTGGGTAAAGATCACAGTAACATAAAGAAGCTTCTTTGATTATTTAAGTTAATGAAAACATCTCGTGTTCACCTTTGACCAGCTGGAAAGAAGAAATCCTTAAAGTCAAAGCAGGATTGAATGATTTTAGGAAATGTATTCTTCCAGGGTGACTGTTGTTCTGTTTAATAAAGCAAAATGTTAACTGAACTTTACCTTGAGTTATGTAACTGTTTTATTTCATTGTGCAATTTTGTCTATTGTCCAAAACTGCTATAACTACAACTTCAAAATAGCTTGTGAGAGAGATTTTTAGTCACGGGGTAGCTCTGTCCATTGTTGGTCCCCTCTCTAAGCAAGATAATCAAAATCAATAAAGACTGTTTCTTGAAGGCTTGTGCCTAAAAAACAAGAGTAAGGAGTTTTCTTCTACGAGACTCAATTAAATTAAATCATACCATGAATATCTGTAGATGAAATTTGAAAAAGGACAACAAATAATGATGAACAGTTAGTTTTGATGTGTTTCAGTAGTGATTTCTTTTCATTATTAATGACACTGTAATTGACATTTTAATTCTAATATATGAATATTTAATGTCACTCAAAAAAAAAAAGTGAACTTAGCAAGAATGGCTAGACCTGACCAAACTTATAAGTTATAAGGGGAGGTGATGTGGAATCAGCCTGGGAAGACAGGTTGGAGCTAAATTATACAGGGTTTTTAATGTCAAATAGAAACTATATTGGCGAGACTTGTGCTTTAGGATTTAGGGTTATCAACGTCACAGCTATGTGGAAAATGGCTTAGAGAGCCAAGAGACTGAAGGCCAGGAAGCTAATTAGAAAACAATTGCAATACTCCTAGAAAGAGATTGAGGCAGGCCCAAATTAAGGAAGTTGTAATACAAATGGGGAGGATGGATGTGAGCAATGTTTTGAAGGTAGTTGACAAGTCTTGGTAACTCATGCTATCAATGAAGATTTGCATATGAGAAGTGGTATCCAAGATATGTGTGATAAACAAAGGAGGTTGGGGCTGGTAGAAGTGAAGGATAAGAGATAGCCCAAATGTTGCATTAGTATCCATGAAAAATTATAAGACTACAAATGAGGCTTCTAGTACATTGGGCTGACCTTTGGAAATACTACCGAATGACAGAAAGATTCATATAGGACGAAAAGGCATATGTGCATTACAACCTGCAGAGGTGAAAGGATCCACACTAATAAGATCACAGATCCACTTAAGTATTAAAGCATATTCTTTGTATTCAGAGATGACAGTACAGACAATAAGTGTTATACGTGTTTGGTTTGGTTGAAGAGACTCCTACATGAATCCTTCTAAACTCCCTGACACATACAAATGCTGCTATTCTCTGGTCAAATGGCTTCAATCCATTTTCCAGGGGCTGGGTACCAATTCCATACAAATCATATTCTGCAACAGTCCCCTCTATTTCCTCAACAAGGAATAAGAGGCTCTTCCTTTGAACTCTAACAGCACTGTCTTTGTTCTATTCTTGGGCGTTTTCATATATTTCTTTTGATTTTATTTCTCCATGTCTAGTTTGTCATGCCAACTAGACTGTAAGTTCCTGGAAGTCAGGACTGTGTATTACTGATCTATGTAGCCTCATCAGCATATAGTACAGGATTTCCTGGTACAGAGCAGGCACTCAATATGTATATTTCTTGAACTAAGTCCTAAGCCCCTCAAAGCAAATGCCTCAGGGTTGGCTGGGGAGACAGCATCATGACCCATGACTCCATAACGAACGTAGCCATGTAGTCTCAGACTAAACTGCCACCATGATTACATGGCTATTTACATATATAACACAACCCTACATACAGTTTTTCTTAAGGATAAGTTAAGTTTTACAGTTTAAACTGCTCAACAGTATTGTTATTATGTGCCTCTGGCTATAGTTGTTATTTTATTTACCCTCCTAATACTTCAGTAAATAATAGCTTTATATGACCCTGGACAGCCTAAAGATTACTTAAGAACAGAAGCTGTTCTGTGATACATGGTCGGGGGAAACTCTGACACAAGATAGAATATTTGCAAGAAGAATTTTATTTTTTTAGTAGTTGAGCATTGGAACATGAAGTATTTGATATCACTGTACTGAGTCAGGGTGGTGTAAAGCACTGTGCCAGCAACTGTCCATTCCAAGTGTACTTTTTAAAGTTGAGATATTACTGAGAACTTTGAACTTGTCCTAGCCTATCATATAGAAAGGAATGAGCACTTACTTCTTCAGCAGTCCAGAAAGATGCCTGGGCCTTTTTATACATCTTCCAGATGTCAGGATACTGAATTGGAAAAATGACAAATCGGCGAGAACTCTTTCTGAGCAGTGGTTCTTCACTGGGCTTCAACCCATTTTCAGCAGCATCTGATGATAAGCTCTTTTAAAGAAAGAAACACAAGTACTTCGTTTTAAAAAGCACTGCTGGCACTTGCCTTTTCTTTCTGTCTTAGCCCATAAGTAGGACACTAGGGATAAGTAAATTGCTTCAGGATTAATCACAGTACTAAATTAGCACTCAGTAGGCATTCAAAAGTTTTTGATCGACTGATAAATGGATTTCGTGGGGAACAATTAGCAAGCTTTCCTACAATATATCACTTGGCACAACTTTCAGCAAAGGGTATGCATTAATGATCTGGAGAAATATGTCATTTGTTAATGAATACATGAATAAAAAAGCATTTATCAAGCACTTACGTGCCAAGCACTGTATGAAGTGCTGGAAATATAAAAAGAAAAGGGGATATAGCCCTTGCTTTCACAAAGGTCACACCCTAACTAGGGAGAGAGAACCCATAAAACAGTTCAGGGAAAATGGAAAGATGCAGAATATTTTAGGATGAAGTAGAAGGGCAGGGTTAACAAGGCCTTGTGGTTCATCATTTCATCCTAAATTTTAGAGCGTTGATTCCTATTTGTAATACTCATTTTAAAATATTCCCTTAATAATACTATTTGTAAAATTGATGATTTTCTGACAGAGTGTCACAGGTATTATCAGATTTTGTTGTCAACAAGTAATTCCTGAGAGATCTGGGCATACATCCAGGCAAAGTGTTATAAATTCTCAAGGACAATGGAGTAAATCTTAAATTCTAGGCATACAGAGACAGCTCAAATTTTTTCTTATATTAATGCTAAATTTACTTCTCTGGAACTTCTACTCATTACTCCTAGTTCTGCCCTATGAAACCAAATAAAACAAGCCTAACTGCCTTATTACAAATACTCTTTCAAACACTCATTCTTCCTCCAACCAGTCTTCTCCAAGCAAAACATTTCCATTTTCTTCAACTGATCCTCATATGTGTCATGGACTCATGGTCCTTTATCATCTTAATTTATATCCTTTATATTCTACACAATCTCCAATGTACCTGATTCTTCCTAAAATGTGATGCCTAGAATACAACGGGAGAATTGCTAACAAGTCCTTCTGACCTCCAACCTCACATCTCCAAAAGCCTACTGGACCTCTTAAATCGAATACCCTACAGATATTTTAAACTCAACACATCCAAAACTGAACTCATTACCTTTCTTCCCAAACTCTCCACCTTCCAGTACCCCAGGCTCAAGCCTGGAATCCTCACTATCTCTCAGGATTCCCACCCACTATTTCCAATCTGATGCCAAGTCTTATTAATCTTACCTTTATAACACCTCTCATGTCCCCTTCTCTCCTCTCACACTGCTACCAACCTGGTGTAGAACCTCATCACCTCACACATGGATTCTTGCAATAGCCTACTGGTGGGTCTCACTGTTTCAAATCTCTCATCACTCCAGTTTATCCTCCACTCAGCTGCCAGAGTGTTTCTCCTTTGGCACAAGTCTGACCATATCATCTCCCTACTCCAGTGACTCGCCTATCACCACCAGGATCAAATATCTCTGTACAGTGACACTGGACTCGTTTTTGTTCTTTAAACAAGACACTCCATCCCTCAGCTCCAGAAATTTTCACTGGTTGTCTCCCATGCCCAGAACACTCTCTTATCTCATCTCCGTCGCCTGGCTTCCTTCAAGTCCCAGCAAAAATCCTACCTTCTACAAGAAGTCTTTCCTGATCCCTCTTAATTTTAATGCCTTCCTTCTGTCAATTCTTTCCTATTTATCCTGTCTATACTTGTTGTCATCCCCATTAGATTTTGAGCTCCCCCAGGGCAGAGACAGTTGTCTTTGTATCCCCAAGACTCAGCACAGTGCCTGGCACACAGTAGGTGCTTAGTAACTGACAGTTCCCTTGAATCCACCCCCAACCTTCCACTCCTGGCAGTAGTGGTATCTACTTTTTTCACACTTCCTCTGGCTAGAGCCCAGAATGACTACTCCAATAACCCTTAGGCTCATTTCCTCCTTCCCAAAGGTAGTGGATCACTCACTCCCTTTAACCCCTCCCCTCAAGGCCAGAACAGTTGCCCTATTAGCACCTCCAGGACTTTTCATCCACCAAGAAATGGACCTCTCCTAAGTGTATAATTTAAGAGTGAGCTCCTTGAGTCAGGGCCTGTTTGTTTGTTTGTTTAAAATTTGTATTCCCTAGTGCTTGTCATACAATAGGTGCTTAACAAATAGGTTTTTTTTAAATCTAATGGTCTGAGCAGGGGGTTTGGCAAAATTTACTAAACCAGTTTCTCCAAAAACAACTCTGCCTTGACCAAGCTACTTTGCCACTATACACAGTTCAGGATTATGAAGAGTATGTGAAAAAAGGTAGGCAATAATTCAATAGATATTTATTATGTACATACTATACAACAGGTAGTTATATAGCCCCTATAAGGAGCAGGGGTACACAAATAAAAATAAAACAATCCCAAGAGGTTACATTCTATTGGAGGGGTACAAAATGTACCTAGATAATTAAATACAAGGAGAGCAAAAGCACAAATACCTGTAGAGCAGATGTATTCACAACTAACAGGTGTGATCAGTGAGTCACTAGCAGTAATAATTACGAGACTATGGAAAACAGGAGAGATATGACAAGACTGGTAAAGGGCAAATGTTGTCCTGATTTTCAAAAAAGGGAAGAGAACAGAACCTGCAAACTATAGGCCAATGAGCTTGATTTCAGCTCCAGATAAAATACTAGAAAGGATCATTTAAAGAGATGACTTGGGGTGGCTAGGTGGTGCAGTGAATAGAACACCAGCCCTGGAGTCAGGAGGACCAGAATTCAAATCCAGCCTCAGACACTTAACACAAAACTAGCCGTGTGACCTTGGCCAAGTCACTTAACCCTAACTACCTGACCTTCCCCCCTCCAAAAAGCAAAAAATAAAAAATAAAAAGAGATGACTGGTGAACACCTAAAAAAGAAGGCAGGGATTACATGGCTTCATCAAGATCAGATTAAGCCACACTAATCTCATTTTATTATATTTTTTTTCAAGATTACTCAACTAGCCTAAGAGGACACTAACATGAGTACCATTTATTTACCTAGATTTTAGAAAAACTTTAAATAAAATGTCTCATATTATTCCTGTGGAAAAGAGACAGAGAGATGTGAGCTGGATGAAAAAGTTCTGAATAATGAATTCAGAGCCAACTGGATGCTGGAATAGTTGTTAATGGTTCAATGCCACTGCAGTAAGAAGTCACCAGTACAGTACCCCACCCCAGAGATCTGGGCTTGAGTCAGGGTTATTATCAATTTTTATCCATAAAGATACAGATGACATGCTCACCAAATCTGAAGATGACAAAGCCTGGAGGGATAGTTGACACAATGGATGACAGTCAGGATCCAAAAACGATCTTGATAAGCTAGAGCAGGACTTCTTAAACTTTTTCCACTCTCAACCCCTTTTCCCATTTTGGCAGTGTTTCTTGGCATTGTATGATCTGAGGACATGCTTTGTTTTCAGAACCAAGGTTGTAGTGAAGTTGCAACCTGGCAAGTGCTGCCAGAAACACCTTGGATTCATTTACAAAATGGATTTTTAATTAATTTTTGGTCACTGCACATTTATATGACATCGCAACTCACAGTTTAAGAAGCGCTCAGCTAGAGTATTGGGCAAAACCTATTAAGACGAAATTCAATAGGAATAAATACAAAGTCTTACACTTGAGTACCTAAAAAAAAACATTTTAAAAAGAGAATATGGAAGAGACACTATCAAATGGTAGTAAATCTGAAAGCCCTGGGCTGCCTTAAGAGAAGCATTGCTTCCGGGAAGAGAGACTGTCCAAAAACCTTCAATGGCTCCCAATGGCCGGCTGAATAAAATCCAAACTCCTTAATCTGTTATCCAAAGCTCTTCAGAGTCAGGATGCACATTACCTTTCCATCTCTCACCACTCCTGAACTCTTCCTATCTTCTTCTATTGTCTTGTTTTTGGTTACATCACCTTGGCCTAAAATGTGCTCCTTCCCTTGGTAATTCTCTCTCCCTGTAGGAATCCGAATCCTTTCCTCATCCTTCAGGGTGGGTTATCTTCAAGAAGTCTTCCTGACCTTTAGTTACTAGTGACTTTTCCCATCATTTTGTTCCTAGCTTTCCTATGCATTTATTGTTTGATTTTAATATATAATATTATGTAGGCATATATTATAAAATATAATAAATATTAATTTTATTTATAGTACTGTTGCTTTATCCTTTGATTATCTTGCCTAACAAATTACAAGTTTTTCAGGGAACCACATCTTACTAATCTTTATATCCACGACTTAGATCCATGATTTAAACATGATAGACAATGTGTGTTTAATGTGGTGTTGAGCAGATTACTTAATGGACTAGAGGGGCCTAGACCAAAAACTTCAAATATTTTAAGAAGTTTTAAGATTAAGTTAGGATAAGGGGAGTGAAGTAGAGCCAAGAATACAATATACACAATTACTACAAGAATTTAAATGCAATGAAAAGATACCTTCAACCCACTCCTTTGCAAAAGGAGGAGATCACGGATGTTGTATGATATATATATTTATTTTTTTTCATATTCTTCTCTGTGTATTGATCAGTTTGCTGATTTGTCTTTTCTTCCTCTTTCTTTCTTTAAAAAATACTCATTATATGGAATGGCTCTTAGGGCAGGGACAGAGAGAGATAGGAGGGATACTAGCAGAAATTCTGGTGATGTAAAAGACAAAAGGTATCAAAAAATTTTATTTTAAAAGAGGCATCAGGGAAAAAAAGATTAAATTGGAGGCAGGAAAGTCAGGTGCTTGATTACTACAATAGTCTTGAGGAAAAATAGGAAGGCTTGAACTACAATGGAAATTAAAAGAAAGAGTAATCTACTACATTGTTGTGGAAAAATTGAGAAGACTTGGGAAACAAGGGAGAAGGAATTATCAAGGACAATTTATCTCTAGACTGAATGAATGGAACAATGGCAATACCTTTAATAAAAAGAATGAAATCATGAGAAAAGGTTAGTTTGGACTTTGGGAACCAAGTATTCATTCTAATGCATTTTGCCAAAGTAGAAAAAAAAACACATTATATTTTTTAAGGTATACATACATAAAAACAATAAAAATCAGGATCAAAACCATAAACTTAAACTTAGCATCCTTCTAAATGTACACACAGCTAAATTTAAGGCTAAGAGAACTAAAGTCAAGTTCTTTGCCAAATCTAGTCCACTTTTGGATGAAAGGTGTTAAGTAATGAGAGCAGGAAACAAAATAATGGAAGCATTACCCTGGTATAGTGGGAAAAGTATAGAACTGGAGTTCCAGAATCCTTGGAAATTATATACTTGTATGACTTTTCCTAGAGCTATAATCATAAGATCCTGACACTACTTGTGTGACCCTGTCCAAGCTGCTTTAACTTCTCTGGATCTCAGGTTCCTTATCTGTAAGAGCAAGGCAATGAATGAACTAGACAACCCGTTAAGCCCCATCCAGGTCTAAAAAAAAAAATCTATTTTCCGTGTTGTTAGTACCTGTTTGATTAGACCTCAAAGGGCTCCTCTCCTCTTTAATTCTCCAATTCTTTATTTCCCACAGTGCCTAAGTACTAGCTGCTACATAATTGCTGATTATTTCCTTTGTACCATACATGATTTGGAAACACTTATAAATAAACAGCATGCATGATGGGTCTAGCAACCTACAACAGTCATTTGTTACAATTAAATAAAAAACTTTTTGGATATATTCTTCTGTGACATGACAGCAAAAAACATCAAAATAATGTGTTTTCCAATTACTTTAAAAGCAGTCAAACTGCTAGTAGCCTAATCAAAAAATCAAATTCAAGACCTCTCCTTTCCTCACTGAATCTTCCTTTGTAGTAAGGAAAATACAGCATGGCGTGTATGTATGTGTGTATACGTATATACATATATATATGTAATGCAAATATATATGTAATGCAAAAAGAAAGAAATTTGGCATTTAGGGATTTGATCTCAACTCTGTCAGCTTTTGGGTAATTTTGGACAAATCACAATCTCTTCAGCTTCCACTGCCCTTATTTATAAAAAAATTAAGAGTGAATTTAGCAAACATCAATTAACTGTCTACTAGGTTCAAGGTACTTAGATCAGTGCTATCAAACCACATATTTACTTTAAAAATCAACATTATTTATGTTGCATTTTTATTTATTCTGTTAAACATCTCCCAATTCTATTTTAATCTAAGTTCTGGCAGCACTCTGGGAGTTTCAGCAGGCTTTGAATTGTTTGTTGCTTTTGACTTAGAGGCTCTGAGGGCCTTTCCAGTAAAATCTTTAACTTTTTTGATCTGTCATTCATGGCTTGAAATACAAATCTATTAAAACATAAATTTCTTAGTGGTAGGGACTATTTTATTCTTTTGTCTTTGTATTCCTAGTGCCTGACATATTTAGTCAAGACAGGGATTTTCACTGGTGTAGGCAACTCCCAATGTCTTACAGTCTTCAGAGTGCACCAAAAAAGGGCTTGCCTAGACCTGGGAAAAGCAGGATTTGATTGAAGGTCTTCTCGTTTCCAGGTGACTCTCCTAGCCACTAGACTAAGCCAACTGGCCTCTCTCCTGGCAAGTAGCAAGCATTTTAATGAAATGGAATCAGAAAAAACTGTCCAAGGAAAAAGGTCTCTATAAACTGATGAAGAGTGAAATGAGTAGAATCAGAACTTACACAGTATTTTTTTTAAACAAGCTTTGAAAGACTAAAGAACAAGGATTAATACAATGATGAACCGCAATTTTAGAGGACTCAAAACTCCCACCTCCTGCCAAAAGTGATGACTCAAAAAAGCAGAACAGGAGACACATTTTGGGGCATAGCCAATGTGAAACTTTATACTGTTTGTGCATGTTTGTTACAAGAGTTTTCTTTTTTCGTTTCTTTTTATTGCGGGAGATAGGGGAGTGCTTTCTCATAAAAAAAATAATAATAATAATAAAATTTCAATTGGAGGAGAAAAGGTCTCCCATCCCAGTTATTCCCGATTTGAATCACAAACCCATGACAACTAAAAACTCCACGGTTATCGGTGCCTATTTCTGTTTTTGTTTTTTTTATCCCGAGACCGCAACAACTTTGCACAGGACGAACTCCCAGTGAGGTTTCCTTTACCAAAGCAGAGGTGCAAGCTTAGATCACCATTGATCTAAGTCTACGGCACCACCTAGTATGTCTTTACTTTACAGACATTTGTCGCCTTCGCTCCAATTTCTCATAAAAAAGGGCGGTGTGGGCCGCGAGGGTTAAGTGCTTTGTCCAAAGCTCCGCAGAGTCTAGAAGTGTGTGTGGGCGTGGGGGGGGCAGCTGCCTGCCTGCCCCAGGCTCAAGGCCGGCAGGTGACCCCAGGGGTCTTCCGGAAGCCGGGGCTCCCTCCGGCCTCCACCACTCCAGGCATACTCCCCTCCCCGCCCCGGCTCAGCGTTTAACGAGCTTAAGGAGTTAAAATTATTCCTCTCCAGGGAGGAGGGAGGGGGGGTCATTTCTGCCGCGGCCGTTTCGAGGACCAAAGACTCAAGTTCCCAAGACGACATCCCGGGGAGGGGTCACGAAGGGAGGAGCCGGGGGGCCTATCCCCTACGTCTCCTCCCATCTTGTCAGAAGCCCCGGCAGGCGCAGGGAGATCCGGCAGGTACAAAAAGGCCTAAGCCGGAGAGAGGACGGAAAGCGCTCCCCTTCAACCCCTGGCACCGAGAGGGAGGGAGGCGGCTAAGGACGCGGTGTTTACCTCATCCAGCAGGGGCCCAGCGGCAGCCGGCCTTCCCGACTCCCCCATGCCCCGGAAGAAGCGTGTGGCAGAATCAGAACGCGACAGAGACCGCTAGTCCTCAAGAGGAGGCCCGGGGCCTAGCCCCGCCCCGAACGCTTGTGCCCGCCCCCGAGCTCTTTTCTACTACTCTAGCCTCGCCCTCCCACCCCGGGGCCCCTGAGTGCCCTGGGACTTGCCCGAACTCGTCTCTATTTCTCCTGCCCCACGCCTGACCCAGACGCCAATATTGTGTTCTTTCCGAAGCTGAGGGGAAATATTTGGAACAGAGCGGAAGTGAAGACGTGTGCACGTGCCTTCAAAAGAAATTCACTAAATGCAACCTGAACCAGCCGGGAGGGGCGGAGATACAAAACTCCTGTTATCCAGATGGGGGTGGGGTGTGGGAAGAGGGGCTGGGGTTTTATGAATTTCAAGCAATGGGGGCGGGGATGAGCCACGGTCGCTGCCCCAGTCCGCAGGTCACGTGGCCCAGGTCCTGGCCTGGCAGCTGTCGGCCTGTGTGATTCCTTATCCCAGAAGAGGCCCCTGATTTCCCAGAGAGAGCAAAACTGACAGACAGCCCAATTGGCTAAGCCGAAGCATCCAGGCCCAGGGGGCAGGAAGTCCGTGACGCCGCCCTCCCTTAACTCCCCAAGGTCTCCTCAAGGGCATTTTCACCCTAAATCCTTCAGTTCTGAACTGGGAGAGCGTAAGGAGGATTCATTGTTCAGGTCTTGGGACGCAGTAAACTCCTCTTAGGGGGGAAGGAAACCCTTTTTGCCCAAGTGCTTGTCTCCCCTATTAGAAGGTAGCCACTTTGAGGCAGTTAAATGGCTAGGTGGAGCAGTGAGTAGAGCACCGGACCTGGAGTCAAGAGGAGCTGGGTTCAAATGCAACCTCAGACACTTAACCCTTGGCAGCTGTGTGACCTTGGGCAAGTCATTTAACCCCAATTTCCTTAGCCTCCCCCCTCCAAAAAATAAAAAAAGGTGGCCACCTTCGAGCCGGGACCGTGGTAAACCTTTAATAAATTCTTTTTTATAGTGACCAAACAAGGAACCACAATTCCAGGTCACTCATGTGATGAAGAGTGATGAAGCATCTCCAGATAGAGGCTCAGTACGTATTGAAGGACGTTTTCTTTGTTTAAAAAAAAGTGTCGTCTGACATGGTTAAATAGGTGATTTGTTTTGCTTGACGGTGCAGATTTGTGATGGTTTTGTTTTTCTTGCCTTCTCAATAGGTTTGGGCGAATTCGGACTGCAAATAAAATAAAATTTAATTTTCTAAAAAAAACTTATTGACTGTCTGTCTGACTGCTGTGTAAAGTCTATAGACCCGTGACTAAAAATCAAGCTAGAGAACTGGGGACTGCTCCTCCCTGGGGACCTGTCCCAAAATAACTCAAAAGTCCAACAGAGACAATTCGGCATAATAGAAACAACGATAAAATGTGGGTAAACAATGTGTCTTGGAGCTGAATAGAGTAGTGAAGAGTTGTCGGGCTTGGGTAAGAGCAGGTTCTGTGTGCAGGTGTTTGAAGCACTTCATTTGTTTTAAGAAAAATCTACCTATGATTTGAATGACAGGAAACCCACTTTAAAAGTTCTTCCCCAGGTGTAGAAGGTTTAAAGTTGAAGAGGAGATAAGAATCAACAATACTGTTAAGTTGTACCTTTGAGAAACAGCTTTAGAGAATTGACAGGTGAAGCACTAGATAGTGCCAGGCCTGGAATCAGGAAGATAATCTTCCTGAGTTCAAACGTGGCCTGAGATACTTACTAGCTGTGTGACCCTAGGCAAGTCACTTAACACTGTTTGCCTCAGTTCCTCAATTGTAAAAGGAGAGAAGAAAATGCCAAATCACTCCAGTATCTTTGCCAAGAAAATCCCAGTGGGGTCACTGAGGGTGGGGTGCGACTGAAATGACGCCACAAATTCTAGGGATGAGAGTGTTAACCATGGAGCACCTTGAGGAGGGGAGCGAAGTGGTGTTTCACAGATAACACAGGGAAGGCACTGGAGTTTTGGAGTCCAGCCTCTTAACAGGTTTACTATTGATTTGGTCAGTCAGGCAGACACCTTCAGAGGGGATAATCAGCTTTATTCTAATGTCTAGTCTTCTC
>CM053580.1:477080191-477097854 GCA_028627135.1 Pseudochirops cupreus
GACGGGTAAGGTCTCGGGAGTGATGAGACGACCTAAGCCAGAGCAGTCCGCATCCCTATAAATGCCTACGCACTGCCGCAACGTCTTGCACCGCTTAAGAAACAAAAAGGGAGAGATGTTAGGGGCGGAGAAATAGAATATTACAATTGCCTATGATTGCCTGCTTGCTTAGTGCTTTACCTTATAAGGTTTAGAATGTAATAGAAGAAGTTGATTGGTTGAGGAGGTTTATAAAAGTAATGGGCAAGGAAGCGCTCGCTCTCTTGTTCGGGTTCCTCTTTTGCGTTCCTGACTCTGCTTGAGGATGTGAATGACTTAATAAACTACTCCTATAATCCTCTGGCGAACTGTCTGGTTTTGTGCTCCGTAAGGAGGCCGGTGACGACCGAAGTACCCGGAATGGGTAAGTAGAGGGCGGGGGTCCGAAGAGGCGGGGAGAGCCCGGGACAACCCTTCTCATACCGGGAGGCTGGAAGGGGCTGGGGGGCAACTATCCTATGTCTTGATGGGGTCAGTCAAGCTGGGCACAGCTTGTGCACTCCCCTAAGTGCCCTCAAGCCTTGATAGGGGCTGATCAAGGCACACACAGATTCCCCTGTCGGTTTCCCCCACTCTAACCAATGCCCAGTTGCTTTATAGGGCAACAGACAAATAAGGCATTTTGTCAACATTAAGCTCACAGGTTAACTTTAGCAATATCATCATTCTGTGCAAGTATAGTAAATAGCAATTATGTCACCCCCATATCTCATGGCGCAGTCACAATAGGACTGTGTCAGTATGATTCTAGGAATTACTATTTAGGATCCTTGGGGCTCTTCTGGGAGTTATTATCTATCACCTGGAAACTAGACACTGCCATGGCCGTGGATCCTGAGAAACTGAACTCTAAAAAAGAGAACAAAAAACTCTTTACATACACATGGTCAAGCCTAAACTCAAGGGAAATAACATTAGCCTACTTTCCAAAATCTCACTAGGATTCCTTTGGCTTTTAACCACATTAAAAGTGCACACTAAAAGGAATAAATATCCTATTATTTCCTGTTTCCTTTAACTGAAATCTGATATCTTTGTTTTGAAAGAAAAGGTTCCAGAGTCTTACTTACTTACCCCAGCCCATTTCTTCCCTTCCCCCAAAGCATACATACACTGCTCTTCTTGCTCTTCCTTAAATAAGACACTCTGAGTCCTGACTCCTAACATTTTTACTAATTGTTCCCCATTATTGAAAACCTCTTCTTCGTCTCTGCTCCATGAGCTTCCCTAATTGCTCCAGATCTATTAAAATCACATCTTCCAGGGCAGGTAGGTGACACGGTGAATACAGTACCAGCCCTGGAGTCAGGAGGACCTGAGTTTAAATCCAGCCTCAGACACCTAACACTTACTAGCCTTGTGACCTTGGGCAAGTCACTTAATCCCAATTGGCCTGCCTTCCCCCCTCCAAAACAGCGAAAAAAAAAATTCACATCTTCTACAAGAAGCTTTTTCCTGTCCCTCTTAATCCTAGTGCCTTCCCTCTGTTGATTATTTCCAATTTATCCTGTATGTAGCTTGGTTGTACACATTTGTTTGCATTTTGTCTCCCCCATACAGAAAGGATTTTTTTAAATCACCAGACATTTTTGCCCTCAACACTTCCACTAATGTCCTATTTTGGTTCTTCACTGAAGCTTACAAGTGATCTTAGGTTTTGAAAAGCTATGTTGAAAGAGTACAAGGTCTGGTAACATGAACAAATTGGTTTTTTGTTTGCTTTATATATAGGCCACTTAGCTGCCCCAACATGGACAAATTGGGAAAAACTCTCAGAGGCAGTCAAAATTCAGAGAGGCCAGGTTGGTCAGAGATGATGAACACAGTGATAATTTTTTCCGCTGCAGAAACCCAAGCCATCTAAGTTGAATATGAGGTCAATCAATTTAACCAACCCCAGTTGCTTACTTTTCAGAGTAAAAAAAGCTTATTTTATAAGGGTAAGGAGGCAGAGGAAGGACACAACATATACATAGAAAATACAAAATATATACTAACTTGATTAAGTAATTTTTCAGGGGGAGGGCATTAACAAGTGGAAGGAAATAGGATAGGCTTCCTGTAGGAAGTTATTAAGAGCTGAGGTTTTTTTTAGGAAGCTAGAGATTCTGTGGTGAAGTGAGAATATTAAGGACAATCTGTGCAAAACCATGGAGATAGAGATAGGTGATTGTTTTGGCAACAGCAAGTAAGTCAATTGAACTGAAATATAAAATATGTGGTGACTAATGCAGTAAACTAGAAAAGGTTGCCTAGAGTTAGACTGCAAAGGGCTTTAGAGGCCAAACACAAGAATTGATATTTTTACTCTGTAGGGTGTCCCTAAAGTCTGGACACATAAGGAATTTCATTAACTATGCATATTTTCAAGAAATGAAATGAATGAAATTTTCAACATTTTATCTAATTAGCACAAATTTTAGTCATGACAATTTCATATGGAAATTTGAGTAGCTTTCATTAGCTATTGGGGACTATTTCCATATTAATGAGATTAATTTAATTAGTTAATGAGATTTCCTATGTGTCTCCCATGTCTTCCTATGAAATCTCATTTATGCTAATTAAATAAAATGTTGAAAATTTCATTCATTTCATTTCTTGAAAATATGCATAGTTAATGAGATTTCCTATGTGTCCAGACTTTAGGGACACCTTGTGGAAGCAAGAATAACAATGGAACACCTTGAGCAAGGAAATTACACAGACAAGCCTATGCTCAATTTGTTGGCTATGTGGAGGAGAGAGATTTGAGACAAGAAGCCTAATTGAGAGGTTATAGCAATAGTCCCGGTGAGTTAATAGTCCAGTTAGAGATGAGGACCTGAAGTAGGGTAGTGGTTCTGTAAATGGAATGTAAGGGACAGACGTAAGAGATATCTTGGAGACAGTCAACAAGATCTGGCAACTGTCTGGATATGAAGGTCAAAGAAACAAGTCAAGATTATACCAAGGTTATAAACATGACTGATTAGAAGGATAGTAGTGCCCCCAGAAGGTAAAAGGGAAACTAGGACGAGGAGGGGAGGAGATTGGGCAGGGGTGGGTGGGTGGGAGGAAGAGAGGAGGTAAATCTAACTTTAAATCTATGTGTGATCCTTTTAAGTTGATATGGACATGCTGAGTTTTGAGATGCCTAATAGAAAGTGTGATATGACTCGAGTTCAGGAGAAAGACTATGGCTAGTCATCACTGCAGTGATACCAGTTGAATCAATGGGAGCTGATCCCACAGAATGAGGGTGAGTTAAAATTATAAGGATCATTCATAAGTTCATAGACTTAAAACTGGAAGCTTAGAGGCCATCTAATCTAACTCCCTCAATTTTAAAGATGAGATGTCATGACTTGTCCAGGGTTACACAGTGGCAAATAGCAGGACTGGGATTCAAACCATGGTTCTTTGATCTCAAGTCCAGTGTCCTTTCTCCTACACAGGCTACAAATATTTATTAAGTGTCTAGTATGGTCCAGGTACTGTACTAGGTGGTAGGAATACAAAGAAATAGCCTTGCTAACAGCCTAATTGGGGGGAGAGGTGGGGTATCACACTGCCTTTATTTTCTGATTTTTCCTAAGGTGCAGAGAATTATCATTTTGTTGGAGGAAATCTATGGGGACCAAAACCAGGTTCTCTACTCCCTAGGTTAGAAAAATGGGCTTAATGCTTAGGTACAAATGAATTTAGTTCATTTCTAAAGTCCAAAAGGAAAGACACAATTCCTTAACAATAGATGTCTTCCAAAACACAAACTTGACTGCAAGTACCTGGGATTCAGATTGGAAAGACAGTCTGTCACTCTTAACATAGGCAGCTAAGATTGCTTACAGAAAGCACCTACTCACAAAGAGAATGCAACCTTATACTGTCTCCATAATATATCAACTATATCTAAAAATTAGAAGGAAATTAGGTATCACAGAAAAATTAAATGTGTTTTGTACAGGTGTAGATAAAGGGAGTAAACACATCAATTAGATAACATCTTTGTACTGGTTACTTGAATAGTAGTTAGCAAATATCTATTGAGCATCAGTTCTGTAAGGCACTGTAGGCAACCTGAACAAGGGAAAGAGTTTCATTTGATTCCATAAAAATTAACTATTATATGCAGAGCATATAAATATAAAATTAAATAATAAAAACATTAAAATGAAATAGTTCCTGCTACCAAGGAACTTATATTTGTAAGAGTGGGATGGAAAAAGGCAACATGCAGAGAATGATGAGAACTCAAGCACTTCTAAGTGAGTGTCTTCTCTAGCTGGGAGGAGTTAGAGAAGGCTTCACAGGAAATATGTGAATTAAGCCCTAAAGAAAAGATTCTGAAAGGCAGAGGATGAGAAAAGAACATATTCACAGCATGAAGAATGGTTTGGGAATGCAGGGATGTCAGACTGATGATATTCTTCTTGTACAGATCACGTGGTGCGAGGGAGATAAAAAATAAAGCTATAAAGCTAAGTTGAAAACAGATTGTGGAGAACCTTACACACCAGTTTTGTTATAGAGGCAATAGGGATCCACAGATTTTGATCTGCTGACAATCAGATTTGAACCTTAGGGAGATTATTATGGCAGCCACGCGAAGGCTATGGGAAAGGGGAGAAACTAGAGATAGGGAGATCAATTAGGAGACTATTATGAGAAACTGAAGACTGGACTTTCTGGTATTTTGGCAGTCAAAAAGAGATGTCCTCTTGAGTTTATGACACTATCAAAGAAAGGGTTTTTTTGTGGGTTGCAATTTAAAAGATAAAGGAGACTTGAATATAATTGAAGGGTATTAAAATAAAAGTAATGAATGAGGCGGAGGAGTGATGATTAAAGAGGGAATAGGGAAAAAGGAAAAAAGGTCACCTCATCTTGAGACTAGGGCGAAGACTGGCTGAAGATGCAGAAGTTTAGAGATGCAGAGGTGGAGAAGAGGAAACTCATAATGGATGCTCACAATTTTCTTGGTGAAGTAGATGGCAAGATGTCATCTGGTAAGATAGGGTATGGCTAAAGTTGGGGGCTTTAAAAAAAACTTGTGCAACTGCTATGGAAAGTTCAATAGTGAATTAGAGATTAATAAAAAGATTACTGTGCATCACCAAGGAATAAATTGAATTAAATTAGCTTAGATTCTTGATTTCCTGCAGAAGCATTCAATAACTTTGGGGAGAAATAACAGAGAAGGCTGAAGAAGTGAGCCAAGGTTGAAGATAGTTGATTGTGAACATAAATATGAGGTGGGAAGGGAAGGGATTTAAGAATATAGGACATTGCGTTCTTGAGCTGGTAAAAAACAAGGTCAAACAGTGAAGAAGAAATTAAGCCAAAAAGTTGATGGACTGTGAGAACAGGGAGGGACTGAGAAATGAAATCACAGATGATACAAAGAAGTTTAGGAGAAGTAAAAAATGGGATGGGGACAGGGAGAGATGCAGGAAGCAGGATTGTGATCATAAGACAAGTATACAATTTCAGAGGTGTAAAGATTTGGGGAGAAAGATAAGATCAAAGAAAGGGCTGCTCGTTGTGGGTAGCTGGGAAATAGAGAAGAGGGTCTTAAGCGTTGAGGGCTGTTCAAGGGTGTTCTATGGGAAACCAAAGTGAGTATCTTATCAAATGCCATAGACATGGAGTTAGAAGGGCCCTTAGACATTTTCTAATTCAGTCTTGTAATTTTACAAATGGACTGAAATCAAAGTAGTTAAGGCTTTGCTTAGGTGCACATGACAAATATAGATGAAGGGTGGAAAGGAAGGTTGAAACTAAATTGTGGATGGTCTTGACTGTAATTTCTGATACTTCCATGCATTTGTGCATAAATTACAACCCATTCACCACTTTTTATCCTATGTAACACCTGGCCATATCCCTCCATAAATCCTCCAGTGAGGATTCACCCAATGTGCAGATTTACAACTAAATCTCTTGACAATGAGTGGATGCCAATGGAATTTAAAGGCTATCTACTACCCTTTAGATTTGCTATATGCATGACTCACTTTATCTATACCACTTTTGCACAATTACTTATTGGTAATATGTTGCAGCCTCCTATATACCTCCATGCTGCATTTTTGTGACTCACAACTTTTGACTTTTCAGAGACTGGTGTGTCATGATTTACAACTACACAGCATCACCAGAAAAATGCTGAGATTTAAAAATCACCAGATACTTGAGGGGAGGAATTGTTTTGTCTCTTTAGCACCTAACATAGTACTTTGTACACAGTAGGCACTTAGTAAATGGTTATTGAAGATGGACCTTTATTTCAGAAAGTATAGGGTCATTATAAGCACTGTGCAATATCCCACATACAATCCAGCATGTTGCAAGAAGGCCCAGTTCATTCACTATTCATCTAAAACATAAATACCGATAGACTTTACAAGGTGTCTATCCAAAGTCTGGACATAGGATAGACAATTAGCATTATTCATTTGCTTTTTCCAGTGTAGGAAGTTAGGCTGAATTCTTAAATGATGATGCATCTCATTTAGGAGACTCTGTGATGTTTAGAGGTTTGATGTAATTAGCATTTCATCCATAAACAGTTAGTTATCTGTCACATCTCACCATCTATAGGAAATCCCTTTTCCATTTGGAATCTATGACAGAAATCCTCTGATGGAGGCAAAAATCTTCCACTCACCAGTATATTTTATGTTGATATTAATATTCAGAATGCAGTCAATGTTATCTCATTATATCTTTCAATGAGCTTCTTATTTTATGATTTTATGGAAGTCACCTTGTTGGAGAATTTTTAGGGCACCCTTTGGTTCAAGCAAATTATTTTCAAATGTTCAACGAATAATAAAAAAAGGCACTGTGGTACAGTGGAAAGATGGGCTTTGAAGTCAGAGAATATGACTTCCAAATCCCATCTCAGACATATACAACATACTATCTTTATGAGTTTGGCAAGTTATTTAATCCCCCTGGGCCTGTCTCTTCTATAAAATGAAGTACTTTAGACAGTCATCTAGGCCCCGTCTAACTTTAGATCCATGATCTTTTATTTCTTATACCATTCAAGTCAACAACATATGCTCTAGAATATCGTTTGGGAAAAAGGCTGTCTGTTCCTTTCTCAAACTTTCATAAAAAATTCCATCAACAGTCATGAAGATTGTGTAGAGCCAGGAAAGAGGTCTGTAGGCTGGCAATTTTCAAGTTCAGAATTTTTTCCATTAAAAAAATATCATCCCCCCTCATAAGAATCAATTCCTCAAAATTGTGTTCCCCCTTCAGCCCAAGTATGTGTATTCTTGGTTTAGCATTTTCCACTTTCCATTCTGGGGGATGTCTTGTGGGGGTGGAGAAGATGGTGTTGATAACATTTTTACTTTCTTATACAGCCATAACACAGACCGTGATGTTAACATCCATCCTCATTAACGGCAGAAATTTTGGCAACAGGTACAAAACAAAGCACACATTTTCCAGACTTTGACCAGCTGTTGCTCTTTACTATATTAATTTACGAGGGAGGGTTGTATTGTGGGTAGAAGGTAGTAAGGGTAGCAAATTAGAAGCAAGTTATTGAAGAGCATAATTTAATTTTAAAGGACCTACATGTATAAAAATATTTATAGCAACTCTTTTTGTGGTGGCAAAGAATTGGAAACTGTGGGGATACCCAATAATTGGCAAGGAGTTGTAGTATATGAATGCAATGCTATTGTGCTATAAGAAATGATGAGGGGGCAGCTAGGTGGCACAGCAATTAGAGCACTGGCTCTGGAGACACTTAACACTTACTAGCTGTGTGGTCCTGGGCAAGTCACTTAACCCCAATTGCCCTGCCCTCCCCCCTCCAGAAAAAGCAAAAAAAAAAAAAGACAAACAGGCAGATTTCAGAAAAACCTGGAAAGGCTTTTCACATGAACTGATGCAAAGTGAAGTGAGCAGAACCAGAAGAATATCGTACACAATAAGAGCAACATTGTGTATTGATCAACAATGAACCACTGTTTTTCTCAGCAATACAATGACCCAAGATAATTCGAATGGACTCATGATGGAAAATGCTATCCACATCCAGAGAAACAACTAATGAAGTCTGAATGCAGATCAAAGCATATCATTTTCACTTTATTATTTTTTTTTTCAGTTTTCTTTTAGCCTACTTTTTCTTTTACAACATGACTAATAAGAAAAACTGACATGATTGTACATATATAACCTAAATTAAGCTGCTAACCATCTTAGGGAGGGAGATTATTTGGAACTTTTTTTTTTAATGAATGGTAAAAATTGTCTTTACATGTAATTGGAAAAAAATAATATATTTTAAAAAGTCCCTTCGAAGCATTCAGAAAAAATTCCTTTTAAAAGACTTTATACTTATATATACACATACATATATATTTCTCATATATGAAGCTTTTATAGATGTTTGCCATTCCTCAACTGTCTTCCTTCCATTTTTGTCCTAACAGTCTCAGAATGTTCTTGCTTTAGTTGGCTCTTAAGAGGTTTCCTGTAAACTTTGCACCTCCCCTGGAAGGATTTTTGTTATTTTATGTGATTATGTCTCAATTTCCCCCCACCCCCCACCTATGATTAACACAAATTAGTTAAAAGCTTAAATTGATGTCCCTGACTACCATTTCTCTCGACTTGGCAAGGAGAGCAAATGTCTGCTGATAAAAAGTAGTTTCTGGACTCTTTTAGTGTCCCTGTTGACTTATGTCATCCATCTTCTTTTGGAAATAACAGCGATGACATCTTTTCTTTTGTACATTTCCCATGTATAATAAACTAAATCAGAAATGACTCACACTAGTGATGAATCATTTTCTGATATAATCAATTTCAGCTTTTTGATGTTATTTGGGGCCTACCATGTGCGTCACCTCAACTTCGTTCTTTAAATATGTATGATACATAGACAAGAAGCCTTCGGTTTGTCTCTTTTCTTGCTCTAGAAGCATATTTCCCAACGAATCTTTCCCATTCTGTTTCCCTGTGCCCACATCTGCATTAAAACCAGTCTTAAAAGCATATGTTGATTTAACATGGAAGGTCTTCTCTTCTGCCAATTAAAAACTTTAGTACAGATTTTGGCACACAACCTGCAATTACCTTCTAGGGTGGTCTTATCGCAAATGTGTATCAGGAGCATTTTAGTGATGAATGCACCACAAAGTGTTTTTTGCTGTCTTCGGATGGAAAAAAAATTCCCAAATACCTCCTAACACTTAGCATGTAGCCTGGCATATAGTAAGTGCTTAATAAATGTTGATTGATTTCTCTAAGAAATACTTGTGAAATCACTCTATTTAACTTTCTTTTGTATTCTGATTATAGTGAGCATGTCAAGAGCAGTTATCATCCATTTCCTCAAGTAACATGTTTACTCATTGATTAATTGACAAGTATCTCCTATTTAGAGCTATCATATTTACCTGAATACAGTAAAACTTATCACTTATGAACTTACAAATTGATACCTAATGTTTATGGCACAAGAAATGTGACTTATGTACCCCCTAACCCCTTTTCTACCATCAACCTTGCCACTATTACTACGGAAGTGGAAAGGGGACATAATGGATCTTTTTGCATTTTCCTTTTTTTCATGGATTGCCATGACAAAATAATTCACCAAGTAGCCAGCCTAATGATAATAAGCCTCTCCAAACCTCACTAGAGAAGTACTCAGAAAGCACTGTTTGCTTTCCAAAACATATTTGAAACTGGCTTGCCAAAGGTTACAGCTTTTAAGAATCCTGAATGTCTTCCTCCACAATATCATGAAGCACTGGATGAGGCCTTTGTAGAGGCTGACAATAACAAATTTTTTTAACAAAACATCTACTTGTGTATAGAACACTGTGTTAGACTTACTATTATAATAAAGTTTATCCAAGGATACTGGAGACAGTAAGTTGACTTACGGTCAAAGTTCTTACAATTTAATGGGAGTGGGAGGAGTGGAGGAGAAGGGGTAGGCCTAAGTCATCATTACAGATGTGATTACATGGACAAATATTTAAAAAACAGTACTTTGGGATGTCTAAAGAAAAAAAAACTTACTTTTATTATAGATGAGAGTAGGTAGAGAGAAGTAATCAGGGAAATATTTGTGGAAATGATGTAATGAGTTTTTAAAGATGAGGAATTCAAAAGGTACAGAAAGGCATTTCAAGAAGTCATATAATGAATTAAGGTGTGGAGGGATTAAAGTATGGGGCATGTGAGGGAAACAGTATTCCAATTTACTGTAACACAGAACTTGTGAAGGGAATGAATACAATAAAGCAAGGTTATATTAAATTATGGAAATCTTTGGATGTCATGCAGAAAAAAATTGATTTTTTTTTATTCAAAAGGCAACAAAATAGTGAAGTGAGCAGATGTCACTTGTGTGCAACAGTATGCAGGTTTGATAACAGGGGACTACTAGGAAGCAGACTTACCAGTTGACTTACGTAATATTGTCATATTACAAAGTTCAGGCAAGTATAGCTATACTGGAATGGCAGCAGAAAGAATAGAAAATAGGAATACAGAAAGGAAGGGAGAAATGATTATAAGAGATATGAAGAAATAAAAAGACAAGGGATAAAAACCAATTAATCAACATTTAGTAAGCCCCTACTATATGCTAGGGCGCTGTGCTAAGCCCAAAGCTATAAGCATGGAAAGCAGAGTAAATGGTGATGCTACCAACAGAAACAGTGAAGTCAGAAGGGTTAGGGACACAAAGATGAACTTGAACATAACAAGTGTGAAGAAGAGATGGGAATCAAAGTATAGATTTTTGTCTCATAAGACTCTACAGAAGAAGGTCTGAAGTTCAGAAAAAAGGTCAAGGCCAAGGGTATCATCTTGCTATAGATAGTAGTTGAAAACACAGGAGCGATGAAACTGTCAAGTAAGCACAGAAAAGAGGATCAAGGATAATTTCAGAGAACATTAAAGTGCCCAGAGGAACTGGTAAAGGGACACAGGAATTTCTGAATAGGCAGGACATGACCAAATTCACAAAGTGAAGGTAAACATGGGAGGATTATACCAAGGTCCTTTAAAGGTCTATATCAAATCTTGATCCTAGGACTGACTTGGTGGGGTTAGGTTAATTGGATGGCTAATGTTAGTAGTTTTAGAGAGAAGGGATAAACCCTAAACTAGGTAGCAGTGGTAGCAGCAGAAATGGCCAAGAGACACCTGAAAGTTGTTGCAAAGAACAATGCCCCACAACAGACTGTATGTGAGCTAGAGATGCTACTTTAGTGACTGGGAAATTGTAGCACATTTTATAAAATACGGAAATCAGAAGGAGGAGGTGATTTGGAAGGGAAGATGCTAAGTCAGTTTTAAGGATAGTTATAGAAATAAATTCATTTGACTCGTTCTCTATAGTCCTTTCCACCTCTAACATTCCATGAAAAGAGCAGAAAATTGTGTTCAAGATAACAACGTGAATGACCTCTGGATAAGTAAAAATTGAAAAAGGGTTCTACACTTAAGGAACAAAGAAACCGAATCCTCAACCTGCTAAGCTCAGTAACTTCTCAGTGCTTTTAAATAAGTATTTTCCCAGTTATCACTAACCTCTATATTTTTGTAAGTCAAGAAAACATTCATGCTATCACTAGATATACTGAAATAAAACATTTTAAATTAACAAGGAGGCTAGCATGGACTTTATCTACAAGATGCTCTGCTATGACTATAAACACACATAGCACTTGCCAACCTTGAGAATCCAACTCAACACTTTTCCACGAATTAAACATACATCTTCAAGCTTCTGAAATAGCCTTATTTCACAGTGGTCACTAACCACTATCTCAAATAGAAATGCTCAACACACAACAGTGCTCCCCAAAAGTTCTGAAAAGAAATTGTCTTACCTGTTAACTGGCAGATCTCCACTCAAACTTCAGGGGGGAATAATCATGATTTAACAAATTGATTATTAAAATGTATAATGTTTTTGTAATTAACAATAGTTACCCCACAAATATGAATTTTAAAAGAAAGTTAAATGAAAATATAAAGGAAAAATAATTTCTTTTGCACAATTCCTTTAAAACTTAACAGAAACAGAAAATTTCAGGAGAAAATGGTTTGTTCATGATATATACCACTTTCAACTTAAAAGCATTCGGTAAAGAATTCAAGGTTGAGTTTGGGGTATGCTTTGATAAATGATAACCACAGTATTATTATTTCCCACACCTCCTTGGTCCTAAATTTCCCTACTAAGAAGTGTAGGAATTATAAGAAAACCCCTTTTCAAAATATGATAGGAATTTATCAAACATTGCTGTTTCAAACTACTTAATAGAGGCAATTCTTTGTAGTTTTTTATATTTTACACAATTACAATTCTAACCCTCTTCCCATGGACTGCATTGTTTAAAAAGTTTTTACATTTTTTCCATTAAGAACAACTTTATATGGTACTGCTATATTCAGTAGGGAGAATCCAGTAATTTTCTCTTCCATTATAGCTTGAAAAATGCCATAGAACAGCAACAGGGTTGTTGAAGTCAGTATAATTACTTGAATTTGAGTTCTAAACCTTTATAGAGATAATGCCATGTTTAAACAACCGTTGAAGGCCATGACTTTCATTCAAGGCAATTTCTTATAGTAAACAGCAAAACTAAGAAAGATCTATCTACATTCTTTTTTTATATTTACCTCTTTTGTTAAATATGCTTACCAATTAAAAGACTTTCAATTCATGTGCCTAGTAGCAATGAAATAAAGCTACTTCCATTAAAAAAAAAACATCAGGATATGTACCTTAATATATTTGCATGACTGGAAGTCACATGTATATTCCCCAGGTAGGATATTGGTAGAAAAGACCAATGGCAGGGAGTTTACACACTGATAAATTATATGCCACAGAAATGGAGGGAAAAGGAGCAAACAAAGAAAATATCATAGCTTTAAAATATAACATTAGAAATTCCTGTCTCTTTCTCATTAAAAAGCAAAACAAACCTTCATATTTCCTTAGGCTTTCAAAGGGGAGGAAACTCAAGAACTGCTCCCAAAATCAAATGGAAAGTAGCAAACAATTCACGTTTTTCTAGCACTTTTACAATGCTATGGAATACAGCTGGTCCAAATACTTCTGATTTAAGCCATCTATTACATAAACCTGTGTCAGTAAGACACAGTGTGCAGATTATTTCAATAACCTACCATTTTTAACGAAGAGAGTGGTAGTGCATTATTTTAAAACTTGGTAAGTTGACACCCAAAGAAACTTCATTTTATATTTGACTATAAAGGATTTTCACACTTCACTTAGTTACCCTCCTTTTTGTTGGTATGTTTTGACCGAAACTTTTGCTCAGCAGGCTTAATAGATTAAATATTGTGGAATTTTTAAAATAATTATTTTTTCATTCGAGATTTTAAAAATCATGTTCACGTTTTAGGATTAGAAAAGCAAGCCTAATCTTGTAATTTAATCTAAGGAATTCTAGTTAAAACTAAATTTCTATCAAGTTGCTTAATCTAATTACTACTTATTCAAAAATTACAAAAGAAACAACTGTCCCATTTTGTAAAATGACTCTGGATCAGTTTTTGTAAAAAATAAGCACAGTATGTCAAAGTGTCTCTAGTAAAATCAATGAATTTGATAATGATTCACTTAGCAATTAAGTGCCATGAAGTTGTAAGAAAAAGATGGTAAATATCAACTCAAAGAAAGTCACATCGTCTCTCTCAACAGGACAGGGGCACTGCAAAGGAGGCAAAAAAGAGAAACCCTCTAGCCTTCTTATAAACAAATAAAATGACTTTCATCATAAGCATAGTATTCCTACTTAAAAGCAGTGTTATAAAAAAAGTAGCTCCTATAGCAGATAACATGGAATATTCTAAAACTATAAGAACTTAAGAATGTTTGTCTGGGCTTCCAAATTAAAAAAAAAATCATAACCGACATATATTTTTATAGAGTGTCTCTACTTAAAGTAGTCCAAGCGAATGCAATTTCATCTAAGGGCAACAAATAAATGCCCTCTTGAAAATGAATTTTTAAAACGAATGGGCTTGTCTGGCCTGTGCCATTCAGGATTCTCTGCTAACTGTAAAATGTGGACTGAATTACTTCTGTTTCTTTATAATCCATAGGCGTAAAAGCTTTTTTAAGTTCTTAATATCAAAAATTTGTTAAGCTTACAACCGTGTTTGGTGTATGGTAGTTAGTTTAAAAATATACAGGTTACATAAATAAAAACTATTGTTTCTTCAATATGACTTGACATTTCTTCTGTAATTTCTTTATTTAAAAAAGTAAATGTAACAAGATACTTAAAAAAGGCTAGATACAAAAGTAGTTAAGCTGCTCACGAACATTAAAATTTTCCAAAATGTATCTTCAATAATCATGATCTTATAAAACATTTTACAGTTATCAGAAAGTGCCCAGGCTGAGTTTACATAACTGAAACACCTTAGTACAAATGTCTAATTAGAACTAAAGTGGAGTAACCTCCTGACTGACTGCCCATTGAAACAGGGATACCAAAAAAAAAATGTTGCTTGTGATATAAAGTATTGTGCATTGGCCCCACCTTATGTACACAAAAACCCTCACTCAAATGAACAAATTACATGCAAAATATTAGTGATATAATCTAATGTCCTAGAGCTCAATGCAACCAAAACAAACCGCAATGAAAGTGGTTTCATAGATAAAAATGATTTCAATTCTAAGATGTGAATGTCAAGAACTTTTTTTACAAGTTCAATATACATGATACATAATTGCAGCCAACCACAAATTAAACACCATAAAAAAGTTAAAAGGAAAACACAGAACATACTTAATTTTTTATTTTGAAATTCCCTACTCCCTCTATACAAGAACCTTTGCTGAAACACTTTCCACAAAGGCAGCAGTGAATTTTCAGAACATTTTACATTTTTCCCCCTCAGCAAAAAGATAAATCACAGTGTAAATTATATTGTTCTGCTGTCATCTTTGGCTGGGGTTAGGCCAAGAAGTTATTGACTAGCAAACAGTTACAGACAAATGTTGCTAGTGCTCCTTAGACCTACAGGTTACAAACTTGGTATAGGAATGTTTGCATTTAATTATTAAAGTACCACCAGGGGCATGACAGCATTAACTTTCATAAACTTTTATAGACAAATGGAAAAATCTACAAAACTTAGCTAGTAATATTACACAGCAATACACACTTTTTATACTCTACACAAAACCAAAATTCTTGGTCTTAATGGCGAGTAACAATTTCTGTTTGAGAATCTGTTTAGAGGAATAAAGTGGGACATAAAGTCGAGAAATGCAAGTGTTTGCTGTAGGAAGGTGTTGGTCATCTGGTGGTCTTATTGTGATTGATGGCATAGGCTGAAATCCTTCTTCACTGGCAGGCAATGATGGGCTTGATGTCCAAAAGTAAACCTAAGCAGAAATAAAACCAGTGTTACACTTTCTGGTTTTGTCATATCTGAAGATTAACTTTTAGTTGTTAGAATGTTTACTGTATTTTCTTATAATTCTTACACACTAGTTTTAAAACTTATTCAAGGTGCTGGTGATATCTCCTTAGTTAAAATATTTCCTTTTACTTAAAAAAACTAACAGTAGAAATGCTATGAAATAGCTGGTAAATGGCAAACCTTTAGGGAAGGGTCTTCTCCCAAGGAGGAAGACTGGCAAAGCACTCTCACATTGTGGTATATCTTGCTATGACTCTCATTCAATTGAACCTATGGTCAATTCCATGCATTTTCCTTGAATAGAGAGCTGGCACTGGTATGATAATATGACTTTTTTTCATTCCTTCTCTACTAACAAAATACCAGTTTACTGACTGAAACTCAGCCCACTTCTAGGCATACACCCCAGGGAGGTCAATGATAAAAACAAAGGTTTCACATATACCAAAATGTTTATAGCATCACTTTTTGTAGTAGAAAAGACCTAGAAAATGAGTAAATGTACATAAATTAAGTAAAGGACAAAGTGTGGCACGTGAATAAGATGAAATATTACTGTGCTATCTTGAATGATGAAAGCATGGAAAGATTTGTCTGAAATGATGCTGAGTAAAATAAGCTAAACCAAGAAAACAATAGTATGAATGGGAATGAAAAACAATCACAGAATAAGATAAAATGGGCAGGGATCAGCAGGTGGGGAATATTATAAAAAAAAGTATCTTTTTCTGAATCATTTTATTGGTTTTGCTGATTTTTTTCCTCTTTTTTTTCCTTAAAAAAAATTCTTGGTTATGAGACATGAGCTCTCTAGGATGGACATGGAAAGCAAAGCTAAAAAGAGAATGCTCTGAAATGATGATGAATGACCAAACTTGGTGCCCAAGAAGAGAGATAAGAAGGTACATTTCATCTTTCATTTTAGAGGTTAAGGAATAGAGATGTGAAACATTACAGAATCAATCTTTCTCAAACTAGGTAACAGAATTCACCAGTTTTGCTGATTAGCTTTTTTTTTAATTGTTTTTTTTCTGGCATAGCAATCTGGGAGTGGAGAAAACAATGGGAAATGTTAAGTGGGAAAAATAAGATTTTAATACAGATTTTAAAAGAATTAATATTTTGCATGTCTAGTATCACTAAGTTAATAATGTAGCTGAAGTTTTCTGGTACTGAGATAGGAACAATATCTATAATATATGGTTACCAGATAATACTTTTACCACATGCAGTTAAATACTTGGGGATAACATCTGAGATAAGTTATATCTAAATTCTGAGTGAAATTAATCTCCAAATTATGACTGAAATTAAAATGGGAGTTTTAAGGAACTTCTCTGTACGGTTTGCTTTCAGCTGATGTTCAAGAAATGTTAAATTATCACCATAATTTTTCTAAAAATTATAAGCAGAGTCAAAGCATACAGTGATGAATATAACTATTTTCCCAGAGAAATTCCAGTTACTTACAAGAAGTTTATGAAGATGAATTCTCCCTGACAACTGGTTCGGTATTTCTATTACAGTCAAAGAAAAGTATTTTTGGTTCAATGAATTTCTATAGGATAAATTTTAAATTTAGGAGAAATCTACACTCACCCCCTTGGACTAAACAAGGAAGCTCATGTAGACTAATTCTGCCCTTTCCAATATCAATTAGGAATCAGACCAAGAAGCAAAGCTGCTACAGGGAACCTAATCCGATCTGGATAATAGGGAACAGAGTGGGCATTTGCTTCATTTTGGAGAAAAATAAGGACGTCCAGAAAAAAAACTTTAGGGAAATGAGTACATAGAAAATTTATAACTAGGAACAAACAAAAATAAAATTTTTATAAAAACAGCAGCCTGAGCAGGGAAGAGGTAAATGAAGAGAAGAGGTACAACTATGAAGTATTCTTTTTTTTTTCAGGGTACTAAGTTTTATTTTCTTTTTTTTAAATTTTTTATTTTAGTTTAGTTTAAATCATTCATTTCCACGAAATTCTGAGTTACAAATTTTCTCCCCATCTTTCCCCTACCCACCGCCCCAAAACAGCCATCCCAGTGTATCCCCCCTCCCCCAATCTATTCTCTCCTATGTCTTCCCCCCTCACCCCTCTGACTTTTCAGTAGGGTAGGATGGATCTCCCAACCACAGTGCCTGTGTATCTCAAGTTCCAGTTGGATGTAGT
>CM053580.1:477105693-477117854 GCA_028627135.1 Pseudochirops cupreus
ACTGTTACAATGGAAGGGAAGAACAGGAAGACAAAAGGGAATGGGTCAACCTTACTCTCATTGAATCTGGCTTAGGGAGGGAATGACATACACTCTGAATTGGGTATCTTGCTCTACAGGAGAGTAGGGCAGAATGGGATGAGAAGGGGGATGATGGAGGAGAGATTGGGGGGAAGGGTAGTTAGAAGCACACACTTTTGAAAAGGGACAGGGTCAAAGCAGAAAATAGAACAAGTGGAGGGCGGAATAGGATGGAGGGAAATATAGTCAGTCTTTCACAATATATCCACTATGGAAATGTTTTGCATAGCTACACACATATAACCTATACTGAATTGCTTATCTTCCCAGTAAGGGTGGATGATGAGGAAGGAAGGGAAAGAATCTGGAATTCAAATTTTTAAAATAAAATGTTAAAAAAAATTATTATTATTATTTTGCATGCCACTGGGAAATAAGATATACAGGCACTGGGGGTAAGGAGATCTATCTCGCCCTACCGGAAAGTCAGAAGGGTAATAGGGGAGGATATCGGAGAGAACAAATTGGGGGCGGGGGCATACAGTGGGACTGCTGTTTTGGGGTGGTGGGTAGGGGAAAGACAGAGAGACAATTTGTAACTGAAAATCTTGTGGAAATGAATGATGTAAACTAAAAATAAAAAAAGTTAATTTTAAAAAAATAGAAAGATTTACACATACACACACACACACACGAGTTAAAATTTTAAAGCCAAGTGTTGCTTTGAACATTTTGTTTAGTGAATGAAATAAGATTTAAAAGTCCAAGGTAATACAAATGAAAGGTCAATTAGGCAACAATAGAAGAAAAATGGTAGTTCGATCAAATTAATAAACAATAGTGGACTAGCCAGAAAATAAATATGGCCTCAGGTCAAGCCATTACACTGTGCTAGGTGACTTCAGCATTCCATTGAACGGGCTGTAGTTCGCTGCACTCATGGAACTCAGAATGTGGCGGGCAGAAACAACACTCACGACGATAATTCTATGATAAAATCCAATACCAATGCAAACCAAATACTCCGCAAGGACGGACGGAAGGGAGCAAGCATTTATGCGGCACCTCTTGTGTTGGGCATCTCCACACAGCTGATTCCACATGGCCCACACAGCAATGCTGGGAGGTAGATGCCATTACTATTCTCATTCTACAGTGGAGGAAGCTGAGGCAGAGATTAAGTCACTTGCCCCAGGTTCACAAAAGCAGTAAATGTGTGAGGTGAGGTGAGGTCAGCTCAGGTCTGCCTGACTGCAGGCCCAGGACTCCACTCACTGTGTCATTTTTACTTCTCAATTTGCCTCTTAAGAAAGATTATTTTGATTCTGGAGTATCAGAAGGGGTTTCAATATGGAAGAACTAGAACTTAAGCTCAGATTTTTAAAAACTGGAAGATGACTGGGAAGAGAGAATAGTAAGAAACAGGAATAATATCTGGCCTAAACACAGTGTTTTTAAGGTCTACAAAGCACACTATCCTACTGATATGGAGAAAGGGAAGAGAGGGAAGCAGAATGGGGCTGTGTGTGAACCGTGGAAGGAGGGGGACAGCAGAGAAGCAAGAGAGCAGCAGGAGGAACATGTGTATGTGTGGGAAGGGGGTCTGGGGAGGGACAAACACACAGTACCCAAGCACAGATCAACAGAAGACAAGACACTTGGAACCCAACACAAGGGCAGGAGGCCGAAAAAGGCAAAGATCTCCTCTCTCTCTCGAGGCAGACCCCCGACCCAGTGGCAGCAATCTCTGTCCATTCAGCTTTCACTTGGAAGGTTTTGTTATTTTTTTTATTTTCATTTTTTTTCAGGGAATGGGGTGGGGGAAGCCATGGAGGGACACAAGTGGATTGAGAAAGCATAGTACTGAACAGTAACCATAGGTGGGGTTTTTTGGAATGTAGATGACTTTCAGAATTTTTTAAACTGAATATGCATAATGTTAATTTATATAAAGCTAGAACTATGCCATGATTTTTGAATTCAGAAGAAGGAAGATAAAAAGAGCTGCATACATGCAAAGATTTCACCATAGCTAAGTCAGAAAGCCGAATGATGCCACTGATTCCCCTATCAATTACACCATATTGTCTAATGATACAGTGATTAGACTAAAAACATCTAAAAGCAAATAGGAAGTATATCTCACTAGAACAGAGATTCCAAAACTTATTTGGTCTACTGCCCTCTTTAAATAAATTACTCTGCACTGCCCCTGCCACCCCTGGAAATCTACTTTCTTTATTCCTTGAATAATGGTGGTTTAAAAAAAAATTGCATCATTACAAAAAAATATCAATTTTTAAAAGAAAGTGATGCATCTTAAATTTATTAATTTATTGTAAATGTGTAGTTTTTTTTACTTGTATTGAAATTTTGATGATACAATATTGCATCATGTAACTGTACAGGATTATAAATAAGTCACTACATACACATATTCCCACTGGAGAGTTCTGGACTTCCCAACAATGCACAGTATGCTCACCTGCCAATACCTGCCTGGCTTAAGACCTCTCAGTGGACTTAGCCACTGATAGGTTATAATATATCTCCCGGGTTTATTTGGAAAACAACGTAATGACTATTACTTTAACTCTGTTACACAACAGATGAAAACATGTATGAATGATGTTTCAAATCTTCTTTCCTTATGATTCCACTGCTCCCTTATTTTTATTCACCACCACCCTCAACTGCACCTGAGGCTACTACTGACAGTAGTAGTAGCCTCCCCAATCGTTCCAGTGGCCCCCAGGAGGCAGTAACACCCACTTTGGGAATCTATGCACTAGATCCTGCTGGGTCTCAGGTTTGACACTGCTTTTGGACCTTCTCTTTCCTTTGTTTCTGCTCTCAGTAATGTATATAAAACTATGCTAAGACTAAGAAGACTCAGGTTTCTATAACTGAGGAATACTAGACTACAGCAGAAAAATTCCAAGGAAATACTTACATGTAGAGGCTGTTCAGCAACTACCAACATTCTGTGTTCAGCATATTTCCGTACATATTCATATACATTCTGAGGGGTGACGGGTATATTTACACCATTAGGAATTAGTTCAACCTATGCAAAATGAAGATGTATAGTTTTGTTTAAAAAATTGGAAGTAAAAAACAGAAAATCAATGTAAAGATGTATCAGCTCTTAAAAATGTTATTAGATTAACAGAATTTTAAATCTAAAATTAATTCAATAACCAACGTACACCTAAAATACAAAACTTACATGGAAAACAGGAGAATATCTCTCATTACTGATTTTATCATGTTCCTTTAACTAATCCATTAATGTTTTATAAATAACAACATACTTTTAATAAATATTTCGAATGGAATCCTTAAAACCAGTAATTTTACTTACCTGTCCTCCACCCTCTTCTTTGCACAGGTCTATTGCAAATGCCAAATCCATTGCTGCGAAAACAGCATCAGCATCTGTACTCTGTGAGGCGAGGATAAGTTGCCGCAAACTCTCATACATAACAGGATCAAAAAATGCAAAATCATGCCAATTAACCTAGTAAAAAAGATATTTTATGACATTACAAAAAACTTCTGGCATTACTACATGAAATTATTCATACTGCTGTTTACAGCAAATAACCCAGGCCAAAAAAAGAAAAATCACTCTAGATGCTAATAATCATTTTGCTCTAGAGAAGCAAGTTCAAGAGATCGATTGCTCTGACAACGTACTCCAGTGTCATGCGACGCTAAATCATTTTTAAACAGACCTTTACATTTTCATTCTGCACTTAAGCAGAGAAATTTAATTTGTAAGAATAGTCATTAACATTCTTATATCTGAAAGCACTGAATCTATTTTCATTTATAATACAGTAGACTGAATAAAATTTTTGGCATTTCTTTAACTTGAATGGTGATAGCATATTAATGGTGGTAGAACAGTGTCAAATACATGTGACGGGAAAAGGCAATGAACTGAAGACCTGAGCTGAGATGTCACTCCCACTACTTGCTATCAGTGTGCCTCTGGATAGCTCACTCTCTGAAATCTAGTGTCTTCATTAACAAAAAAGTGAGTAGGATTATCATCTATGATTTTTAAGACCCCTTGGTCTAGTATTAAAAGTCTACATCTAAATTACATTACTGTGGAACACTACAGCTAATGTTGGACTTGGTTGATGGGCTGCTTGCTTTTGCTGCACTAATTTTTTCTCTCTTATTTTTTTGTTACAAAGGATAGCTCCCAGAGAAGAGACAAGGGGAGGGAGAATATACTGGGAAATGGTGGCATAAAAAAACAGAACAATACAATTTATCCTTAAGAGGTTAACATAGCAAAATATTCACTGGTATATTAGTCTATCAATAAGCATTTATTAAGAACCTGTTATGTTCCAGGCACAGGAGATAAAAACATAAACAATATCCTGATGAAAGGGTCCTCAATAACAGTCTTCTCTCTACACCATGCTAAAGTGATACTCCTGAATGTCTTCCCAACTCAAATACCTCCAATTTTTTTATCTTTCAGGATAAAAAAACAACTCTTCTGCCTGACATTTAAGGCCCTTTCCAATACGGCCCCAGTCTCCTTTGCAGACGGATTTCATGGTTACTTTTCATCAAGCACCCTCTATTCTAGCCGAACTGTCCATAATATCCTATCTCCTACATTTGCAACTTCACACAGGCTGTCTTTCCTCTTCCCTCATTCAAAGAATCTTCTCTTTTACTTAATACTACTAGAAATATGACTCTCTCTTAAAAGCTCACACAAGTGTCCCACCTATAAACAGTCTTTCTTGACCACTTTCCTTCCCCAAACGGTTAAAGACTTACACCGACTATCCCCACCACCCGAAATTACTTTTTTATTTATCTGCTCCCCTCCCTCCATCCCCTAGAATTTCAATTCTTCAAGGAGGACAGTGTAATTGTTGCTGTGCCATCTACCACAGGGCCTGGTACATAGCCCAATACTTAACAAATGCTTGTTGAACTGAAATAGCTGGTTGTGGTTGGTAAAGTCTATAACCTGGCATTGTCACACCTTCACCCAAACTGGTATGATAAGCCAAATTTGTAAATATAACAAATGTTGATTATCAGGTTAATCACTTTCATAATGTTTTATTAGTCATTTTACAGGACTCTCCTATGATATCCTGTTATTCCACTTGTAGTCTTATTTTAAATGAGCATCTGTCAATTTTATCAGCACATCAAAACTAATTTTGCGTAACAGTATATAGTACATTTGATTTTTAATATTAAATCACATACAAAGAAAGATATAGTGATTATTTTATCAAACAAACAATTGTGATAGAATAGAAAGATGATTGGATTTGCAATCAGTGGATTCAAGGGGTCAAAGCTCCACCACTTAACTAGCTCTGACTCTGGGAAAATCATATTCTAAACCTCCTTATGTCCTCATCTATTATAAAATGGGAATAAAATGATTCAAACTACCTACCTTTCAGGATTGTCGTGAGGATCAAAAGTAAAATTTAATGTATGTAAAGTGCTTTGTGCACTGTAAAGCACAACATAAATGTGATCTATTATTATCACTATTGTTTAAAAACATTAACAAAATCAGGCTACTTAGAATCACTTACTTTTCTACCAAGCAATACTTTAATTACATGCCTATTCAATGTGATAGGACACAGTTCATTCTGTAGCAAGCAGAGTCCAAGGATTCTGAAGATGAAAAATAAGAGGAAATTTATGAAGCTGCAACTTAAACAATACTGAAGTATGGCATTAACACATACTTAAATATTCTCTAAATGTGAAACAAATTAATTTCATCAGGTAACTTCTAAGGGCAAAATTTATATTTAAGATTTGTGACATAAAGTGTGTATGCCTATATATGTATGTGTGGCTTTATCAACCAACAGAATTTGATTCTATAGCTGAAGTGAACATATGCAACTAAGTCCATAAACCAATATTTTTTAATAATCAAAATTTAACATTGGTTATTGTCTTACCTGCCAATGTTTCTGAAACAATTTAACCTTGCTTCTGTGTTTTTGCCAGGTCTTGGAGTATAAAAACCTCTTTTTCCAGGCTGGTAAAACAACGGAGCATTATCATCACCATCATCTGTATCATCTAATTCCATATCTACCACACTTCGACTGGAGCCGTGTCGTTTTCGATTTTCCTAGGACCAAAGAATACCAGTGATTCATTACAAACATTATTCATTAAAGGACAAACTTTTAAACTTATATACATGGTGAAGGTGCAAGAAGAAATACTAGAATGTTTAACCATTTGGGTTTCCTGCACTGTTGACTACACTAAGCATATGGGAAATCTCATTGTGTTTGGTCTAAGAGTGGGTAGTTTATACTAAGTCTAAAACCAAAGTCTGCCCCCATTAAAAGAAATTCCTACCCATACTGCTCTTAATTCTGTCATCATAGTCAAGATTCCCCTATAAATCTACCTTAAGTTCTCCTTTTGCAGAGACTACCCATTAGGATGGCCCCCATCCACATTGAATTTTTTTTTCTTTTTGGAGGGGGGAAGGTAGGTCAATTGGGGTTAAGTGATTTGCCCAAGGTCACATGGCTAATTTTTTGTGTTTGTGTTAAGTGTCTGAGGCCACATTTGAATTCAGGTCCTCCTGACTCTAGGGCCGGTGCTCTATTCACTGCACCACCTAGCCGCCCCCACATTCAATTCTTTTGAAAATTATTATTCAACCCAGGCAATTTAAGTTCTCTTAAAAGCCATGCCAAATCAAATCCAATTCGGTGTTTGCTTTAAATGAGAGTGCCTGTGGTTCTCTGCCTGAAGCTATGATGATGAAACATGGTTCAAATTTCCTTACTTGTTAATTTCCCACTCTTCTATTATACTTATTTTTGTACCCTTCTTTATTCAACTTTAACTACATTAATTTCAAACAACAATTTCTAAGCCACAGAGCTCCCTATGCATTATGTTCTAAAATGTAATCAAGTATTTATAGGGTTACTAATGACTCTACTAGTTGAAAGGTGAGAGAATAGGAGGAATGAGTCAAGTAAGCTGAATTTTGGTAAAATAAAAACTGTTGAAAACAAAATAAATTCTACTTTTTTGGATTTTTTTTTTTGATATTCACTTAGAATTTTAGGGAAAGCAAGCAGTGCTAACTAGCTAACTCAAGTTTCTCTAATTATTTTTGTCTTGATCCTGTTTACAAAAATATTTCATACCTGCACTTTTTCTGAAGAGTCTAGCAGCCCAAGGTCCAAGATACTATCAGCTCCATTCTCCCTTGAAAGAAAATAACGATGATGTATATTATACAAACAGTAAAAGCAAATAATCAGATTATCTAGAAGATTAAAAGTAAATAATGAGACAGGGTACACTTATATAGTACCAAAATGTATACTAGAGACCACAAATGTTTTTGGAGCGGACAAGAAATGAATTATGCCTTAGATAATGTGTGAAAATTTTCTAGGATAGTAGAAAAGTATCCAAGTGGTAAGAAAAGGGAAACAAAAAAATCAGCTCTTTGAACAACGAAACCCTACTTTCTTTGAAAATATAACAACAAAAAGGAAATGTGAATTTCAGCTAAAAAGGAAATACTTTAATATACAGAATCATCTCAAAACCAGGCAGGATCTAAAAATAACTGAGAAAATTCTTCCCTAATATTCTGGGACTTTAGATATCTAATTCTGTTAATTTGGGGGGTGGCTAGATGGCAGAGTGAATAAAGTACCTGCCCTGGAGTCAGGAGGACCCGAGTTCAAATCTGGCCTCAGACACTTAACACTTACTAGCCATGTGACCTTGGGCAAGTCACTTAACCCCAACTGCCCTGCCTTCTCCCTCCAAAAAGGAAAAAAAAAAGTTAAGGGGGGGAGGAGAAGGTACTTGGTGATAAATAACTTAAGACTGGTGCTTTATAGCAGAAATTAAATAAATATAACACTAGCTGCATAATATTTTAAGTAGAAAGTCTTCAAATAATCCAAACATGAAATTTTTTTGTCCACAAATATATATTTACCTTCCATGTGCAATAATAAGTTCCATGGCCTCATCTACCCTTGCTCTCAAAGAGTCCTCACTTGCTAGTAGAAGTAGCAGCTGAGCAGGGGATAATTCCAATAGCATACCTGTGATTTTACTTGCAAATGCCTATAAGCAACAAAAAATAGTTATTCAGATAATCCTCCTCAAGCTTTTGTATGACATTCAGAGACAAATGACTCAAGTCACATAGGTCTTAAATGGCAGAGAAAGGAGTCAAACCTAGGGCTTTTGTTTCTACATCCAGCAGGATTCAGCTTCACCCATAATACTTCATATATTTATGATAGTACTTAAAGGCTAAACATTTTTACTAAAATAAACACCTCTCACAACAGAACTATAACTGAGTCCTACCTCATGAGTTGGTGGTAGTTTCCCCCAGGTTCAACTGCTTATCTTTCCCCAATACTATATTAGCTATACATATGTAGAAATAGTGGCTATGTAACTATGTCATGAAGAAATTTCTTTGATACTCTCTATATAGAAAAACTGCTTGTATACTTATCTTTTAATAAGTATACTAATTTGCAAAGTGGTAAGATAACTACTATCTGTAAACTTCTAGTTAGCTAATTTGAATAGCAAACATTTGTACCAACTGAAACCCACAAATGATTTACTCATATAGAACAATGCTTCCAAATCACTCATAATGGGAGAAGAAACAAGCTTTGTATAAACATCATATGAGCCCTATTTCCCATAGCATTTCCCTAATTCTACTGCTTGATGAAAAGCATTAGATAACTCTCAGAATATATGAATGGCTGACGTCTTGACAAGGACAGATATCATTCTAAACCAAAAAATCTTGGGAAATGATACAGTTAGTTACAATTTCACCCATGCATTCTGGTCTTACTGGTTGCATTGCTTGAACCCGGGGGTAAAGCCTCTCGCCAAGTGCCTGACGATGTGCTGGAAGAGGATCAGGGTCATCACTAGGATTGCCTTCAGATGCTGGCCTGAAAGGCCTTGTGTCAATGGAAAGCTGTCTCCTAAAATCCCTGAACACCAAAGAAAGCTACTAAATTTTCCATATAACTTTATGTCCCTCAAATACAAAGTGAAATCCCAATACCAGAAGTAACAGAATTAAATGTATTATAAAAGGTTATTTAGCAAAATAAATTAACTTGACTTTGGTAGATGAAAGACTAAGTAAATGCATAGTTACTATATTTTTGATAAACATCACAATTCTAAGACATAAAATATTATAAAGTAAAAATACCCTGACAAATAGGATCTTGCAAAGATTAAAAAGTAAAATTTCAACACAAAGAGGTTATTCCTTTTCTATACAAATTATATAATTCATATTTATTCAGTAAAGGCGAACTTCCAGTTTTCTTTCAAACTATGACATGTATGTCTATATTTGAATCTCATAAAACTTCTTTAAAAATATACTATAGTTTACATTTTTCATTAATTTATAAGCATGCAGTATACTTGGTGGTCAAAAGCAGTGAGAACACATTCTAATTTAATAAACAGAGAATTAGCATACCTGTCTCTATCTCTCCGGGAACCCGCACGCAAACCACTACTCCTCCTCATTTCCCTTTCTCGTTCTCTCTCCCGATCTCTCTCCCCTCTGTTCCTTAATCTCTGCATCAAACCTATGGGAAAAGTAAAGAGTAAGTTCAGTGACCATTTTCCAAGTGATCATTAAAGGTCACGAAAAGCCATAAAGATCTACTTTTGCTAACACACTAAATCTCCACGAAAGATGCAGTAACCAACAAAATGCTTGATATAGCCATCATACCAAGTTCACAACAACTGGGATAAACGTTATTATGAAAACTTCTCAAATTATATGGCACATTCTTTCCAACAAATTAATGCCCTAAGATTTGCCTGAGGACCTTTATTTACTGCAAACCAAAAAGTGATGCTGGCCCATTTTTCAGATAAAGTGCTAGAATTATGGACAATAAATTGTACATCATTCTCTACAAAAAAAGAATCCATCATTCCTTATAACTGAGCTCAATGCCTGGCACATTTGACAATTTATAGTTATTATACCTATAATTTATGCCCTCAGCACAGACTTATGTTCTTCATTCTTGCTCTACTATTACAACTCCTACCATTGCAGGAAAAAGATAATTTAAATTCTGAAGTCACCAAACATCTATCTATTAGAGGTCATTTTGTCCAATCTCCTCCTAGAATGTCATGAAATGTACCAAAGAGCAAAATCTCATTCTCGTTAAGAATATTTTCTTCTGATCAGGTTTACATTTTTTAAAAATAACAGAAAACAGCCATACTACTTAACATTAACATTTTAAGACTATTATTGTTTGCTCAACAATATTGGATAACTAAAGTTGTTTCCCATTATTAATTTTAAAATGGGACTACATTATGGGTTGGAGCTTCATTTACAAAATCAGTACTTATTATATGTGTACCATGTGCAGAATATTGTGAGAAGTACTTAGGCATACTAGAGTGAATAAGATACGGTTCCTGCCTGTTTACAATCTGGTGGGATGACGCAATACAATCATCAATATCAGTGCTACAAAATGGAAGTCGGACATAATGTAAAGGTGACGTGAAATGTTTTCTCCAAAGAGAAAAAGATCATTTTTAACTAGTGTGGGATGGGGGCAGGGGGAATGAGGGGGGAAGAAAAGGAAAGGAATAAAGGACATCTTCCTGCAAAAGCAGCTCTCAGTCAATCTTGAAGGATGAAGATTTGGGAGGTGAGGGGAAGATCAGGAGAAAAGGCGAGGAAGGATGTTACATTCCAGTTACAGGGAACAAGATGAAAAAGATAAAAAATTAAAGGGACAGCAATTAATCCAAACTAGCTGAATATAAAAGTAGCATGAAAAAATGGAGGGCAGTGTGGTATCAAGTGCAAAGGAATCTAAACAGGCTAAGAATACTGACTCTCACAACAATAAGCCACTTGAGGTTGTTTGTAAAAAAATCCCTTTTCATATGTTGTGGATTTTCATTTTCATTTGGTCTGATTCCAACTCCTGCTTTTGTAGATTCACTTGAGGGACAGTAAATTTTGTTCTAGTGCCTCATTTTTATTCTGTTATGTCTTTGCTTCTTGGGGGGTGTGTGTGTGTGTCTTGTAAACAACATCTTAGGCTGGATATAATCTCTCACTCTTTTAAAAACTGTTTTGCTTTGAATTATTAAAATCATGAGTTAGGTTTATATTTTCTTCCATGTCTCTACTATTTCCCCCCCACTGCTGTTCCTCTTTTAAATGTACAAAGAATAATTGGCCTCTTCAGTTATTTTTACTTAATCTCCTTCAAGACAACTCTATTCCTACAGGCTCTCTTTCTTTACCACCAAGCCACACATCCTTCTTTGTCAGTTTTTGGAGTTTTACTAAATCTTTCTTCCTGTTAGCTATTTATCTAATTCTTCCTCTTTTTTTTTTCAGTTACATAGTCAGATAAAAGTCCCCTTCTACTCCTTTTATTAATTTTTAAAAAAAGCACCTTTTTCTAAAAAGGATTTCTTTCCCCTCTTCATTAGTATTTTTCACTGACTGTTATGGCAGCTACATGGCATGGTGGAGAGGGGTCTAGGTCTGGAGTCAGGAAGAACTGAGTTCAAATCTGTTTTTAGACAAATATTAGTTGTGTGACCCTGGGTACACCTTTAGTTTAATAGGTAATGTTAGCTAGTAGATATTATTATTATTATTCCAAACTTTCATGGTTTGATTCTATATCTATTTATAACAGTCTCTGTAATGAGTTAAATTATCTAAGCTTACTACTAAATTCATTCTTATAAGCCATTTTTTTAACTGCTGGAAAAATTATACAACAGTCTGGAAGAAATTAGGCTTAGATCAACATCTTATATGATATTCCACAATAAGTTAAAAATGGATGTGACTTTATGATAACAATATTAAAAAGTAAGAAGTCATACCTTTCACAGCTATAGGTAGGAGATTATTAACCAAAGAACAGAAGCAATTACCAAAGATTTTTTTAAAAGATGACTTTGATTACATGAAACTGAAAAACTTTTGTATAAACAAAATTATATACATGTAAAGTAAAAAAATATATACACGTATTTATACACACACACACACA
>CM053580.1:477118354-477207181 GCA_028627135.1 Pseudochirops cupreus
AGTCCTATTTTATGGGTATTTTGGGGTGGCTATGTGAGAGCTGCGATGTGTTGCTGCTTCTACGCCGCCATCTTGGCTCCGCCCCCCCAGTACAACCATTTTCAAAAAATGATTTGGAACTATGCAAATAAACTGACTAAAGTATTTACATCCTTCTAGGCTTGAACCCGAAGGAGGTAGAGAAAGGCCAGAAAGCCATCCTCACAAGAACTTCAAGTATATTGCAGACAGAAAAAAAATAGGAACTTTGGGCCTGGAGGTAGCTGTTCCTTGAGCTGATCCATGATCAGGAAAAGGACTTTCAACTCTAGGCACCAGGAAGACACAGAAAACCATGGGAGAATTACATTTTACTTGACCATTTTTTATAACTGCCAATTAAGCTTAGATATATAATGCTTTCCTTCTCTCAGGGAACTTAAAACTGAGATAAAAAACAATTTCCGAACTGGCGTGAGGTTTGGGAGGGACAGAAAAGATTTAGAATCTCAGAGACTATCACTTGCTGACACAAAGGGAAAACCTGTCCATTTTTGTGATGAGTTAATGAGAAGTATAGAAGATCACTTAATAGAAACTACTGGGTATAGTTCTGCAGTAGTATTTGGTTTAAAATCGAAATATAATGACTTTTAAATTCATAATATGAGTTGAAAAGGTTTTCCTGAGCACAGCCAGTTAAGTTAAAGACTAAACTGAATTAATCTACATAAGCAAAATATGTGAATATCCACAGTTTAAATTATGTTATTTCACCATCAAAGAGATGAAGGAAATTCCATTATCCTTTAAAATGCAACTTAAATGATAAATTAAACTCCTTACAGAATACTTACTGGTATGTGTACCCTTGTTGGCATTCTGAATACAATCTAGATTTGGCAGTTTTTCATTTGACAAAAAAGCTTGTGCAATAGCAGTATAGAAACTTCGTGCCACACCACTGCCCTCTCCTGGTTCATCCTTAAATGTAACTTTTACTCTATGTACAGCCATTGGAGTAGTAGCACATCTTCGACCAAAATGATTGTTAAGCTGCCTCATTGTTTGCTGAATGAGAAGATCTCGATCTCGATCAACCTAACATAAGAAAAGACTCATTTACTTCACTGGAAAACATTTAGTCATTATTTTTCCTAGGTAAAACAACTGAAAATGTAAGTAAATGCTTTCTTTCATTAACAATTTTAAATGTTTCTTACACACAATTGAAAGCTATCAAGTTCTTAACCTTTCCAAAACATGCGTCTCAAAGCACTAGTCTCAGGTAGACAATTGATGACACAGCTAAGAGGGCACTGGGCCTGCAGTCTGGAAGACCCAAGTTCAAATCTGATTTCAGATACTTCATCACTGTGGGCAAATTCATTAGCTTCAATTTTTTCAACTGTAAAAACGGGCTTAATAGAGTGCCTAGCACATAATAAGCACTGCATAAATGTTTATCCTCCACCCTTTTCATCTAAGTTAAACAAAATTATCTCATGTCTAAAGTCACTCACTACTAGATAACTGTGTTACTCCGATCTATTTGCATTCAGTCTCAGTTAAGTTCACTGCAATCATCAAAAAAGTGTAAAACTTATACAAAACTTATATTTAAGTATTAAAACCTGTCACCATGTAAAATTAGTTATTAAGCTGTCAGCATTTTTCTTGGAGTTGAACTAAAAACTGAAAAAGAAACACAATACCTTTACCTCTAATGTTAAATCTCTTGATTGCTGATTTCTCAGTTTTTCCATCTCTCTACGGAATTTCGATTCTTTTACTTCAAAACCACCTAATTCAGTGAGGATCTTAAACAATTACAAAAAATGACAGCATTAGTTTCTGAAATGACCCTAAAAAAAAACCAGAACATTATCTACAATGAAGAAATCACATACTGATCCAGGTTCTGCTCCAACATCCTCCATGAACACTCTGCCAAATAACTCTAAAGAAAGGCGCCAGCGTCCCAGTAACATATCATGAGATATAACCATTCCCATGAAACTGCATTGAGGTCTGAAAGAAAAAGGTGGGAAGTAGAATCATTTAGCTAACACTGCAGATTAATTAGCAATGTTAAGTTATAAATCAAAACTTCTGCTTCAACTTCAACAATTATTATATTGCATTGATCACTGCAATTCTAGAAGACTCGTGATGAAGCACATTACCCACCTGCAGACAGAGAGGTGATGCACTCAAGAAAACAGTTTGTGACATTTTTTTTTGGACATGGCCAATGGTGAAATTTGTTTTGCTCTACTACACGTTTGAAACGGTGTTCCCCTCCTACTGGTTCTTTCTCAATGGAGGGTGAGGGTGGAAGGGAGAGAAGATAAATTTTTGTTAACTGAAAAAAATTAATTAAAAAACAATCCTACATTTATTTATCACTAAGGAAACAATATGCAAATACAAAAGACTATGTGATTTTGTCAGCATGGATACACCACTTGGTATGAAAACTCTTGGTATCAACACAAATTGACAAGCTATCCAAACTGATTAAGTTTAAGTGAACTTCCTGAGATAAACAGAGTTTAAGTAACTTGCCTCGGTCACAAAGCTATTTAGCCTTAGGAGTGGGATTTGAACCTATTTCTTTCTAACTCTAAGCCCAGTAAACTTACTTACTAAATCACAGTCTCTATGAAACTTATATTCATATTTTAAAAATACCTGAAAGATGTTAGAGGAGGCCCTTCACTTTCAGTCAATCCTATTTCAGCCAGCAAACTACTTTTCAATTGTGCTGCAAGGTCATGAGCAGATGGTCCTGGTTTTGAACTCTCAGATTCTTCTGTCAGCAAATTTTGTTCTTCCCCTTCTTTCTTCTGCCTATTTTGCATGTTCATTACATTTTTCAGGTTGGCAGCATAAGACATTTTAGTTGGAAGAACCTGAAGAATTTCAGGAATGAGTGATATATTTCAAAATCAATTCAAGACACCATTTCGATTTAATAATTCTCTCAAGCAAATAGTCAAAAGAAGTAACTCTCATCAAGAAAATCTGACTATAGTAATTCAACCTACTAATCACTCCGGCTGGTACAACTTACCTCCTCTGCTGGGTATCGACTGCTGCTTTTAAAATTCACATTAGCATCTCAGAAATTTCTAAGACATTTTTATATTTGTGTCATATAACTCCCTTTATCATTCTTATAATTTTCACTTTCTACTTCCTTCCATTCCTAAAATATTTCCCAAACTGTTTTCAACTGTATTATGTACACTTCACCCTGACTGCTCCAAATTCTTGAATTCATTAAGTATGAGTATTTCTTTCTGAGTCCCAAAATACATATTGGGACTTTTTTTTAAAAATGGCAAACACCTAAACAATCATTTTATATAGTAAAGAGAAAAACCGTAGGCACAAAATATATTGAGAAGTCCTATGTTTAACAAGTTAGCTTGGGTAGAGAACTTGGACAAAAGTATGTTTAATATAAACTAATTACTTGTATTAAAAGTGAAAGTCAAGTGGAAGAAATCTCTTCAATAGCTATCCTGATTTTCATCTCAAAGTTTTTCAAATATAATACCAACTAATATTTTCAAAAAATATTATGGTTCTTATGACAATTTCAAATATACCAATAGATGACTTTTATTCTAAGATCTGATCTAATTTTCATAATAATTTAGTGAGGTAAACAAAGCACACACATCTCCATTTTCCAGAAGGACCCAAGTTAGGGCTAAGGTCTTCCCCTCCCCCTCATAGCATGTCACCATACTAATCACACTAATATTTTATTGATCGTGTTTTATTTATCTGAAGATTTCTAACATGACTTTTCTTGGGAATATTTAGGTGGCTCCACACATCATATATGTCTAGGTATAGAACATACCTGGAAAAAAAAATCATCTGAAGAATGTTAGTGGCGCTTGTGTTGTTTTTTTAGAGAGGTGGCAACCCTTTCAATGACTGTCACTCTTTTCATATCAAAATGAAATTAAAACTCTATGTCCTTGCTTTGTACCCTTAGCACCTCAGTTATTACAAAATGCTGCCTTTATGGAAATACTACATTTCAAAAGCTATGCCTATCCCATTTTGATGGAACATTTTAAGATGTCAAATTCTAGGAATGTCCTATCCTTACTAGTGGGGAAAAAAAACACCCTACAACTTTTCAAGATAACACATCTTTGACGACAAAGGTACAAAAAACAAAAACAAAGTTGCTAACAAGTTTGTATCAGTTTATTAGAATCATAATGCTTAAAAAAATTTTTTTTGCCTTTTTTGCGGGGGGAGAGGAAGGGCAGAGCAATTGGGGTTAAGTGACTTGCCCAAGATCACATGGCTAGTGTTACGTGTCTGAGGCTGGATTTCAACTCAGGTCCTCCTAATGCCAAGGCTGGTGCTGTATTCACAATGCCACCTAGCCGCCCCTAGAATCATAATTCTTAAGAGATTTTGAAAATTTTCAAATACGAATCTATTTACCTCTGTATTCAATATATAATGCTGAAGGTCATCAAAGAAACACCAATTCACCCCACTTGCTAATAGCATCACCTCCCAAACACTACCCATTCACAACAAGAGAAAAATCAAGATTTACAGAAGCACTGTCTGTAGAGAGTGTATGTAAATGAAACAATAGTATTTTTGAACACCTGGAGTTTGGAGTTCACATACTTTCTTTTAAAAAGGTGCCATGCCAAAGTAAAACTGCATTAATTTCTTTTTTAAAATGGTTCAGATTATTGCAGTCTTACCTCAAGGCAGTTTCTATCCACTGTAACTTCCATTAAGCATTTCCCACTACTGGCAGATGATGAATAGAGACCCTGACTGGGACGGCCAAAAAGATCCTCTTTTCTAGCATTTGGCTGTAATTTCAACAGAAACATTCTAGTTATGTTACACATTTATTTTAGTTAAAATTTAGACAAACCAAAAAGATTTTAGAACTGGCCTTTAGTTTCACCTGTAGAAGATGTGGCTGATCAGCCAAAGGGATGGCTTCAGCCAAAGGTACTTCAAAAGGATTTGGAGGTATACACCCAAGGAATGTCATGGAATCTGATCGTCGGAAAAATGGATGATTCTGTCCAGTTTCTGCAGTAAGAGTATCATCATCTTTATCATTCAATGTGGCACCTAAATCAAGAAAAAAAGTTTGTTTACCTGTACCTTTTTTAAAAATCAAAACTCATTCTAAATTTTTAGGTTTTGTTCCAAAACTCCAGTGCCACTCAGAAACAATGGACAAACAGTCCTCAAACTTTAGAAAATAAATTTGTAAGAAAGAGCTGAGCCTTCAGTACAAATTATTCTAACTCTCCTAAGGAAGTTTCCAATAGGCATTTATAGGAACAATGGTTATGCCAAAGTCAAAGATCTTTCCCAGTTTCTCCCAAAACTGCTATAATTCCCTCCCCATACAGGATTTAACAAAATGGAAAACATGTCTAACAACTTAGACTTTCAGTCCTGAAAGATATTTTGACCAAAAAATGGAAAGGCTGCTCTGATGTTAAAATTTTAACATGTGCTACCCTATTTCCTCTGTTCTTCAACAAAGACAAACCCAAGTTAAGAGAAAAAAACCAGAAGCAATTTATGCATAAAGGTCACTCAGAGAACAGCTCCTGGTAAGTGCTTAGAAGACAATTTTGGAGATATGTCCATGAGACAATACTGAAGTAACAGTGAGATAGGTGTTAACTACTAATATAGGAATATCCAAAACTACCTTACTCTCAACTAGTAGAGAAAATTTCCAATCAATAAGCTGATAAATATAATGTCCTAATCCTGACCTTCATGAGCTAAAATTATAGTTGAAGGTATAAACACAGTCAAGATCCCCTGGCCGTTTTCACAGTTATACTGCTTATAACTGTAACATAATAAACTAAGTTTAGATTTTTATACTTGGGTAATTCTGTCCTATCAATAATACACATTATACTACCTTCATAAGATAAATTCATTAATGGATATAATTCTGTTAATCCTTTGTTGCAAGGAGTTCCTCAAAAATATACTCAAATGAAAACATATGTGTCAAAAAGAGAAATAACAAAAAGAGGCATAAAGGAAAAGTTAGGAAATATGGAATTGGAAAGGTAGAATAAACCTCCATATGAAAAAAAAATCAGCAATAAATGTAAAACTACAAATAAGATGCACACAAGCAAGAAAATATTTGAAATGGAGCATGAAGAAAAGAGATTCCTATCCAGACCAAAAAAAAAATATATGAAGCTCAAAAACTTGAAAGAATAATATCTGAGGCAGTCATTTCTTGAAGTAGATTAGCAGTTTTTTTGTGCACTAACTTTGATTGGTGTCATCATCATTTTCATGTTCTGAATCTTCATTGTCAATACCTAGTTCCAAGAGCTCCCGGGTCCTAAAAAAGAATGAGTCAGTCATTTGGCATAAGCTTTTTTGGCTCCATCAGTGCCAGGTAAAGGGGTTACAGCAAGCAGAAAGCATTGGAAAAATAACTTTAAGAAAACACCAAAGCACATCAAACCAAGCAGAAGAGTCATAGACTCCAGGCAAATGGCAAAGATAAATCGTCAACAGCATTTGGGTGGTTGGCTAGGTTGGTTTTTTTCTTGTTTTGTAGTGGGGTTATCTTTTTTGTTTTTGCATTAAGTTTAAAACGTTTGCATTTATGATTTATATTGTAACCACAAACTAGTTTGGCCATTCATTGAGCTGACCAGTTGATTTAGTTAAAAAAAAAAGTCAATTCATCTAATAACTAACAACTCTCTAACTGAATTATAATGGTGAAAGAAATTTCTCTGTGTAAACATGAAAACAAGAATATGCAATTAGCTGGCATAGCTAAGAATAAAAGAAAACTTTGAATTTCTGTTGCTGAGGAGCTGCTGTCAGCACATCTTTGGATTAACAACTTAGAGGAGAACTGCCAGTTTAAGTCTAGCACTACAAATGATACCAAATTTCAGGCTACAGAAAATATTTAGCTATATTCCTCATCTTTAGGGATCTTATGTATTATATGCAAACAATCTGTGTTAAGTCAGATGAGTTTATACCAGTATGTTTCCCCCATAAGTTATGATTGCTAAGATTATTATCGCCATTATTTGTTCTCACCATTTATTTCCATTATTTTGTTCTAATTTATAATTTGAATTCTTAGAGCTCCAAATCTTGAAAGAAGGCACATGCTAGAGTCAACTATGAATGCTAAAAACCACATTCTTTCTTCTAAAACAATGATACTGTACAAATCATAACTTTTGAAAAAGACAAAAATTTCCTAAAATTTTATTTGAAGATTTTCTAAACCAAAGAACTTAAGTCTGACTAAAAATAAGTTGCCATAAAAATGGTAGTTAGTTGAACAAAGCTTTACAAAATTATGTTTTAAACAGATATAGATAATAAAAGAACATATACGTTAATAACGTTAGGTAGGCTTAAACTCCATTTCAACCAATAATTTGATTGAGTAATGAGGTACAACCTATCAAACTTTTTAGCTGAACAGAATACAACTAACTACTTGTTACAGAGTGAACATAAGATACCACCAAAAGTTGGCTATAAATGTATTCTTCTTATAACTTTGTACTTGGAAGTCTGTCCAGATTCTCTTGTCTCATTTAACAGGGATAAAGAAGAGTTTAAGTATGATTTTATGATTTTCTTAAAATGTAACCCTCATTCTCCTTAGAAAGCATGAATTATCATACAACATATAACACAGTAAGATCCCACAGTCAAATACATTATTCCAAAGAAAGAAATAAGCAGCTGTCAATGTTTCATATAGAAGTAAGTGGTATTTGACCTAAAATCTTCAATCACAAAAGATTTCAAGTAGGCTCCTGTTTTTGACTATTTTAACTTCACATTTTTTTGTTCATTCTAATTTAGAATTACTAAAGATCTGAGTCTTAACTTTCTTTTTCAAGGTTCTTAATAGCTCTATTCCATGAGTAAGGTTAAAGAAAAAAAAAGTGTGGAGAATACAAGCTTTGTAATAATACTGGCTAACAAAGAAGTAATAAATAATTAAGTCTCAATTGGGATAAAATCAGAATATAGCCACCTCAAAACATTAAGCTCAGTACAGAATACAACATTGCTGGTTAAAGTGGTAGGTACAAAGGAGAAAATGAACAAGGATTATGGTCCTGCAGAGAATCAAGAACTGTTGGGTAGCTTTGCTTTGGCTCATGCAATTTTTCTCCTTATAGTCTTCTTTGTCCAATTCTGATCTCCTAGCTCCAAAGTCTGATGACATGAAAATAAAGGTAATCCCAAGCAAATAAGTTTTAAAGCTTGAGTAGTTTACCTTTTGCGTTCCAGCTGAGGTGTATCCAAGGTTGTCTGTTGGTTCATTGCTTTAATCCAATAAATAAGGGCTTGAAAAACATATGCTACATGTTTCAGTGAACAAACATCCAAAACAGGAAGAACATCAGAATGCTCATCATTATGAGATCTCATTAAAGAAAGGGCGTAATTTAAGAAGTCACCTCGAGCAGACATCATTCCTTGGCGGGCACTAAGTAAAGTCGCACGCCTGTAGAAACAAAAACAAAACAAATGAAATTGAAAACTGTGAAAGTATAATGACCAAGTGTGACTCCAAAGCAGATATATAATGAGCCACCTCTCCCAGGTTCTTTGCAGAGAAGTAGGGGTCTAGAATTCTGAATACACTGTCAGACTTTCTGGATATGTTGATTAGTTTGATGAACTATTCCTCATTTTTATTCTTTGTTATAAACGACTGTTCACTGGCAGTGATGGGAGAGAAATAAATTGGGAAATACAAATGATGTGTAAAAACAAAATAAATCAATAAAATTTATTTAGCAAAGAAAAACAGATAAATAAAATGTGATTTCTGCCATCATAATTTTACCAATTAGTAGACTGAAAACACTCATTAATAATAAAATAGTGTAAATATCATTTCAGGGCAGACTTTTTGTTTTGTTTTTACACCCGAGGACAGTGCTTTCCTTAAGCATATAGACACAAAAAGAATGGGGAACTGGTGTGGGTATGTGGGAAAGGTGGAGGAGAGAAGAACATGATATCTGTGTTCAAGTATTTGAAGGCCTTTCACCTGGAGAAGGGAATGGATCAGATACAAAGCGGGAGACACGATGTAAGGAAAATATCCAAATACTTGGGAAGTGGTGGGTTCTGTCCACATCTTTGAAAGTCTTTAACAACAGGCTACATGACAAGTGGATTATTCTTCCTCAGGTATGGGTTGGACAAGTGGCTTCTAACATCCCTTCTATCTTGAATGCTGTGTTAATGACAGAAGCAATATTCTCCTGTTCAAAGAGGTAGGCTCAGTATGCTATACACTAAGCAAAGAGTTAAATCCTTCAAGATCTATAGTCTTACCTGGTTCTCTACCCCATGGACACCAGAACAATCTATAAACTACCAATTATTCTTAAGGTACTCTTTAAACTATGTCACTAGCCTCCTCAAAAACTTTTAATGTTCCTATTTACTGAATAAAATCAAAGTTCCTTATGCTGGAACTTGAGCTCCTATATAACACAATCCAAAAGTCCAAAGTCTAATCTTCTCAGCTTGACTTCCAACATTCATCTTTAACATTCACTAAGCTCTAGAGAGGAAGCTATGTGGCACTGTGAAGAGTGCCTGACCCAGAGTCAGGAAGACCTGAGCTCAAATCTAGTCTCAATACACTAGCTGTATGATCAAATCACTTTACCCTGTCTGCCTCAGTTTCAACTGTAAAATGAGCTGGAAAAAAAAAAAAGGGAAACCACTATAGTATCTTTGCCAAGAAAACTCTAAACGGGGTCACAAAGTGCTGGAAATGACTGAACAACAACATTTTTATGGAGAAGGAGATGACAAACCACTCTATCATCTCTGCCAAGAAAATTCAAAATGAGGTCATGAAGAATCATACATGACTGAAAAAGGACTGAACAAAATACTCTGGTCAGGCTAGAACGTGTGTCCTTTCCTAAAGAGGTAGACAGAAGCCACTCCTTTTACTAATAATAACCTTCTTCCGTTATCCCATTTTTGTCTATAAGTATCTCATATTCTAAGGCCCAGATAAAATACTACATGTAATCACAACAGGTAGAAGTGAACCATTTTTCCTTTATGAGTATTTTATTCTACTTATATAGCACACTGAATCCCAGCAGTAGAGTTATGTGTCACTATCTCCACTTCCAGATTACAAGCCCCCAAAAGAAAATCTATCTTGTGTGACTCTGCATCTTGTGGAGCATCAAGCATAATATTAGGGTCTAAATACATTATTTCTATATCAATAAAAAAGTACACTCAAACTACCCTTGGTGAAGTTATGGGAAGGCATGGACATGAGTAGCACAGAAGAGGCCGAGACAAAGCATTGTTGGAAGGAACATACAAATCAATCAAATGAAAAAAAAGTACTTGAATCTCATCTGAGTATGTATTCGGGCTATTCTTTATGGACAAACATTCATCTTGTGATACAATCCCTCTTCCCAAACTGAAAATGATCTTTCCTTCAGCAACTGGTAGACAGTGGATAGTGTGCTGAGCTTGAAGTCAGGAAGACCTAAGTTCAAATCTGGACCCGGGCACTTTAACATCTGTGTGACCCTGGGCAAGTTGCTTAACCTTTTGTTTGCCGTTGTTTCCTCAACTGTAAAATGAGGATGATAACTGCATCTATCTCCCAGGAATGTTGTAAGGATCAAATGAGAGAACAGCTATGAAAAGTGCTTAGCACAGTATCTAGCACATATTAAGTTCTTTATAAATGCTTACATTTCCTTCCCTTCTCTTTTTCACTTTATGAATAGCTATTCTTCACTAAAGCTATACACATTCCCAGGGATACTATGTAAGTTCTATGATGAAGACAATGTGATAGTTCATAGTTTGTTTGTTTTTTCTCTCCAAGCACTCAGACTATGCTTTGCACATAAAGTGCTTAGAGAAGTGTATTTATGAAAGATGTTATTCTATTCCTATCTTCCCCTCTATACTTCACTACAAAGACCATTCATTACCAGTGTGGATACAATTACTACTATTACTGGAGAAGGCCATTTTGAGGCTGGTAAATATCTCTTTTAAGACAGATGGAAAATCCATGGGAGTCTGGGACATAATTATATCATTTTATTATAACTGCATACTTTAAATTTTAAAGTATTCAAACACAGATGTTTGTTTTCTTTATTCCAAGCAAATTTAGACTATCAATATGGAAAATTAAAAGATATTCTTAGATCCTAGTCTACAAAGTGTTCACTTTCAAAACTGTGGAGAACATTAAAAAAAAAAAAGACTTCATACCGTCTGCCCTCCAGCGTTCTTAAACTAGCCTCCTCACGAGCAGTCATTCTTTCTCTCCTGGTTGAATTCTGAGAAGCATGAAGAGGGTGGTTTGGATGACCAGGATCACCAGCAGATGCTAATGCAGAACCATAACGCAACTGGGCTTCTGTGGAATCCATAATACTGACCATCCAATTCCATGTAGGAATCAACTTTTCTTCTACATAATTCTTTTTAACATACAAAAAACAAGATGATTCAATGAAATAAGACAGAGCAAGTCTAATTCATGAAATATATTTGTAGTCTTAAAGACTGTTTTACATATTTAGGTGACTGAATAATCTGTCTGCTGACATTTTAACAGTTTACACGTACTAATTATAATAATTGTAGATTGTAGAAAAATAACATGTATTATAAGCTGATTCATACCTGTAAGTTTACTGCATCTTGATAAGTCAGTTTCACAGCTGCTGGGATCTGAGAGTATACAAGGTGGTTGTATTTGGGAATAAGACCCATCAAGTCAGAGATCTGTCTGATGACAATACTATATGCCCTTGCTAAACTGCTTGCAGATGTTAAGTAGCTGCTGGCATTGCTAGCTTCAAGAGCGGCTGCAGCAGCTGCAGCACTTGTACTGATGGTACCACTACGGCGTAAGTTGGATGGATCAATGTAAATCAAACCTGCTGAACTGGCTAAAAGGAAGAAAAAAAATCCATAATGAGCTATCCATCTATTGATCATTATATTTCTCTAGTTCTATACACACTTATTATATAGTATTAAAATTCCCACAACAAATCTATCTGTACCAGTCCCAGAACATTCAATGAGGATGCTGATCATAATGCTGCTTTCTTTCTTGGGAACCAAGAATTAGTATAACCTATGGAAACAGGTTTGTTTTTAAAACTCAAAAAAAATCATAATAACAAATCATTCTAGGATTTCATTTTTTTCCCAAGATAAGGATGTTTTAGTAAGAAATATATTCAATCACTAATTAGAAAACATAGCATTTAGACTTGCCTGCTGGTGCTGATGTACTAGAAGGAGTTGTGCTGGTAGTTCTCTGATTCTGGGTGTTGCGTACAGCCCACTGCATAGACCGAGGTGCCTGGGCAGCACCATTAGCATGAGAACTATTTGTAGTTCTTTCCAGTGGTTCATCAAGCATAAATGTCTCCTGCTCTATGTCATCACTCTGGCTACTGCTGCTGTCTGAATCACTGGAGTCATTGGACTGAGAGTCATCTTCAGAAAAAAAGGCAGGTACGCTGCTGGCACCTAAATTTATTAAAATAAAAAAAATTGTCCTGGATTTGTTGGTAGACTTAAATGAAATTACTTTGCTATCACAACATATTCACTTTCAAGAAAAGATACGTGTACAGCAGGAGCCTCAGAATGTGACCAGTGGCCTATAAAACCAACTGCTAATAAGTGTTTATTTATGATAAATTTTTAAGGTAACAAAATCATTTTTTAAAATTTTAATTCTTTCAATTTAAAGTACTTCATTCAGAATTTTCTTTACTCATTTGAGTAAAAGGTAACAATCAGCATATGACTGGGAACATAAAGCTGAAATACTGCTAAAATAATTTCTCTAACACTTAATAACCTGTAGAATGAGAAAAATGATGCTAACAAAGATTCAGCATCTCCTGTATACTACAGCATCTTCATCAATTCTGAAGGAGCAATTCAATACTGGTCAGAATTTAAGCTGCTCTTTCCCCCAAAATCAGGTTTAAAGAGAACCTGAGGGCAGCCTACAATCATGTTCTTAATAACATATGAAGAAAAGCTATGATTTAGGCCGAGACCTCAGGAAGCAAAAAGAAATTTAAGATACTTCACAACTTTTCTTCTACAGATCATCTATTCCTGTGGAAAGTAACACTAGTCTTCTGGCAAGATGTTAGCAATTGAATCTGTCTAAAAGTTGCCCATGTTTTATAGATGGTATAAATGAGTCACTGTCACAAAATAAGACATCTACCAATTGGGCTAAGATGTAGTTATGAGCTGAATTTTAAAACATCAATTATCAACAACACTAAAACATATGAGATAGTGTGGCGCACATGTACCTGGAGTCTAGCCTCATCTCATCACTTAGGAGCCACATGCTGCTCACTGGCAGGTCATAAGCTTACCTAAGCTTAAGTGAGGGGAATAATATTTAGTTATTCCTTTCAGGGAGTTGTTGAGAGGAAATCACTTTGCAAATGCTCAAGTGTTATATAAATCTAAAGTATTATTATTACAATTAATAGGGAAGGAGAAAAATAATATAGATGATTATGTGTCATTCATTGTAGGTCAGATAAAGGAGGAAAAAAAAGAGCTGTTTTCCCTTAAGAAGCTTTTGAAGGAACACTATAGGATAAGGGATTAAGTTCTCTATTTCATAAAGAAACAATGAGAAAATGCAATCAGCAATAAAAATAATTAAAAATATTAAAAATTGTGTATAAATATTACATATGATGGCTACCATTAAGCAACCTTTAAATGAAACAGAGAATTGGAAAAAAAAAGCTTAGCTTATAAAATTCAGACAGATAAGAGTCTGACCAAGTATTTATCATTCTTCATTAACTTCCCTTGTTCTAGTAAAAACTGTATAGGACTAGGAGAGATGGACCCAAACAAAACATCAAAATCAGGGTACATCCTATGCAACCTTAGTCTCAAATGGTCTACCCTCTGTCCTTCCTCTACTGACTCATTCTTCACTCCAAGGCCATGTCCTATCATTTCCCCCATTCTGTGGCTCCCTTAAATATACCAATGCAAGAACCAATACAGTCATTTTACCATCCAGTTTGGGCTTTTTACCAAAATCCAAGTATTGTGAGGAATGTATGAGAGTATCTTATGAGACCTCAATTGTGCTCTCTTCTGCCTCTACAAAGTGCCCTATTCCCTTTAATATAATAACCCAAAATATGTCTTTTTATAAAAACCATAGGGGGTGGCGAGGTGGCACAGTATGTAGAGCATCACCCCTGGAGTCAGGAAGACCTAAGTTCAAATCTGGTCTCAGACATTTAACCCCAATTGCCTTGCCTTCCCCCCTCCCAAAAGCAAAAAAACAAACAAAAAAAACCTATAGGAAATGGGGGTGGGGAGAAGTTCAATGAACACCAAAAATAATCAAATAATACAATCATAAAAAATAAGAGGCCAGATGTTCCTCTCCCATAAAAGACTAATGCTAGGAAGACAGGATTCTGGGAAGACGGAGGTCAGAAAACTTTTGACTCTCCAAATTTCTTCCATAGAAAACGACAGAACATTGCCTCAGAGCAATTATAGAAGAGCAGAAATAAACAAAAGTCAGGATAAAGCAGATGTTCTCCTCAGACAACCTAAGAAGACCCCAGGAAAGAACCGACTTGTGTGAAGTGCAAATATGTCTAGGGCAACTCTGCAGAATGGATAAACAACAAGTCTTGGGAGCAGTTTGGGTGGGGAGGCAGTCTCAGCCTCAGTCTCAGAAACTTTCATCTCATGTACAGCATGGGGGTCTAACGGCTGAGGAAAAAATTGAAGGAATTTCCACAGTCCAGGGATGCCAAGCACAGCTGTGCTGATCAGATGCATCCCAGGCTGTGGCTGGGGGGAGGAGTTAGCACACGCCTAATGAGTACAGTAGCAGAGGAGCAGGGATTCTGCTGACTGTGAGAACCTACAGGACAGCAGAGTCCCTGCTTTCAGTTCCAGGACAGAGAGGACAGCTGTAGTTTGCAGCCACCAGAGGAACCTCAGGAGCAAGACAGCATGACTGGGGGCTCTAGCTGTGGCTTAGAAGTGAAGAAGAGAGCACAACAGTAAGAAGGATCTGAGGCTGGGAGCATTACACCACATACCTCAGGACTACAACTTGATCGTACTAACAGCTGAAAAAAACAAAATAAAAATAACCAAGCAAAGGAGAAAGAACCCACCCATAGACAGTTACTATAGGGATAGAGAAGATCTGGGTTCATACTCAGAGGAAGATAACAGAGCTAAAAAAGTCAATCCTTTTTCAATGAGAAACATCAAATGGTCCCAGACACAAAAAGATTTCTTAGGAGAACTTAAAAAAAAAAAGACATTTAATTAACTGAAAGACTTTCAGGAATTTGTGACAAAAAGAGCACAATTTAAAGGAAAATTTGACATACAACATTAAGAACCAATTATAAAGGCCTCAAGGGGACTTTGGGAGAGTGAATCACCAGCAGCTGTGGCAGTTTCCAGACTTTTCAACCCATAAACACCAAAGAGAAAGTAAAACATCAGTAGGGAACTCTGTGACAGAAGACCATGGTCTGACCCCTGCCCCCACGGCGAGAGATGGTGGAGGCGTGGCAGCCTCCAGAGCTCCTGGCCTGCAGATTGTAGGGGGACTGAGAGACCATTCAGAGGGTAACTGCTTTTGCTTTGACCTCCTTGGATCTAGGTTACAGTCTTGGGCAGTGGTCCTGGGGTGAGAAACGCCAGTGCGCCAGAGCTTGTCGTGGCTATAGAAAGGGCACTCTCCTCATAGCTCTAGCAACTGCGAAAACCCCAGCAATTTAGGACACAGATCTCTCCACTCTGGAAGCAGAGTTCTACAGTGGCAAAGAGCTCAAAAGTCAAGTAACTGGCTGGCAAGATGAGCCAGCAGAGGAAGCACAAGCAGACTCTAGAATCCTTTTTTGGGGACAAAAAGGATCAAAACATGGAACTAGAAGAAGACAACAAAGTCAAAACTCCTGCATCAAAAGCTTCCAAGAAAAATATGAACTGGTTATAGGCCATGGAGGAACTCAAGAAGGATTTTGAAAATCAAGTGAGAGAAATGGAGGAAAAATTGGGAAGAGAAATGAGAGTGATGCAAGAAAATCAGGAAAAGCAAGTCAACAGCCTGCTAAAGGAGACCCAAAAAAATACTGAAGGAATAACATCTTAAAAAATAGATTAACTCAAATGGCAAAAGAAGCCCAAAAAGCCAATAAGGAGAAGAATTCCTTAAAAAGTTGAATTGTTCAAGTGGAAAAGGAATTTCAAAAACTCACTGAAGAGAATAATTTCTTCAAAATTAGACTAGAGCAAATGGAAGCTAATGACTTCATGAGAAACCTCAAGATACTATAAAACAGACCCAAACAAATGAAAAAATAGAAGGCAATGTGAAATACCTCATTGGAAAAACCACTGACCTGGAAAATAGATCCAGGAGAGAGAATTTAAAAATTATTGGACTACCTGAAAGCCATGATCAAAAAAAGAGCCTAGAAAGAAAGGCCTCAAGGTCAAATTGCTTACTTATATACAAAAATATTACCAGTTCTATTATGACTGTCATTTTCATTTAAATAATCTGAAAGAATTGCTTGGGTTGAGTATGATGGGATGATTCTGAAAAAAAAATAATGTAGGGAGAGATAAAAAAAAGAAGCAATTTTCTCATAATACAAATGTGGCAAAAAAGGAAAAATTGATACAGAAGAAGCTAGTGGGGAGAGGGCAGATAGTGCTGAAACCTTACTCTAATCAAGAATGGGTTAAAGAGGGAAAGAAGATCTTTATCTAGAAGGGTATAAAAGTCTTCTACATTCAGAAAGAAATAAGGCAAGAGGATGGGGTGGGGGGAGAGGATGAGGGAGGGATTCTAGGTTAAGGAATAGGAGTGCAAGGTAGGGTGTAGAAGTAAAGCATAGAAATGAGGAGGGATAGGAATAGGGTGAGAAGGATAGTGAGGAAAAATAGGAAGGAAGAAATTATACAAGTTAACTATAGCTTAGAATGTGAATGGGATGAATGTACCCAAAAAATGGAAACTGACAGATTAAAAATTTGAAGGCAAAAATATGTTGCTTTCCGGAAATGCTATAAAAATGAGAGAAACAAACAAAAATAAAATAAAGGTCAGGAGTAAAATTTATTGTATTGAAAAAGCAGGGGTAGTAATCATATTTTCAGACAAAGTTAAAGCTAAAAGAAAAAAAAATAGGGTAATCACACTATGTGTCAACTATATTATTCAACACTATTTCAGATCATTTAAAAACTACACAGTATAAAATACCTGAGAGCATACCTGCCAAAACAGACACAGGAACTATATGAATATAAACATGAAATACTTTGTATCCATGTACACTTCACTGTTATAACCTCCTTTGGGGGGACAGGAAGAGGAGGGAAATAAAAAAAACAGTGCACAGCAGGGAACAAAAGAAAACCTACAAAGAAGCAAAGAAAAGCTATACAGCTCTGAAAACAATGTGTAGTATTTATGATATAGGTTTTCTTGAAATGGAAATTTATTGCTTTATATTAAATTCTCTCATGTTCTGCATGACAATGTTTTTTTTTTCTTTTCTTATTTTGTAATTCAGTTTAAAATAAATTTAAAAACTTAAAAAATAGGAAAACAAAAGACTAATGCTAGTAAGATTGATTGGTAGGTCATCCAAACTTAAGAATAAGACGGGGTCCTCAAAACCATATCTAAGTATATATAAGTAACTTCTACATGTCTTCAATATGGTTCTGTATAAGTCCTTTAAGGAAAATTTTTAAAGAAAAGACTCAAATTAGCTGTTGTTGCCACAATAACAAGGTTGTACAATTTGCTTTTAAATGCACAGGAAAGTTAATATGTAGACTTATCATTTTTACTCCCTTCCCAAGATTCTTCCTAATTCTATGGATGATATGGTAAGAGACAAAAAAGTAACAAAAACAAGAAAGTGATTAAAACAATGAATAAAACATCTTTTCTTTGAATTTAACTTTAACATCAGCAATTCATGAAATTATTTCTTCTGAACAAACTTTCTGAAAAAAATTTCAAAGATATCTATCCCACGTTGAGGTTCTGACGTATTCAGGAACCAGTAATGTGTGCTCAGCATGAAAAAAGAGAAGCTGAGATGAGATAACATACCTGCTTCTGAACCTGCAGTAGCTGCAGTCACAACACTTCTTCGCCCACTTGCATTATCTTGGTTGCTGTGGTTACTCTCACTGTCACTTTCTGTTTCAGCTGCTGCTAATAAATCTAGTTCCATATCACTCCCTAAAAATATTTTAAAGGAGAAATACCAGTCATTCTATGGAATCAAATTAGAGACCAGAAGACAGAGGAAAAGAGAAAGGATTAAGGAAAAGAAACAGTGATAGAGTAAGATGGAAATAAATAGCATCAATCTGAATAAGTGATAGGCAACCACAAGCTCAAAGAGTTTAGATAGGAACAAAAACAAGGATCTGAGCACAAGTGTACATATATACATACACACAAGTATATGTAATGCTACTTTAATTTATATGAAGAGCCATTTAAGGGCCTATATACAAAGTATTTGTAAGATCTTTCATTTTTATGTTCTCTATTCCATCCATTTTAACAAAAATGATTCCATTTTTAATGTGTTTTGTTAACATAAAACACGAAGTCCCTCTCCTCACTCTGCCACCATCCACCGCAGAACAAAACCCAAATAACTGGCCTCATACCATCCTCATCATGCTCATCATGCTGACCCTCTGCTTCGGCATTTTCTTCTCCATGTTCTTCTTGCTCATCGTGATGATCTTCTTCTCCAGCAACACCTTCCACAACCTCAACCTAAACCCAAAGTCTTATTTTTAGACAAATGTTTTAACAGTATCCATTATAAAAGTGCATTAATACTAATCCTTCTTTTATAATAATTACTCAAATGAAAGCAAATTTTTTTGTTAAAAAGTGAGTGTATACTAAAGCACTGAAAGTGAATCCTGTCACTAATAACTGTGTTTCAGAAAGCGAAGGTCTTTGTAACTATTTGAAAAATACTATTTTTACAAAAATAAGTTAAAATCAAGTCACCAGTATTTATCCTCGGTCAACATGTTCTAGAAAGATACAGTGATGCAAACATTAAAAATGCCCTAAAACTTTTAAATCAAGCTATTTTCTACCTGGTCATGAATTAAGGATTCCAGGTATTTAACAATATATATGATGATTATACCAGAAAGAAGAAGTTAAACCATTAAGTCAACAAGGTATATGATTCATTTCTGTGATAATACTATTATACTGATAAGACAATATTTAACAACTTAATCTGACAAAAAAAGACAACCTCTTCCACATCTGCTGAAACAATATCATCTTGCTCTTCATCTCTGCCTCGAACAGGTTGGGATTGACTAATACGTCTCTGCTGAGGATTCCTTATGATGTAAGATGACTGAGATTGACTAGAACTGTAAGAAATAAAAACAGATGACATTTCAAATCATTGTTAAGAAAGCATAGCTTGGTTTATAATAGGACGATGATGATCTAGAAATATGACATTCTATATTTAGACTCTTCTTCTAGTCAATTTATAAGTGCTAAAGAAAACCTAAAAAATCTGTAGAGATATTATATATTAAACATCTCAATAAATGTATTCAAACACAGTGCTTCAAAATGTATCTAAATAGTATGCCCTACACTAATCTGACCACAAAATAACATCTGTCTTGAATGTACTAAAAGAAAATATAAATAATAGCTTGATAAGTGTAACTGCATTAAACACCTACACAAAATTGAAAGAGTAGAGGAACTGTGATGGGGAAGTGATTAAGATAATTTTTATACTGAAAAATTATCACACAGCATTTAATAACATAATTTCCCATTAAATATTTTAGACCAGAAATTGATATTTGCATTAAAACTTCCCCAAAAGTCCCTTGATAAAAGGAATTATTTCCTTCTTTACATTAGTATCCCAAGCATAGTTAGTGCCTGGCAGAGATAGACTTAATAAATGCTTGTTGATGGATCTGAGAAATGTTAAAGTAACTGATAATCTATAAATGTAAGATGCAAATTTATATCAACAGATAAAATAATTTTATCACAGATTCGTTAGAAAACAACTTGCCAATCTCAAGAAATAGTTTTCATTTTTCTGATGGGAAACCTCCCTTTCTTCATAGTTAAGATTTTCACAACCTTCATTCTATACTCAAGTCAGTACTTAGAAACTTTGTAAGACAGCAGTTTTGTCAGTGAGGGCACTTCTATTCCAGATGGAGATCATATCCCCTCAAGAAATCTGAGTTGCTAAGACATCTTACCACAAATAAGTTGTTCAGTCATATGCAATTCTTTGTGACCTCATTTGGGGTTTTCTTGGCAAAGATAATGAAGTGTTTTGCCACTTCTTCTGTAGCTCATTTTACACACAAGGAAACTGAAGCAAACAAGATTAAGTGACTTGCCTAGAGTCACACAGCTAATAAGCTTCTGAGGCCATTAATTAACAGTGGATTACCTACCAGAAAACTTAAAATGGTATTCAATATTTATAAGTCATTTTTTTTGGTAGCTTTTGAGGCAACAAAAATGAATTGATCATTTACTGGTTAACCTTCTACTGACTAGTAACAGAGTTAGCTTAGTCCTTTAGAGGACAGATTTTTATCCAGCATCAGGTTCTTAGGAAGTCATTATCTTAGCTGTATCTGACAGACATTACTATTAGTAAAGCTTTCCAGATCTCAAGGTCATTACCATAACCACAATGAATTAAGGTATCAGAATACGGTTATAAAGCTTAGTACAAAAAAAACCGCACTCAATTTGGATCCCAGTTTTAGTGGTAATTTGGAGCAGGAGGAGTTCAATATATAATCATAGCAAAAAATAAAAAGTCCTCAGGGGGAGGATGGGGAATGAATGGACTACTTCTTCCTCTCTGGGTTTTCATGACATATTCATTCCTCAGTCTCCTTTGCTAGCTCATTACCTACATTATGATCCCTAACTGTGGATATTTTCCCAGGGCTCTGTTTTGGGACTTCTTTTCATTTCCCTCTAAACTATCTCTTGGAGATCTAACCCAGTTCCCATTGGTTTAATTATTATCACTATGCAGATGACTCAGAGATCTATATAATAGCCCTAGTTCTTCCCTGAGATTCAGTCAACAACTGCCTATCAGGCATTTAAATACTGGATGCCCCTGAAACATCTCAAATTTGGCATGTCTTAAACAGAACTCACTGTCTTTCCCACAACCCCCTCTTTAACATTTCCCCATTTCTCCAGAAGGCACCAACATTCTAGTTTATCAAACTCATAACTTTGGATTTATTCTCAACTTCTCATTCCATATATTTAATCAATCGTCAAATCTTGCCATTTTTTACTTTCTTATCTCTCCCATCTGACCCCTTCTCTCAATTCACACAGCAATAACTTAAGGACATAACTGTTTTCTCTAGTCAATCCATTCTATACACAGCTGCAAAAATTATTTAATCATTACTCTCACCTCCTCAAATTCTACTGGGTCCCTGGTAGCCTCTATGATTAATTATAAACTCCTCTGTTTAGTTTTCTAAATTCTTCAAAATGAGGTCCACATCTATTTTTTCAAGTCTCATTATACAGTATTCTTCCATTTCCTGCTTCACTGCCCTTCTTCTAATTATCCCCTGGTTGGAATGCCTTCTCTTAGGAAGAAAAGTGACCCAGTGGAGAGAGCCAGCACCAGGCCTGGAGTCAAGGAAACCTCGGACATTTAGACCTGTTATGACCTCAGGCAAGTAAATTAACTACTAACTGGATTCTTCAACTACAAAAATAGGGATAATAATAGCATCTATATACCTTGCAGATTTGTTGTCAAGGTTCAAATGATGTAATACTGTAAACTATTGGCACAAAGAAGGCATTTAATGTTTTTTTTCCCTTCCTCTTTCATTCTGAAACACTACTTCCTTTAGAAAACTGTTCTTGACCCCTAGTACCTGCCCACCCTGAATCCTGGGCATTTGTTCTGTAAGTATGTAAAAGATCTGTATGTTCAAACATATACATGTTGTCATCTTTGAAAGAACATAAGCAAGGTTGAAAGCAAGGTTTTTTCACAATTTGTATTTGTACCTCGGGCCTCAAACACAGTGTCCGGTACATAGTAGGAGCTTAAAAAAATGCATACTGATTAAAGGGACAGTATCATGAGACCTATTTACTACCTTTGTACTACTCGGCATGACATTTTTCTTTTCCTAACAAAATTTCAACAAGAGTCATGAACTTTGAAAACAAAGTAAACAATACTGTAAAATAATCTGTTTCCTGAAAATAATCACAAAGTCTCATCTCAGGTTTATGTTTCAACTCTATCAAAAAGACCCTGAAGGCTCTGGACTGAATGATGCCACCAGAATCTTATTATCCATTTTCATGGATAAAAATAGCTTGCAAAAGCCAAAGATGTTCCAGATGTAGAAGAAGATACACTCTTATGTTTAACCTACAGGAGAAAACTGAATACTTTTAAGCCTTGTTACCATTTAGTTACACAAAATATAATTACTACAAATGAACCTGTATCATTTATAGAAGGATAATGTACATCATTCTATCTGAGAATTGCACACAATAGATGCTAAATATTTGCTAAAGTAAACTGAAAGATTTTTATAGATTTGTTCTTTTACTGAATAAAGTAAAAAAAAATCTCTCCGCAGAGAACTCCATTTCTGTTTTGTAAAAACAATTATAATCAACATTTATATAGTACTTTATATGTGTTATCTCTTGTAGGTACTAAAAAAAAATTTCCTGACTTTTTTTTAAGTCAGAAAACCCAGTCATCTTGAATCATTCACAAGAACAGAAGTTTCCAAACTTATCTGGTCTATCACCCCCTTAAGAAAAAAGAATGTGGGACACCCTTGCCTGCCAACAGTTGCTTGTTAAGACCTGTTGGCATGGCAGACTTGACCACTGATCGGTTATAACTCACATTATTTGGAAAATAATGTAATCACTACAACTTTAACTCTGTTACACAACAGATGAAACATGTACTAATGGTTTTTCAAAATTTTCTTCTCTTCTTTCCTTATGCTTCTACCTCTCCCTTATTTTTATTTAGCACGCCCCAATTGCACCTGAAGCTACTACTGCCTCCTCATCCCCTTCCCACCCTCCCACTCCCATCTTTCCAGTACCTCCAGAGGTGGTTTCCGCACTCTGGAAACCTCTGCACAAGAAAAAGGCCTGATGTAATTAGAAACCATTAAGGACAAAAATGCCTTCATCATAAAAGATGAAGAACTAAGAAGTGACTCTTAGCAAACTAAGCTTACAAGATGAGTACTCTGAAAGAAAAGGGAAAGAAAATGCCAAACAAACCTGGTGGAATTAGTTAAAACCTTTTGGGTGCTAGTAAACAGCCAGGCAATATTAATGTGATATTTAAACACTGGGAAGTTGACACTTTCTTTGATAAAAATGTGAAAAATGAGTGTGGTCCAAACAAAATGGCCCTAAGGAACCTACAAAAGGACTAACATCCTCTTCCTATATCTAGAACACAAGCTTTTAATACCATCTTCAAACTCCACGGAATGCCCACAAAGTGATGTTATTTGTGAACAATAAGGTGACTAAAAGACAAGGAATTATACAATCAGAAGCTGGCTAAAAGATTAAGACAAATAAACTCCATTTAGGCTAACCAAACAATCAACAGACATTTACTAGGCACTGACTGGTATTACCAAGACAAAAGGAAAACAGTACCTGCCCTTTAAGGACCTTGTAAGTCAGGAAAGTAAGTGAATATAAAAAGATCAGTTTGTCTGGACTAGTATGTATCCAAGCGAATGCTTATTAAGGTAGGATGGGACTAGGTTATCAAGGACTTTAAATGTGTCAAAGAGAGGACTTTATCTTTCATTCTAGAGGTTAACAGGGCATGAAAGTATACTGAGCAGAGGAGTGACAAGATCATATCTGTACTTCCAACAAGTGATATTCTAGGAATATCACTTTGATAGTTGTGTGGATAATGGGTTAGAGTGGTAGGGACTTAGAAGCCTCAAGATCAATCATCTCTGGACTATGATTCAGTGATTATGCTTTTACTATCTTTTTCAGTTCTTTCTGCTCTGTGATACTAGGCAAAGGAAACTGTAGCTCAATGACGTAGGTGAAGATAAATAAGCATTTGGGTTTGCAGTCCTTTCCAGGTCAACACAATGCAGCATATAATCAAGATGAAGAGAGACAGAAAAGGTAATACCCAGAAGATGTTTCTGCTAAAACCACTGAGATTATACAGAACTGTTTAACAAATATATGTTGTTACTTCACCTCTCCCCCTCTTGGTAGTCATATGGCCAAGTCAAGCCAACAATTTTCAAGACTTGTGTACCATAAACATTAATGGTGACTGACAGAATTCAGAAGATTGCTGCTGCTGGCATCCAGCTGATGTGATACTGAGAACAAGCACCAGGAAAGAAATTTACCTGTTAGATTGGTCTGATGACGGCCTTGGTGGTAGAGGCTCCACAGAAAAGAGCTCTTCGCTGCCCTGCATGGCATCTATACTAGTACTAGCTAGAGTAAAAGGGGCAGTGGGGCGAGCAATCCCCATCCTAACTGGAATAATCAAGGATTCTGCTACATTACATAGTTCTTCCACAGCATATGGCAACAATGCTTGAAATACTCGCTTACACTTCCCAATCGGCTGTGGAATAAAGTTGCTGAAAAAATAAGAATAAATTATTTTAAAATCTTTTGAACATAACCAACAAGCTAAAAACTACATGCCAAAAAACAAACAAAAAAACCACCAACCCACAAAAGAATATTGAAAATAAACAGAATCTCACTTTTTCTTTTTCGATGAAGCCATTTCCACACTAAGAATGACGAAAACTCTTGCTACCGAACGCAGAAATCTCATTGTAACAGTAATAGCTTCTTCTCTACGACCAGGTGTGTATTTATTTTGTAGTTCTTTCACAAGAGTACCGAGCAGCGTATCTAAAAGCTAAACAAGAGAGTGCTCCAATTATAAATCACTCTTCAAATGCCATGAAATTCCCCTATTTATTTTACTCAGCACTGTTATAAAATTCAGTAAAGGGTTTTCACTTGAACAATGCTTCAAATAAAAAAAGTCAAATTCAATCATAAAAGAATTCTGAAAACTGGCTATTAGTCACATGACAAGAAAGCACTCTGATTAAATAGAACTCATTTAATTGGAATCCACAAATTAACAGAGTTGTAGGTGTTTGGTTTTTTGGTCGATTTTTTTTTTGGAATGGGAGAGAAAGGTTGGAGAAGGGAAAGTTGCTGAAAGTCAATTTTAGAAGGGTATGGCAAACAGGCGAACAAAACCTATAATAAAACATATTAACTACAAGAGAACACTACTAAACATTATTTTAAAAACAAACAAACAAAAAAACCATCTGGGAATGTGTCTAGGGGAAGTATAGATTCAGTCCAATTTTCTTATCGTACCTATATCTACAATACAATGACAAATGATACACATAATAATCTTGAGTCTCTGCAGGGTAGTTAAACATACTTCACAATAGTACCTTAATTTGGAAAAGAGACTAAATATCTACCTCAGAATAATGTCATTAAGTTCAAAGAAGGGAAGTTTCTGTTTAACTTTAAATTAAGCCACTTAGAATCCCTAAGTGCAGTTCAAGCAACACTTGTTACAAGAGGCTTCTTCCTGGCTAGCAACTCCATCCCCCTTGAAATTACGTCATGTTTATTTTTTTTATGCATTGTAAGTATCTGTACAAGTACAAATCCTTTTCTGTGAGCTCCTTAAAGACAGGCAGTTTCATTTTTGTCTTTATGTATTTCCAGGGCCCAGCATAAGCACCTGGCACACAGCAGATTATTTAATAAATGCTTGATGACAGATTAATTAAACCAAAATTCCCAATCCTCAACTGCTATGGTTTACTTACTAGATTTACTGCTTGGATTGCTAGCATTTTTCAAAGTGAACAGCAATATACTTGTAAAGTTAATATTTCAGACAACATAGATTCCTAACAAAATTTTAAAGTAACACTTTAAAGATATCAAAGTAAACATTCAAGTTACTCACCAAAATGTCTGCTGTACACTTAACTATAAGGCAGTGTGTGAAACAATCCAATCGAATTGTGCCACTTTGTTGATTAAGGTATACTTGCTCTTCAGGCAAAAGGTGACCTATTCTACTGCTGGCACTGAGACTTGAAAAAACGACAGAAAAATTACATCAAGTGTCTAGCCTATATAAATACAAATCTAAAATAAAAATTTACTGATTAGTACATACGGATCTTTATTCTCTTGTGAACCAAACATAATCATAGATTTCAGGGCATTCCAGTCCTGCAAAACCCTCTCCAAAGCAAGTTGAGCAAATCTGGGTGGCTCTAAATCATGATCAGGCATATCTGAGTCTAGAAAAAAGTAAAAAGAAAAGAGTGATGAGGGCCTGGGGTTTTACTTTTCACGCTCAAACTAATAATCGTGTCCTGCTCACCTTCAGGATTTGCAGTTTTCCGGTTACGGTCTTCTCGGATTCTAGGTGGCCGATACTGGCAGTGCTCCACTGTCTGCCTGGCCACAGTCTGGACTAAAAACAGCAGGAGGTGTTCTCCCCTAGGGAACAAGACAGCAAAGGGGTTACATAAAATACTAAAACAGAAAAAAAGGTCTACTAATATCACCCATTACTATTTCGTGGTGTACATGTAAATATAAATGAGGAGACCAAGCTGTTTTTTGTGCACACTGAACTCTATACTTGCCTGCTGTTTGGCAGAGTGACCAGGTTAGTGGTGGTGAGCAATCGATAAAGCAGATCGAGACGTGCAGACTTTTGCCCAGCAATGAGAGTTTTACATTTGCACTTTTCCCAGCAATCACAGTAAGCAGTTGGAGAAGTCCTCTTGAGTCTAGAAAAAACCCATACAGAAGTCTTCAAACTAAAATTCTGAAATGATCTCTCAAGTAAATGTCATTTAAATAGGTACGTATTGAAAGTGAAGAATCCTGGGGAACCTGTGAGCCCATTTTCAAATATGCACTGAAAAGTACGGGATGTACAAGACAAAGAGGCATCAGAGCTGCACACCCTGCAAAACCCTGGAGAAAGGGTGACTCTGATGCCTGCCAGACCAGGGGTTCTCAACCTTCCTAATGCCGTGACCCTTTAATACTCATATGTGGGCATATCTGCATGTCGGTAGACCCGCCTAGAGACAGAGAGAGGAGCAGTGTCTTGGTTCCTAAGACCATCAGAAAGATGTGTTTTCCATGGTCTTAAGTGACCCCATTCGACCCCCAAAGGGGTCGCGACCCAAAGGTTGAGAACCACTGGTCTAAGCAGTACTAATCAACTGCATCAATATTTAAGGCTGGTATGGAAGGCTCTAGAAAAATTAAGACTAACACTTACTTGTAATCATGACCTTTATGACAAACTCTTGCACATTCTGTACAACAGCAAAGTGATTCTAGTAATCCACAAGTTCGACATTCAAAAATATCCTAAAATCAAAATGTAGAATATAAAAATATCAATTAAGTTTTTGAAGTTTTATGACAGTAACAGACAATGAAAACTACTTTTGTTCATAGGTTTGGCAACTGTTCAAGTATAACGAGAGTAAAACTCAATTACAGGATCATAGATCCTTATCATCTCAAAGATAAGGAAATTTGGGCCCTGGAGGTTTAGTAACTTGCCATATGTCATACAAAGTACATCACAAAAGTAGAATTTGAGTCTAGGTTCTCAAGACTCCAAATTCATTGCTCTTTTCACCGTACCACTGAGGGAAGTCATTGCTCCACATATTACACACAGAAATGCAGTATTAAAACTAGCACTTTAAAAAACATTCAGTTCTCTGAAAATAGCTGCTATGCTTGCTGGATGGAATGTCAAATTACCTAACTAGGTTCTACGGACCTGATATTACCGGTCTTTGAGCTATAAAAGTACACTGCCTGAACTCAAATTTTGCTAGTCTCCCCTCATGGATATTGTGTAACTTGCCCTATTCTCACCTTGAAAAAATTTTTAAAAAAAAATCTTTTTTTATGAGGTTCACAAACAGATATTAAGCCAGGTGATTTTTTTCCCCAATTCTTTTCTTGTTTCCCAGAGGGAGCAAACAACATCACAAATGCTATTAAGGTATGGTTGGTAAGGTATACTGGGCTGAGGAAGTTCTCATACAGATAAAACCACGAATCTTTTAAATATGGAAGTAAATATACAATTCTTTTATTTGTGAAATTTTTTAACACAATACCTGAAAATATTTATTTATCCCTGTAAAGGGAGAGAAGACAAGGAAATTGGAACTGGAGAAATAGCTTTTAGAATCTTAATCCTGCATTAAAATGAACATTTCAGATTTCATGCTACATAGGACTACTTACCTGATTAATGTGCTCTGTTCCAGTCCAAGTAAAACTACACGTATCATTGCAACACAAGACATATAAAGGAGAATCATCAGGATTTGTGCCAGAAGGACAAACCATTCCCATAAATACATCATCTTCTTTTTCACTTGAAGATGCCTCTGCTATAAGGATTGAGAACAATGATTCATAAAAAAGGATTCTACTACTGGCCTTAGTTCTTTCCTCAAATGGGACAGTTAGCAAACAAACAGTATAAATATTAAACTATTATGTATTGAAGTCTAAAGAATATGCAGAATGAAATCCAACTAAGTGATGCAGAACATGACACATCATGAAATAACAGCAACATACATTTAGAGGCAGGCTAAAGAATTCATCTGAAAAAATGAGAGTATTTGTTTGCTTGACTAAGCATATTTGTGACAAAGAATGTTTTTTTCTTTTCTTTCTTTTTATTTCCAATGGAGTGGGAATGAGAAAAAATAGATTTGTTTCAAAAAAATTTAATACAAAGGTTGGGGGGGATGCTACAGATGTGGAATGTTTCATGTACTTACAAATGAGGTCATTTTATTGTTAGTTTTGCTTAAGTGTTTTACATTGTTATAAGGGACTTCTCATGTAATTTGTAATGTTAAAATCAAGACTTCAATAAAACATTAATAAAAAATGGAGACTTCATCTAAGACAGAATAGAAATCTTGTCTTAAATTCCTTTATCAGACCTGCATTAATTTTGTTCCTACGAAAGCTTTTTAATTATATGTAATCCAAATGTTCCATTTTATCTTTTATGGTCCTTTCTGTTCTGGTAACCCTAGTATCCATATATCAAACAATAATGGTCATACCCTTGATCTTCTTGCCATCACTCAAAAATGTACTACCTTCAAAGAATTCTAAATTCCTCATCTATTGGCTTTTTCTCTCTTCCTATCTTTTCTTACATAATCCTACTGTTTGTCCCCACCCTGATCTCTAATCCCTTCACCCCTCAATGTTCTCCCAGGCAATCACCCCAGATTAGCTGCTGCTCTCTACACTTTTCCCTATCTTGTTCTCACTGAAGAAGCAATCAATTCAACTCTACTCTGTCCTCCTCCCTTGAATTCCTAACCCTCTTATCATTTTGGCCTCAATGTTGGAACACTCATTCCATATGCCATCTTTATTCCTACATACATGCTGTTGAATAAAAGTGGAGAAAAACTGGATAACTGTTCTGACTGGGTCCACTAAGGGCTCTCATTGCTGCTAGGCAATTCTATTATACCTCCCACTATCAACTCACTATCCCACTCTCCACAGTGGCTTTTCGAAAATTTTTCATCCTTCCTAAAATATCGCACAGTGCCCTCTTCCCCTACTCTCTCAGCTGAGAACCTTGCCTCATATTTTACAGAAGAAATTGAGGTCACAGATCTCTCTTTTACATCTCCTATCACTCATATGCCTTCTGCCACTAACTCTTCCTTCCACTCATAATGAGGAGGCCTTAATCTTTACCAAGTCTCACCACCTCATCTTACTTGATATCCATAATCAACTCTTTAACAAGAATTTATTACATGTGTACTATGTGCTAGGTAGTGTGCATACCAATACAAAGAATAAAATTATCCCTACTTGCTAACAGCATACATTCCAATGGGGAAGAAAAGAATAAGTTGAGAAATTTACCCCTGACTTGTCAGGAGGGGTGAGAGATATTTCACAAAAGGAAAATCTTTATAAAAATAAATCTTCCCATTAAAAATGTAATTATCAATTTAATAGGTTCCATTAAATTACATAAGTACAGAAAATTTTTTTTAACACAAAATGCATGAATAACTCAGTACATTTAGGAAATTAAACAAATTTACCTTTTGCAATTTTCTGTGCTGTTTCTAAGATGGTGATTGCAGCAGGGTAAGCTCGGCCACTTACTGCGGACATAAATGGTGTCATACCTCTTGCATCCCTAGAATAAGAAGAATCTCATATTTTAACTTAAACTATTTCTATTAATGCTTGAAATAGTTAATAGATTTCTCAAAAAAATTAAATTCAAATAATATTTATTAAGTATCTACTACATACATAAGACACTGTACAAGAGGTATTACGGATTCAAAAATTAAAAGAAAAACGATGGCCAATGTTAACAGAACTATATAGATGAAGTGATTTAATGCATTCACAGGAAAATAGTTTAATACCCTTGTCCTTGAAAAGTTTCTTCTTCCTTGGGTTTAGTGACCCAGTATCATAGCTTTTCTCTCTCTCCCCATATATCTATCTACTACATATATATATATATATATATATATATATATATATATATATATATATGTATATATGTGTGTGTGTGTGTGTGTGTGTGTGTGTGTGTGTGTGTGTGTGTGTGTGTGTGTAGTAGATATATATGTATGTAGATAGATAGATAGATAAATATAGATATGTTTATCTACATTACACTTCCCACTCAGGGACTGACACAGCTGCAACATGACATGAATGAAGATTTTATACTGATCTTCCAAGCTCGCATTACACACCACATTTCATATCGTGGTTTAAGTAATTACACTTTGATGTCCATGTATTCAAACTTACTATATCTAACATGAACCTCATAAGACTTAGGGTTAGAAAAGACCTTACGTATCAGCTTCAGATTCCTCATTTAATAAATGAGGAAACTGCAGTACAGGAAAGGTCAATGTTGTCTGGGTTCTGAGTCCAGTACTTTTCACACAGTATGACAGAATTTAATCTTTTTCTGATAACTTTGTGGTTTTGTGCACAGGCATAGAATTAATAGAAATAAGGAATACTAAGTTGTCATTTCTCTATTACTGTCTATACCTTGTAATTTTGATATTGGAGACATTATGACAGAAAATGCAATGCCTCAATACCAAATTAAAGAGAAAATAATTTATTGCTGGAAATTTTTTAAAATAAAGGACACGAGAACCTAACTAAACAAAGAGAACTCAAGGATAATACCCTAAAATAACAATTTGAATATGAAATCAGATTCAAGGAAATGCAAAACTAGAAAGATGCACTTTTCTTGTGTACATAAATATGGATTCTCTCCTCATCTCTTCGTTATAGAATCTCTCTTTACTCCAGACATAGTTCAAGCAACACCACACCTAAATGAACTATTTTCTGACACATTCCCAAAGCTGTTATTGACCTCTCCAACTACCTGAAATTATTCTCCATATACGTATATAATAACTAGCATTTGTATAGAGCATTTTAAAGGTTTGCAAAGCACTTTACATACATTTTCATTTAATGCTCAGAACTGTGGGAGATAGGTTCCACTATTACCACCATGTTACGGATGAAGAAACTAAAGCCAAGAAAGGTTAAATGACTTGCCTAGCTAGTAGGTATCTAAGGGAAGAGTTGAACTCTTGACTCCAAATCTAACATTCTATATACTATGCTACCTGGCTGTGTCATATATGACTTGTCTTCTGTGAGAACTGTGTTAGTTTCATTCTTTATATCTGTATCCCCAGCACCTAGTACAGTGCCTAGAACATAGTAGATTCTTTATAAATGCTTACTGAATGAGACTCTTTTATCTTTGTCATTAATGCACCATCAGCAGTCAGCAAATTGAGAGGTAACTGGTCCAAAGTAGACAACTCTCTTTACAATTTAATGGTTTAGTTGAAAGGCAGTTGCTGCCATTAGGAATGACAGCGAACATACTAAAATCATGTTTTCCAGAATCATAGTTCAAGTGAGAAAAGAACCATGTAACAATATAATACAATTCCTTCATTAATTTTAAGGAGAAAATATCAAGGCTCAGAGTGGAAAAGTAATTTGCCCACTATCACACACGCTAGCAGAAGCAGAATTTAAACACAGGTACACGGACTCTGAAGACACAATTCTTCTAACTGTGCTCATGATCCTGGCAAATGATAAAATTGTACTCATTTGCTATTGAGACAAAATACCATCTTTTTGATATAAGAAGCGTTAAATGAAAACAAGCCATTACCCTTTAATCCATGGCCAAAAAGAGTGGCCAATCCTGACTAGTCCCATGACTGCGTAACACTAATTTCAACACATGTGAGAAATAAATCTTTATGATATGACTAATGTAGAAGTGTCACACACACACACACACACACACACACACACACACACACACGCACGCACACATATGTAATGTACTGGCAGATAAATTCCATCTAATTTGCTTTTGATAATAAGAAAATTTATATTTTTAAATACATATTAAATAATGGCAAGATAAAACAACTCTGAACAAAAGGCTGGAGAACCAAGTGGGGAACACCAGAGTAGAAACTTCTTAGAGACAAATGATGTTAAGATAAAAAATTATTAATATTTCATATGAAAACATTTCAAAGAGTTACTTAAATAACAACTTCAACTGAATTTGAAAGTGAAAAATAAACTAAAATGTCTTACTTGGCAGATAGGAGTTCTCGTAAATAAGGCTGCAGAACAACACTGTCACATAACAATTTTAGTATAAAGTGAGCATTTGCTTTTCGATCCTTTGACTCTACTACAGATGGCTCTGTGGAAGGACCTGTAATTAAACACAAGAGATTTGTAACAAAACATCAAAATCTGTGTTGTATAAAATATAACCCAGTATGATGTATTAAATTAAATGATTAAATAGATCATTTTGTTAAGAAAAAATCTACTATTAGTCATGAGTTATTATTTTCATTAAAGGAATTTTTACAAGTTCAGAATACTTTTACAAACCTGAGTAAATTCTAAGCATATCTCTACATATATGCCACATTTTTGCTGGAGTGTAAAATGTTAATTTAGAGAAGATTAGACACTTTGCCAATCAAGACAAGAGAACTTTAGGTAAAATGTGTATATGTAGAAGCCTATATGCAAAGCAAACCCTCTTCTTTTTCATAATGCCTATGCAGATAAACAGTGGATTCTCACCTGGGATGGTGGAGGTGCTTGGTCCTTGACCAGTGCCAGTCGCTGCTGTGGTAAGAGATCCCACAGCGGGGGCCAGGATAAAATCAATGTCACCATCTTTCAGTAAACAGAACAGCAGGATGTACATCATTATATAAAACATATCCCTAACAAATTGCTCTCTTAACTGACCTTAAAGCTTTACTGCTAGCCAGAGGTCAAGTCAGAGGTCAAAATGGATTTAAAAAAATACAATAAAATGAATCCACTTAGATTAATGACTACTTTGATTTATTAACATATATAGGGTTTAATTTTCTAAAAAAGAATAAAGAGAATATTCTAATAGAGAAGAAATGCCTGAAGTGATTTAAAAATCTATTTCTAGCATTTCAATAAATTTTAAAATTAATGCCTTTCTCAGAGAAATTATTTGGTAGCTAGATTACTAAAACTATTTATTAAGATATTGCATAGATAAATAACATTCTTTATTCCACAGAGGATATCAAGTTTCTTTTCTTTTAATATCTTATATTAAAAGCTATATAAAAATAAGAGCTCTTACCAGGATCCATGGCAGGAGGGTCAGGAACCCAACTGGGAGGAGCTATTGGGGGAGAAACTGGATCTTGGTGGTCACTAGATGAAGCTCCAGCTTCATGTCTACCCAAACCCGCAGCTCTCAAGGAACGTCTCATCATTTCTCTTAGTCTCATACTAGAAACAACCAGATAAGAAAGGAGGTGAATGCTAACATCTGGCTGTCAAACTGTAATTTAATGAATTACTATACACAATTTTTTTTTCCCTTTAAGTTCAAAAGGCATTTTACAAATAAATATTACTCCAGTTCAGGAAAATTTTAAAGTACATAGAATGTCAAAGCTGGAAAGTTCATCTGGTCCAAACCCATCATTTTGTAGAGAAGAAAAGGTGAGGCTTAAAGCGGCTAAGTGGCTTGCCCAATATCACATATCAAGTTAGTAGCAGAGATAGGAACAGAAACCAGGTCTCCTAGTATCTAGGACTTGTGCTCTTCCCACTATGCCATGTGCTGCTTCTAGACATAATATGACAACTCTAGGTTCACAGAATGAGCCAAAGGGTGAGTGCATGTGTGCATGTCAGTGAGAGCCAAGCCTCCAGTTCATTCATAAACTCATGTCATACACTCCCATATTATAAGGAGACAAATCCACTCCTTCAAAAAGAGAGATTACAAGAAATGAAAAACTCCTTTTACAATTCAAGAAAGGTGAAAACAGTTAAATATAGAAAGTCAAATACTGTATTCCCTGATTCATAATCATTAACTATTAAACTAAAGAACAACAGGGAACAATGCTTCTATCCAAAGTAGTTTTATAAAATTATACAACACTTACCACCTTTGTGCTCTAAAAACAACCTAGTAATACAAAGGCAAATTAATACTAAGCAAAATTTTGATCAATATTCAATAAGGAAGTTTAGCTTTTGAACTTATACAAATACCAGAAAGAGATGGTTCCAATCACAAGGATAACACACAAAGAAACTATATCTTTGAGGTATACTTTTAAATCATATTGCTTTTCATACTTCTTGCTCTATAAAAATGTACAAATATACCCCATTCAAATAAAAATGTAAATAATTACAAAAGCTATAAAATATTTATAAATAATCTATTAAACAGTAAAAATCCTCATGATCACTAGAATCTCTAAAGCTTTATAAAATGACAGGAAGCCAAACTAAAGGTCCAGGCAACACATATGGAATATGTTCCTCACCCATTAACAGTTTGGACATGATTTTAAAATGGTAATATCATTTATAATGGTATTTTATGAAAAAAATTTCTATTTAAATATGTTATATTTTAAGATGTTTTCATTTCTTCTTGAGATCACAGATATTTCCCGTGATGCCACGATAAATAAGAAAATTATCTTTACAGAAATTCTCACAGTTGCCAAGTTTTAAGAAAACATCTTCTCTAATATGCAACATTTCATTGTGTTTTATGCATGTGTGCGTGTATGTGTGTGTGCATACATGTATTCTGAAAAGTTACATGGAGCTATCTGTGTAATCAATCATTTTAAGTATACATAAAAAGAACTCAATGGCTAATATTTTCTATAAAGGAAACAATTCTTTTGCAACATATCTTGTTTTGTGAATGCATAGGCTATGATCTTAAAGTGAACATCCATAGAAACAATGTAAGTAGTTACTTCATTGAGTCTGGATGACCTCAATTCCTCAGAAATTCTAGATAGGTATCATAGCTCTATGACTAGGGCACTCCATCAGGACAATAGTTATCTACTGTGTATTTTACAGAATGATACTTTTACAATTTTAACTAATTAAGAGTAGACACTTCGTGTCCTTAAAATGCCTTGAGATACAATTAACAATAACTGGGAAGCACTGCATATTTGATTCACATACAGCAAGTACATGACATGGTTTTATCAACAAGAGGAATGTTTAGAGTGCGTGAAGAATGCATGAAGCTTAGAAATAAAAAATTTGTAAATGTCCATTTTTGTTGTTCTGATGTAGTGAAATGTCTATAAAAGAGAGGGAACAAGGTGCCATCCCTCCCACTACTTTTTTTTTTTATTTTAAATTGTCTTTAGCCTCTTTTCTTCATTTTCTTTTGGATAAAGATTTTTAACAGAATGCCCAGGTCCTCTTACAGATTCTTAAAAAAGAAAATTATTCTTCAAGACGTTGTACACAATTCATGAAGATTCACCTGGATCCTCAGTGGCTGAGGATTATACTGAGGAGGTACCATCTTGGCTGCTAAGATTCAGAATTTTGAGTTTTCTTCTTATACGCTTGCCTGCAGTCATCGTATTTTCTTACAATATGGAAGAATTCAAGGATGGTGTAAATTCCTCTTTGTAAGCACGTTATATCCATACTACAGAAGCCTTAGTATCCAGTCATGGTTCAAATACACCACTGTGACAAAAAAGCGAAGGTCATGTGTCTTCCAGATTAACGATCTCTAGAGTAAATACACCTGCAATCAGATGCATCAATCATGTTTTCCACTAAATCTGCCCTTTGTACTCTGGACCTATCCAGTCACATAACAAAACTTGAGGTAAATGATCATTTGAAGGAATATAACAATACTTAACACTGAGAGTGCATCAGTTTTGAGCATACAGCCTGCAAACTCATCAAGGGGCAACTTTTATATAATCCATTGTTGGCTACAGGATGACATCAATGAAGCTGATTCTGTGGATTTCCTATTGTCAGACGTTGATTAAGACTCCTGTGCTTTCATCTGTTTCAACAGACAGCCCTGATTTTGAACTGTTTAAAAGTACTGCAGTAAAATCTTCAGCAAATTCCTCAAAGGAGCCTCTACTGCAAATTATTTGTGGGCCATTTGTTACCCACTCCTGAAGCTCCTTTTAGTGTTTGCCTTCAAAATAATCCTCACATGAACAAAGGATGGCAGCAGTGGTATTTGGACCAACCATCTCAGAGAAGCCAACTTGATTTGCATCAGTACCTTCCCTGAGGAAGTAAAATGCTTGAAATTCAGATACTTAATAATTTAATCTTTCTACAAATTTTAGACCCAAACTTCTCCTTCTATCTAGTAGAGTTCTAACCACATAAGTTGAAGACAACAGTCAAAATATTTTTCATTTTGTACACTTCACTTTCTGTGCCTCATTGAAGTCATAATTTTGGACAAAGAGAGGCAGTATAGTATAGTGGAAAGAGCACTGAACTTGGGAGTTATTAGACTTGCTCCTCTTACTATTTTTATGACCCTGACAGGGGAGTAGAGGAAGAGACATAATGGAATTGGGCTGGGAAATGGGGCAGCAAATCGCTTAAAAAATCCCGAGGTTCAGAGCTTGCTCACTTGAAAAAATGAGGATGAGACTTTCACTATCTATTTCATAGGATTGTTGCTAGGAAAATACTTTGTGAAAAATAAAGTGCGTGTGTAAAGTGAGAGACACAGAGAAAGAAGTTATTATGTAAAGGCACAAATAGATGGTTTCTTTGGCTTAACTTCTTTTTGTACCTAAAAGCTTTATTTGTAGGGGTAGGCTTTCTGGTATCAATTGGAGAATACAAATTTTTAAATAGAAGTTGGAGTTTTTGTTTTTACATTAACATATGTTCTATGATAGTAGACACGTCAGTAATAAAATATTATGCCTGAATTAAGTATGAAATGAGGACGTTTTTCCTTCCTGTCAAAGAAAAATTTCCTGGTACATTATCTATTCAAAGACCTAAACATTTTTTTGAACATGCAACACAGTCTTTATCCCACAACTTAAAGATATCAACATGGTGTGAATAGCTTTTGTGTAACATAGTCCTAAATTAAGTGGTAAAGGTTTTCCTAGTATTTCCTTTCATTATCAGGACATGCTAATACAGAGACCTAGAGTGTGTATAAAAGAATAAACAATGGGGAGAGGGAAGAGGAGGGAAGGAGGAGGGTCTTTTAAATTAGGTATCTGTTTCTCCTGTGCAACAACAATTAATTTGAGACACCTGGAAAAATGAAAAAGTATACTATTCTTTTGGATTAAAACAGGATAAAAATTCACTAGACTTTGGAGTTTGGGGCTTTTGGGGGAGGAAGAAGGGCTGCAAATAAGGTTGTTCTCAATCATATGAGGTATTACTTTCTATGATGAAACTAGAATTACAAGTGTTTAAAAATATCAGACTACTGTCTTCTTTTTGTATTTTTCTTTTCTCTAAATTAAAGTTCCTGGTTAAAAATCACTTTACCTTCGACTACTTGATGATCCAGTCCGATTACCTGGGCCATTACTTGAAACCACAGATATGGCATTTGCAATAGCCTCTACTGCTGAAAGTCTTTCTGCAAATGTATTTCTTTCAGAGCGCTCTGCTTCTGAAACATAAGAAAATAATTTGGTACCAGAGGCAAAAGATGAAAAATGACAACTACTTTTATTTATTAATTTTTCAAATTAGTGTAACATGATGAAAGGAAGTTTTTCTATTTTATAAGAAATAATATCTAGCTAAGAATAGATAGCTTTACCATTGTAATCTTATATTAATTATTAATGGTCTGCTTTAATGAAACACTAAGATAAAGTTAAGAAGTTAGTATGTGTAACAAAAACTAGGTAATGAAAACATTACACAAAATAAAGTAAAATCTCAAAAACCTTGAAAGTTTTCCCATCATTTATTCCCCCTGAACATTCTCAAAGAAGTAAGGTTTATATATTTAACAATTAACGTATTACAAGTATAACATTTTTCAGAAAATATCAATGATTCTGAACTTCAAAAAATTTTCTATAGAAACAAAACCAGGAAGCAACAACTAAAATCAGTGTTATTCACTGGTTATAAGGTATGTACTAAGTATAAATGCAAACATGCATACACATTTATAGAAATATTCTTTTTTCCCCATCAAAATAAAAGCTATTTCTACTTCATATGATCTTCTATTAGGTAAGATAGATAATTTTTACCTTTCAGGTAGTTTTTAATCTTACCTTCTTCTTCCTTGGTTTCTTTGTTGCTGGTTGGAAAGCACACAGATACACATGCATGCAAAATATTACGATTTCCATCACATCTATGACTGAGGAATGTCTGTAGGATCTGTGGATTCTGATCCAAAACAACTGCTTGCTCAAGATTCAAAAGATACTGTCGACAGGCCTCATAGTCACATCGGAGAATATGCTGCATTAAGGTTTGTTTCTGTACTCAAATAAGAAAAAGAAATAAAAATGATGATTACATTAAGTACCAAACTAAAATTTTAGGTCACATCTAGAAATGAATAATCACTTATGTAATCCAGGAGATTCCCTCATACACATTTTATAAAGACAACAAAATCCATCTTTTCCCTGACAATGTTAGGGGAAAAGTTTTATCAATAAAAGGTAAGATTCCTAGAATTGTGTCTCAAGTATATTCAATTAGTCCAGTAATACCTTGTCTATCGACAATGGAAATGACTGAACTGCTCCACATAATGATACTTCCTCGAAGTTTTTCTTCCCCCCTCCCCCGCTTTCATGCACCAAAATGATTATAACCATTTTTGATGCATGTGCTTATGAAGCTCTAGAATAAACAGAATACTTCATTTCCTTGATTACAAACATCATTCCTAGGACAGTGATACCATAGATGGCATAAGTATACAAGTTTTGCCACTAAACATCTCCACAACACTATGCTTTCTTTGGTTGTTTTTCTGTCACATTCCTGCTGTTATAAGCACACTTGACATTAGCAACAGTATAGCCCACTGATGTGATGCTACTTTACCAGACCTTTTAGAACTATCCCTGAAAAGTAACTCAAGGGCTCAAAGTCAGAGGACATAGACAGGATCTTAGAATCATCTACTTCTCTTATGAATTATGAGAGATCATTAAACACAACCTCTTAATTTTACAATGAGGGAAATGAAACTGAAGGAGGAACAGTGACTACCCCAAGGCCACATGGGGAATGAGTAGCAAGGCCTAGCTTTGAACCCAGTTTCTGAATCCATATGAAGTGCTTTTCCCATTGGACCTTGATAGCCATGAGAGATTTTACAATGACTGATGTGTGTGAGTTTTGATGTCCAGATTTAGGGGTGTGGACATCTGGTTCTTGATGTTCCACATAGTTGGCTTCTACATAAGTCAATTGTATAATATCTTGTTTCATTTCATTTAGTTTAGAAAACTGTATTTTTCTTTATACAACGTTGATCAGACTTATTTATAAGTGTGCCCCAAGTCTGAGGGACAAACACTTCAAAGAATTAAATATCTGAACTCTTAACAATATTAAAAGTAGCATAAATGGAGTGTGCTCTAATTTTAATCATAGCCAAATCTATATAGGTTTGATGATTTTAATTAGACCTCTAGTTTTGATTCTACAAAAAATATTAAATATTTTTGCTTCATAGTGCAAATTCCATAAAATTGATGTGAATTAAAATCTTTAGCTCTTGTACAGTTTAATTACAAATTTATTTAATGATTGCTGGAATGAAACAAAGATATTCAGCATACTGAACATTTAGGTATTTTACATGCTGTCATGAAATTTGCCAAACAAAATACTTCTGGAGACAGGTTTTTATTTTAAATATTTAAACCTGAAGACTTCAGAATTCTTTAAATTTTCCCACAGACAAACTGATTCTCCCTTCTTGTAGAAAGTATGTCAGCAAGTATGAATACCAAGTTAGAACATTCAACAAATAGTTCTTTGTCACTTTTTTATAAACCAGGACACTATGCATGGGGGTAGATAAAATAATTAAAACATTCCCTACTCTAAAAATCTATCCTTAATTTAACTTCGACAACAGTCATTTACAAGTTAGGACAGTAAGTAAAACAGTGAAAAGGTCAAAATGCACATAGGTAGAGAAATTAATACTAATTGATATTTAACAATGAAAAATGAAAATTGAAACTGCAATAATAAACCAAGTATCTGCAGGAATGGTTTGTTATTAACTCAACCCAAAAATAAACATTATTTATTGAATGTCTGCTATGGCAAATCACAGTACTAGGTGTTGTGTTGTACAGTTGTGATGGGGGAGATACAAGAGTATAGTTCCTATCCTCAAGCAATTTATAACCTAACTGGGGAAATAATTTACAACCTGCAAGTTGAGGGGATAAGGGTGGTGAGGAGGGGAGATAAGTAGCTTCTAGGCAATAGTAAGCACCGTCAAAAAAGACAGAGTTACGTTTCAGACCTGATTCCTCTGGAAGATGACAGAAGCTGGGAGGATGGGAGAGTGTCCCTCTATCCCTAACCTGGTTCTTTAATTCTTTCTGTCCAGACCAGGAAGAGCCATAGGAAAAGCATGTGTTTCCTGCTGCAAGAGAAATTGGAGGGCTGTCTCTATAGGACAGACAGTAGGGGATACCCAAAACACAATATACTGCACATGACCTGTGAGTAAGGCATAAATTTCAACTTGCCAGAAATCAGTAGGTAGAAGGCTTATCCTTAAGTGACAACTAATGCACTGTACTATTCAAAGAAGCTGGGAATACTGATGGACAATCACTTGCTGAACCACCCCCCCCCCATTCCAACAAACCTACTGAATTTAGCATTAGACAATCTAGGTTCTCCTGTCTTGGTCACTACTTTTGTCTGATGTTTGGCAAGCTATTTCACCTCCTAGGCCTCAGTCCTCTCTTCTAAAAAATGAAAGTGTCTGACCTAGATGGCCATGAATGCCCCTTGTAGCTCAAAAAAAAAAAGTATGCTAAGAGTAGCAGAAAACAGATTGAGAAGGCAAAAATTCAGTTCTTTCTATGGGGCACATCAAAGCTAATACAACTTCAGAAAAGTTCCTTTTAAGTAAATTTCTTCTCTATCTCATAATTATCTAGGAATTAGCAAAATACTGAAAGTCTGTTAAGTCATTGTGATGCCTTCCCAACACGACTGTAAAATATCCTACCACATTTAGTGTCAGCAAATAACACAACACCATTTGATACAAGGACTTGCAGTGTGAAAATCAGCACTTCCTTAATGTTAAGAAGTCTCACTGTGGTCCATGATAAAGATTCAAGAAAGGCCTTCAGGACAGGCTACTGATCACACCCAAATGGGACACTAAGGCCAAAAGGTCTAGGGGTTCCCTACTACTCAACCCAACAAATACTTATGAGCTTGCTATATTGTGAACACTACACTGACACAGAGCAGTATTTAGACTGTGCTGATATTAAGTAGTATCTACAAAGTAAATCTGAGGCATGCTAAAATGTAAAACTACTATACTATTTCCTGCTTCTTAAATGAATCATAAATTGCTGGATATTCAATAGGCATTTAAGACAGCTAAATAAATGTATTGTTACAAAAAAGCCTTTAATTTTAAGCTCATAGAAGAAGACATTAGTAAATGTCTCACTGTTCAGTAGAAGCCCTTAAATTACTTGAAATATTTTTAAGGGAAACACTGGCCAATTTTTTTTTCATAAATATTCTTTTCATTAGTAGTTACACCTAAAATTACTGTAATGGGAATATAACCATCCATAAGGCTTGGACTAGAAAACTAAGCTTGGACAGGACCAAAGAAGGAAGTATGAAATTTTCCCCCTCCCCCAAGACCATTCCAAGCCTTACAAAACAACTACTAGCAAAACAAATATAGTACATCTCCAGCAAAATATACTGTCTGGAAACAGGGTAGTAGAGCTGCTGATAGAATGACACACTATAGAGAAGACTCTATGCACTCCTAGACTAAAACACAGTAATAACAACCATACACTACTCTACTCTTTTATTTGTTAAACTTGTTCCTCAGGTAATTTTTATCAAATGATACACTTACAAATTGATTAGTAACAAAGAGAATTCTGGTTTTTTAAAAGTTAACTTATTTAAAAAGAAAACACACACAGTCTACAGTTACTTACCAAGAAACCTCAATATTTGAAGAGTCAAAAACCAGGAAATAATATTAAAAAAAAAAAGAAAGACATCTCCTGGGGACAGGAACTCAAGACCCCTGAACTAAAGCTCATGAGTATTATGAGAGATTCTGGTGTTAATAGTGCTCACTCAAAGTCTATTTAATAGACAAATCTAATAGACATAACAATTGGGTTTTTCAGCCCACAGCAAATTAAAGGTGGGCATAAGGTACAGAATGGTTATTTAAGGAAATGATGCATAAAAAAAAAACAACCTAAAACCCAATAGCTAAGATTTAAAACGAGAAAATAAAAGCGGTCATAGGCAGACACAAAAATAAACAGATAAATCAATCCAGGGAGCATAATATGAACGGCCAAAGCCCCAATACCTCAACAGCCTTTCAAATATATGGTTGTACAATGACATATGACTCCTCAAGGGCATAGAAAATACATGAACCAACGATCATAAGAATGACTGTGAGTTAACCAAGAAAAGGCTAGATAAATAATGCAGTATAGTTCTGATGGAAGGGTAGTTTATAATAACTTTAAAACTATTTCTATCCATAAAATAATTCTCAAGAGGATAAACATCAACTATCTGAGACATTCATATAGACAGAAAGGCTACTGTACATCTCTGACATTAGATTAAAAGGGTACTAACATATAGTTAGAATATAAGAATACATAAAATCTGATATTGCCAGATATAAATGTGTCAAATTATTTCTATGGATGTATTGCTGCAACAAAGTAATTCTAATTTATAGTTCAAGTTCAACTATTATTCATAACTGATTAATCTAGGCTGTTTTAAATGACATGTTAGACTCAATGACCAGCCTCTTGGATTTAGTCAATTAAAGATATTGATAAGTATAACCAGATTTGTTCCTAATAAGCCTAGCATTTCAAAAACACTGACCTAAACTCACATTACATCTAAAACTTTATTTTGATTGTCAAGACCTTTCTCAAAATTTTGGACAGATTTCAGAGACTTCAGTACCTGACTGTAAATAATGTTTATTTAAATTAAGTTGACTTCAATCTAATAAAAAGGATTTGTCATAGTCACACATATAACACATATATATAAATATATCACATTACCTCATTAAATCCTGTATTTTAAGAAATACAAAGGTAAACATGCCAAACCAAAGAAAATAAAGAATATGCTGGATCAGAGCAATGGCTTGAAACTTTATAAAGAATATCTCAGAAAAAGAATAATAGGAAATATTACCTCTACAGCCATGATGATAATAGCAGCTTTCTTTTTGATGGTTGAATTAGCAGGAAGATTTGTTAAAGAATGCACCCCCATTCCAAGACTACTGATAGGTGGAAGATCAAGCCAATCAGGGTCCCTTATTCCTCCCATACAATCTTTTGCCATAGGATAGATCGTACCGTTTCCATCTCTAAGTATAATGGGTGATTCCTGTATTGAGGAGAGGAAAGGAAAAAGAAAAAAACTTGAGTTTTGCTAGAAGCACCTTAATTTCAAATTGTATGTTAAAATGAATATTACCGTTCTGATATTAAAACATGCTAAGGATAGGTAGGGGTAAGACCAGTGATTTTCACTTGTCTCAGGTAGTCCTGAGGCACTGTCTCTACTGATGGAGATCAGCATCATCCCTGCAATTTATATGGTTAAACAGTTATCTAGAGCATGAGAGTTCACGAGCCTTTTCCAGGGTCACAAAGAGGGCATATTTCAGAGGCAACACTTGAAACCAGGTCTTGCTGACTTTAAAGTCAATTTAAAGAGCATTACGCCCCACTATCTCTAATAGAGGGTTAAAGTAGCCAAGAGGCTTTGGAATCTGTTCATGTTTTTCTAATAAAAGACAAAGGAATGGGGGTCTTAAAAATTTAGTGTTGGCTCATCAAAGGAGAAGAGGCTGGAAACAAATTTTTTTTCTTTTTCAAACAAGCAGTACTGGCAAGAACTGAACCCAAGCTACCATGGAACACTTATATGTTACTCTAAGTTACTAAGCAAGAACCCTAAATCCACATAATTTTATACAGTATATATTTTCCCCCAAATTCTGTATGTCTCTTAACTAAACTATTTCACTACCTTCATACCTGTCCAGCTGTGAAAATAGCAACATTCCTCTCATTCTGACCAAGGAAGGCAATACTGCTAGTAGGAAAATTGTTTTCCTGTTCTGCTTTTCCTGTAGCAAGGTCAAAGATACAGTATCGCACCCAATTCCCAGTCTTCAAAACAGCATGCACACCTTCAGCAGCATGTAAATGAAGAAGAAAAATTAATTACAGTTACTGATTTATCTAATATCAAATATCCTCATCACAAACCCAAAACTCTCGAGCAAGTTGATATGAAAAGCAATTCAAAAACACCATATTCAGTAAGCATATAGCAAGTTCAGTCACAGAATGATACTACCTCTACTAGTCACCCAGCATAAATGACACCACCTTAAATTGATCACTTTTTTATATCGTCTCACCTGACCTTGAAAACACCACCACATGAGGTAGATAATTTAGGTGGTGTCATTCAAATTTTACAAATATAGAAACTGAGGCACTGGCTAAGTTATCCAAGGCAACATAATAAATGGTAGAGTTAGGACCCAAACCAAGGCTTGAGTCCTATTACAATATTTTTTTAACTGCACCTTGTTATCCCACTACTACTAGGTAATGCCTCAAATCAGTCTGGACTATTTCCCCAAACTTTCTTCATATTAATATACTATAGAACCATTCCCACTTTTTTATTACAAAAGCATCAAAAGGATAAAAAGATAATAAAGGGGCAGTCGGAAATAAGTAAATAAGAAAAAGTTATATGGGGAAAAAAAGTTTTACCTTTTGAATCCACATTAACTGCTAAAATTTCTGTTTTTTCAGGAATACACAACTTCTTAGGGGTCCTCTGGAAACAGTCAGGAACCTTAGGTGTACCACCAGTTTTGACGACCTACGTGGTAAAAAAGAAACTAAGTTTCTGAATCTACATACAACTGACAAGATGAACCCAAAACTTCAGCCGAAAATAACTTCAAAATGTACTAAAATTACTTCAAACATACCTGTAATTCATCAATTCTAAGAAGCCTACAATCTTGAAGAAGAGAAGATGGATCAGGATCTGAACCAGAGCTGCTCTGACAATTTGAATTACTGGAAGTGCCTGGAAATTTCACAGCAACATAGGCACCATCTACTTTTAGTACCTAGATGTATAACATATTAAAAATGTTACTGAAATCACTATACAAATTCTACACATCAATTCTATTTAAAATTCAGAAGAGAAAGTTGTGATTCTTTTGGTCTTTATTATAATAGGAAACAAAACAAAAAGATGGCAAAAATCAATGAATCAGAGATTCCGAGCTAAAAGGAACATGAGAGGGCATCTATTCTAGCCCCTTCATTTTACAGTTAGGAAAATGAGTCCAAGAGAAGAAAAGTGATTTATCCAATCACAAAAGTAATAATAAGTAGAATAGCTAGGATTATTCTAGCAGATAGTTTACATTTCAGTTTTTGGAAATTTTAACCAAAATTAAATGACTAGTAATTGTAGACATTCAGTCATCACTAAACAATTGCAAGTAAAAAGTCCACAAAGCTACCCAACTTTTTTCCCTCTATTAAAAAGCAATCTAGAGGCAGTTAGGAGTCACAGTGGATAGAGCACTGGCCTTGGCATCAGGAGTACCTGCGTTCAAATCTGGACTCAGATAACCTGACATTTAACTAGCTGTGTGACCTTGGGCAAGTCACTTAACCCCAACTGCTTTGCCCCCCAAAGCAATCAATAATCATTTCTCATTTTAAATCACGTGCTATATCACACCATCATGCAAACCTGCACTAAAGTCCTGCTTAACGTAGTCTTGTGGCATGTCAGTGGATATTGGTTATCAAAATCAATGGCAAAGAAGCAAAAACTCTCCTAGGTCCTACCAAATTGTAAAGGCTTTGATTACAGGTCTGTCTGGTCATATGTTGTTTGGCTAAAGTTTTTATCTGTTTTGTAATAGCAGTCTTCAAAAATCATCTATAAAATTGTAAGGGAGATCAGCAATTTGCTTTGGAGGAAGCAGTCACACGTATAAAATCATGGATCCATGAAGTAAGTTTAATAAGATCAAATGAAAGTATAATATACTATTTAAAAGTTGAATAACATAGAAGCATATGACAATTCAGTATATAAAAACCATAATACCCCCCTCCCCCAATTGGGGTTTTTAATTATTTTCCCCCCTTGGGTTTTATTAAATTAAATAATATTACAGACTGCAGATAGTATATTTCATAGAAATTTCAATAGTTTTAAGATGAAATAGCAAATATATGAAGCTGTGAGCTAAACAATTTATTTTGAAAGCAATGTTTTTATACTTAGCACGTCACAGAGTAAAAGATAAATGAACTTAGATAAAGCTAAGAGCATTGATACACAGAAGAAAAAGGTTATCATTCTCCTTCCTTTCTTAAAGGACAGCCAGATAGAGCAGTGGGATAGAGCATGTGGCCTAGAATCAGGAAGATCTGAGTTCAAATATGGCTTCGGAAACTTATTAGCTATGACTACAGGCAAATCCCTTAACCTTTATTTGTCTCAGTTTCTTGAACAAGGCCCTTCAATCTCCCTTTGTCTGTAATGAGTTGTACCAGATGGTTTCTGAGAGATCTAATGACTGAAAGATCTCAAAAATCTGCTGTTCCCACCACAACAGAATTACTAGCTGTGTGACCCTGACAAATTACTTTATCTCTAATTACTTTAATTTCCTCATGTGTATAATAATAATAATAGATGAGTTTCCTCATCTGTAAAATAATAGCACCCATCTTCCAGGCTTGAGGATCAAATGAGATAATAACTGTATAGCACTTAGCACATACATAGAACATATAAAAGTCAGCTATCATCACTATTAAATAGTATTAGTATTACTACTACAATCACCATTAGTACTAAGACTTTTCAGAAAATTTTATTCAATTCTGAAACAGTAGCTATGGACCACTGGGCGGTGCAGTGGATACAGTGTGCTGGACCTGGAGTCAGGAAAACTCATCTTGCCTAAGTTAGAATCTGACCTCAGATGATTACTAGTTCTGTGACTCTGGGCAAGTAAGTCACTTAACCCTGTTTGCCTCAGTTTCCTTATCTGGAAAATGAGGTGGAGAAGAAAATGGCAAACTACTCCACTATCTTTGCCAAGAAAACTCCAAATGGGGTCAGAAAGAGTTAAACAAAAGCAGCTAACACAGAACTTTTACATTTTCAAAGTCTAATCTTCAATCTGGGTCAAGTGATTGAGCTTTTAGGAAGCACCTACAATGTGCCACACACTATATTAAGCACTGCGTATACAAAGAAAAGCAAAAAAGTCCTCGCCTTCAAGGATCTATCAATCTAATGAGACAACATGTATCTATGAATATGTATGAACCAGTTTTATATAGGATAAAGTGGATATAATCACAAAGCGAAGGCCTTACGATTACTTGTAACTATTATAGGAATTACCATACCAGCTTTACAGATGAAAAAACTGAACACTGTGAGAGCAAAGTAATTTGTCTATGGTCACACAACTTATGTTTTGGAAGTAGGATTCAAATCCCAATTTTAATTGCCTCTAAGTCCAGAGTCCTTCACATTATTATAGCAAGCTGCCTCTCATCTTAAAAGGTCTCAGGGACCCCCTTGTTTTGATAACTGTGATCAAACATTCAAAATGCAAAATAAAACTGGCTATGGGGTTTTCTTGGTAAACATACTAGAGTGGTTTGCCTTTCTTTCTCCAGTTGGATTAAGGCAAACAGGGGTTAAATGACTTGTCCAGGGTCACAAATCTAGTAAGAGTTTGAGGATGGATTTGAACTCAGTTCTTTCTGACTCCAGGCCTAGAACTCTATCCACTGAGCTATTTAGATGCCTCTGAAAATAAAGTAACAAACCTCAAAACTACATTTAAATAGTTGGTTTCAAGTTTCTAAGGGAAAAATTAGCACTTCTAGGAGAACAGAAGGATTTCTCTAGAAATGCCATTATTGAGGCTTTGTTCTGGAACTGATTACAATTCTACAAACCCTAAATAGAATTAAGTGACTGCAGTGGCTTAAGTAAAAAATGGTCCTTAGAAAACTCAGGGATAAGACTAGCAGCATCCAAGGTAAAACAAAAACAAAAAATGGAAGTTAAATAAGCCATCATCCTAGTTAGAGACAAAACAACATTGCTGCCAGATCTTTTATCATTTGTTGAGGTCTTTTCAAATTCTGTACCAGTCATTTCCCTGTATCTTCCCCACCACATACAGCAGGCCTGCACAACCTCCAGCCTGTGGCCACTTACAGCCCTCAGCCTCCAAAGGATTTTAGGTGGCCCATGAAAAATGTAGATACAATCCTTGGTATGTAGAGGAAATCTGGCATGCCACAAGCAGCCTCCGGGCTGTAAGCCGACTACCAGCTGAAGGTTGTGCAGGCCTGACGTACAGACTTCTCTTATAAGAAAGAACACGTAAGCAAATGTATTTGAAAATATATTTAACATTCTACAATTATACTTTTCCAATCTTCTACTACAAGTGAGGAAATTTCTTTAACTGTCCTTTTGGACCATAACTGGTCAAAAGATTTAAGAACAAAAGGTGACTGAAAGGTTTTGTTTTTAAATCAGTTATTTCCAAATATAGTCACCCTCCTACCATTCCTTTAGCAACAAACCTTAGTTTCTATCAAAGAAAAGTAATTAATCAAAAACAAAAACGCCATACAACACCCAGTACTGAAGAGCATGCACAACATTCTGTAGTCCAAGTTCCCCACTCTATGCTGAAGAGAAAGAGGAACATGCCCGATCATTATAACTACTCAGAGTTTGGCTTCCCAGCCCCCCATATTTGTTGTATTTTGTAAAAAGGTAAAATTCATGACTGGCAGCATCGAAGAATAGGTCAATAAAAAGGACAGATTAAATTGATATAAGGAATAACAGTTCAAAAACTGAGCACCTATAAATCTGGAAAGAAGACTTCAAAGTATAATAGCTGTCTTCCAACAATAAATGACGGGTAGTAATGTGCAACAGGTGAGAGATATAAGAAGGCTATTGTGACTTCAAAGATGAACATTTGTAGGGATCCAAAAATGGAGTGAGGTAACATGTTCCTGGGCACTGAGTCTTTAGAGATCAAAGCTGTTCATTTGCCAAACAAATATGTATTATGCACCTACTGGGTGCAGGACAATGTCATGGGCTCAGAAGGCAGTACACAATCTATACTAAAGAATTTCTTCCATCATGGAGATCTTTAGTCCAGTAAAGTCAGTTAATAAATGATAAATAACAAACAAAAGTTCATTAAAATTACTATGTATTTCGAAGAGTTGTCCAAAAAAAAAAAAAAAAAGAAGGATGTGAGATCATTATTGACTAAATATTTCAGGAAAAGTCCATGGAGGCTATGCAGCTAATTTTAGCAGGTAGGATTCAAAAATTGATTAAGATACTGAACCAGAAACATTCTAAGGTTCAATCAGTAAAGAAAATGAGACCAATAATAGAAAACAAAGGTAGGAGACTACAATGGAACTAATGATATTAAATAACTAAAAAGAATTCTTTAAAATTTAAGCTGCCTATGTAACACAACCAGAAATGATGTAAATACCATTACAGCACTTTTAAATGATCAAGACTAACATCTCAAAAAGAACAAAGGTTTCCTCCAAACCTTGCCAACAGGAACATTCTTCACATCTTCTACGAACACCACCTCCCTAAGAGACCACTGTTCTTCATTCACCTTCTCCTCTTCTTTTGGAGCAGGAGTAGACCGTCGTCGTTCTTAGACAACAACAAAATGGTAAGTACCAAAAGAAAAAAAATTTTAAAGAGATTTTATAGATTTCATCTAAACATGAGAAAAAATTATCTATAATACACACACGACAAATAAATAATATTAAGGTATAAAAAGGTGAAATGCCCAAGAACAAGTATCTAATGAATTGCTATATACAATGTCTTCATAAATTGACCTGTATAAAAACAAAAAAAAGCAGCCACTGTAGCAAACTGTCAATTATTTGAATAATAGAATAACTTTGTTGAAAAAAAATAGGATAAATAAACCTAAGCAAAGTTTACTTATAGAGTGGAAAATCTAGTAAATTATACATAGATGTACCAAGGATTTACTCTTTGAAAATTAAGGTTGCACTACAAACATTTCCAAAAATCTTCCATAGCCAGAATCTGAAGAAACTACTTGACTGTAAGACAGAATTGGAAACGCATGGCATATACTATATATGATTTCAGGCTTTTTTTGTCCATTGATCAATTTTTGCTGATTTTCCTTTTAAAAATATTTGTTTTTTGGGAAGAGTAAAAGGAGAAATGCTGATGAGAAATCAATCAAAATTTTCTTAAATTTATATTTTCGAACAGTTTATTATATGGATTACATGATGTCTACAGAAGTCCAGAACACCTATGAAAAACTACCAGACAGCACATAAACATTCTACGGAGCTAGTCTTTCCTTAACATAAGAGGTACAAATGGGTTCGGTCGACAAAATTCCCCCCTACAAATTCCAAAGAAAATTATATATTTACAATACATACTTCAATAGATTTACAATCTCATGGCTCTGAAGCTTTCCTTTTACAGTCACAGATCAAAACATATTACATTATCATGTGTCATTCTAATCCATGTTATTTTACAAGTCTAGAATAGAAAATCTATCCAACATACTTGAAGTTGTCTTCTAGGACTTCATACATTTCATGTATGTAGCCTTTAAGTTATTATTCCTCTTTGATGTATTATCTCTCACTCTTAAAAAAACTAGACTACCCTCTTTCATTTCCTTAACAAAATTACTTACACCAACACTTACTGAACATAGGCTATTTTAAGAAATACAACAGAAGTCTACAAACATCCATCAGTTACTATCTACTATCTTTTGAGTCACCTACAATTTCAGTTCTTAAGGACTATTGTGTTAGAAGATTCACAACCATACAAAAATGGGATAAAACTTCTAAAATGTGTTTTTGGGACAGGTTCATTAAAACCATTGCATAATTTCCAAATGCAATCTAGCCTACCTTTTTGATCCTCTTTAATTCTAGAAGCAACTTACTGTTTACCCAGAAATATTTGTCCCAGATATTGGGATTAATGGACACAATAACTCAACATATTAGACATACAACTCTAAATCAGATGGGATGACAATGACATAACTTTTCTATTTCCTTGGTGAGCAATTTATCTGATCTTCCTGATCACACTTTTCTTTTAAAAAAAAATCACTCTTGCAAAACAGAAAAACAAGAAATCACTAGATTTGTAATCACAGGATCCAAGTTCAAATCCCGGCTCTGTCATTTACTCTTATGACCGTGAACAGGTCACTTCCCCTTAAAGTGTCAGTTTTCTCATCAATAAAATTAGGGAGATTAATTCAATAACCTATGAAATTCTAATTTAAATCTATGATACTATGAACTTATCACTACAGATTCAGAAATGAGAACAAACAGAATTGAACCCTATATCCTGGACTAAGTGTCAGACATTCTGCTAAGTTCTAGAACTGTTGTTCAGTCATGTTTGACTCATTGTGGCCCCATTTTGGGGTTTTCTTGGCAAAGACACTAGAGTGGTTTGTCATCTCCTTTTCCACCACAATGTAAAGAAGAGGAAACTGAGGTCAACAGGGTTAAGTGATTTGCCCAGGGTCACACAGCTAGTAAAGAGCTATGGTCATATCTGAACTCAGGAAGACAAGTCTTTCTGATTCCAGGCCCAGCACTCTATCCACTGGGTCACCTAGATGCCCTTAAATGAGGAAATCACTATAATAGACGAGGGGTAAGATGATAAAGCTCTGAAATAAGAGAGTGGGTATAGACTAGAGAAAAGAAGATAGCTACAAGATGTTAGGAGGGTAGAATCAATATGACATAGCCTAATGATTAGGCAACCTGATTCGAGGTTCAGCTCTATCCACCCTTCTAGTTAGCTAGGTAAAGAAAGATTGAGTGACATACAGTAGTAGAACTAGTGCATAAAAAAGTATTTGATGACAAGTCTCAGGCCAGCACTCTATTCATTACACAATGATGTCTCTTAAATGGAACATACCCTCTCTATCCTATTGATGACAAGTATCAAAGCTTTAGAACTGAAGGTGATTCACTCTAACTCTCCCATTTTACAGTAATCTGAGACATAGAAAGGTTAAGTGACTTGCCCAGGGTGACACAGCTAGCATGTATGCAAGCCAAGATGATAGATCTGGAGCTTGAATGACCTGAAGAGCCTCTAGACCAAGCTCTTCATTTCACAGAGAAAGAAAATGAAGAATTGGATGGATAAGCAAACTGCCTAAGGTCATGCAGCAAGTTAGTGTCAGAGACGGGATTTGATCCCAGGTCTTCTGACTCCAAGGTATGGTTTTTGTTAACTTGTACTGCAGGGCCTTATCAAGTTCTTCACAGAATTTCTCTAGCTCTTCACCCTGAGCAAAGTATGATAGAGCATAAATTGCAATCACCTTCATGATGGTCTTTTTTCCTTTTACTTATACGTCATATACATATCACCAAGAGTTGCCAAGAATAGTATTCCTTTTGAACAAACAACGACCAACTTTTTTGTCTGCCTGTGAAGCATGATTTAATTTAGGTACTAATTCACTTTAACTAATGGTTTACTTTATCCTGGGAATATCAACATTACTCCAATACGATAGAGTATTATTGTCAAAATGATAAAACTTTTTTCTTCCTTTTAGATTAAGTTTTTAAGTTTTAGTTAAACCATTAAAAAGATTACAGTGATATTTTAAAACTTATGTATCATCTAACAAGAAGTAGACTATATAGAGTTACATGAAAACAAACTTAAACAATTTATACCAGCTACATAACTTACTATACGGCATTGATGCACTGCTTGCAATTGAAGACGCATCACTACAAGTGGAAGCTGGAGAGGGTGGGGGACCCATTTCAGTTTTCACAGGCTCCTGTTTACTTTCAGGTCTAAAATTCAAAATAAGATTTTACTTCTCAGTAAGAAAAGAGGTATTGGAAAAAATATGACACTAAAACTTGGCAAAATGATTTTTGAAAGGAATTTTGTGTTATTTTATACTTATTAAAGCTTTGAAATACTTAAAAATGACATGATTAACTTTCAATGAAACTGGTACTTAGATGAGAAAATTATCAACGCCCCAGAATCCTAACAAACAGCATTTTTCTAGGTATAAATACACAGACCAAGAAAAATTTACTAATACATATAATTATTACATGCTATTTGGTATATTTCCTTCGTTAAAAAAAAAAAAACCAACTATTCCACGTATCTAGCATCAAGGAAGATACCACATTAAATTCATCAGTACTTTAAGAGTTCAGTTAAGGGAAAGAATTCCACTAATGAAACATTTGCTACTGTTCAGTCATGTCTGATTTTTTGTGACTCCACTTGGGGTTTTCTTGGCAGACATTGGAGTGGTTTGCCATTCCCTTCTCCAGCTCATTTTACAGATGAGGAGACCTTGAAAGCAAATAGGATTAAGTGACTTACTCATGGTCACACTACCAAGTGTTTGAGGCCAGATTTGAACTCAGGGTGATGATACTTCCTGACTCCAGGCCTGGAACTCTATCCACTGCACCACCTAGCTACACTTTTAAGGAATGAGTAGGGATTAAATTATGTAGCACTAGTCCTCTGTTTGTCCTTAACCAAGAGACTTCCCATTTTGTTCACACAGATCAAACAAATTCAGTAATCTCTAAGCTTCGTAATCTATGCACCAGCAACACAGAACTTAGGTGCTCAAGAGCTAGAATCTATCACTCAGATATGTGCAAAAACATCCAAGTGATGTCTACTAAAAGGATACTAAATAAAGGTCTAAAGCTAAGGTGCTGAGTGATGCAATGAGACACTACAGTGGACTAAAGAAACAGACTTGAATTAAATCATCTGTAACTGAAAAGTTTTAAGCTAAAAGTTTTAAGATTTCAGTTCAATTTAGCTAGCTCAAATTGGTGAAGTCAATTATCTACTTCAGAATGACCTGTTTTTATATCCTTTAAAGAAATGCCATAAATGGATTTTTATCTGGGAAAAAAATGTCACCTAATATCATTAGGTTAAAAAACAGGAATGAAACTAGCAATTCATTCTGTGAACAACTAATCATCTAGAACTACACTCCATTCTAGAAGCTTAAATGGTCCAAGACTTCATTATCATAAACAAATTAATAATGTTGCTTACCAGCAGAAAAATGAAACAAATCATTCTGGTATCTCCCCAAGATAAGAATAAGCAAAAACAAAAACAAAAAAAAAAGGACCAATTCTCCTGAAAAGTGTAATGAACTGAACCCTAAACATTTCTAAACCCCAAAGTAAAATGACCATTTAGATTAAAAACTACAGAACTAAAAATATTTTTCATCAATAAATGATCCAACATGGCTGAACATGAGGCTGAACCACCACTACAACCATCAACATCTTAAGAATCCAGTTAAAATCACTATCTTATTTTATTTTCCAACTTAACAGTCTTTTTATTAAGGTTAAGAAAACTGAGGAAAATAGGATATAGAGAACTTTGTACTACATTTTAAAGGCAACTTTAAAGATTCTACACAACATAAGATTTTCAGGTTCATTTGATAAACCTAAAGAAAGAAGCATTTAGTATTATTTATTAATGACAGTTATTATACAGTTAAAATGTGTAACATTTTTTAAAAATCTGAAAACAGAGAAACTGGGAGAGTGGAGAAGAAGCAGGGTGGGGACCCTGCTGGCTATGGAATGAGAGTGGAGTTCCAAGTGAGAGGGATGAGCTGAAGAGTTTGTAGCCATGGAAGTGACTGCAGGGAGCAAGAGCACCCACAGAAGGGGCCCTAGCCTCAGCTCAGGGTGGAAAGCTAGGGTTGGGCACCGAGGCAGTGCTTAGAAAACAACAGTATGAAAAACTTGAAGTCTGAGGCATCACCCCCCACAACTCAGGACTAGAAGCTAACTATAATAATAAATCACTAAAAAAAAATGAGTAAGCAAAGGAGAAAGAACCTGACTATAGCAACTACAGGGATAGAGAAGGTCTGTGTTAATGCTCAGAAGACAGTGCAGTTAAAAAGCCACTCCTACTTTAAAGAAAAATGTCAGATGGGTCACACAGCCCAAAAAAGTTCTTGGAAGAGCTTAAAAAAGGACTTTAAAAGTCAAATAAGAGACTGTGGAAAAAACAGGGAAAAAATTAAGAGAAATAAAAGAAAATCAAGAAAATTAGGAAAAGAAAAGTAAACCAATTGGGAAAGACCTCAGAAGATTAAGGAAGAAAATAATTCCTTAAAAACTAGAATTGGGCAAGGTAAAACTAATGATAAGACATCAAACAATAATAAAACAGAATCCAAAGAATGAAAAAAATAGAAGAGAATGTGAAATGTCTCATTACAAAAACAACTGATCTAGAGAAGAGATAAAGGAGAGACAATATTAAGAACTGCTGACCTACCTGAAAGATATGATTTTAAAAAGAGTCAAGATAACAATATTGTGAGAAATCATTAAGGAAAACTGCCCTCAAGTTCTAGAATGAGGGGGGTAAAATAGAATTAGAAAAAAAATCCATCAATCACTACCCAAAAGAGATTCCAATATGAAAACTTACAGGAGCTCATAGTCAAGTTTTGAACCTCCCAGGTTAGGTTAAGTAGAAAATACTATAAGAAACAAGAAAAAAAATTTAAATACTGTGGAGCTACAATCAGGACAACATAAGATCTAGTAGCTCCTCCGTTAAAAGATTATTGAAACGTTCTATTTTGAAGGACAAAGGAGCTGGTTTTGCAACCAAAAATAACTTACCCAGCAAAGCTGAGTATAAACCTGAATGGTGGGGGGAGGGTGAAGGGCAGGCATTTTAAGAATTGAAAGACTTTCAGGCACCTATATGAAAACACATAAGAAAATAAGAAAACAGGTGGGAAATAGGATGGAGGAAATACACAGTAATCATACTGTGAAAGAAAAATTTATAGCAAGTTTTCCTGATAAAGACCTCATTTCAAATTCATGAAATAAAAGCTATTCCTCAATTGATAAATGGTCAAAGTGAGGAACAGGAAGTTTTCAGATGAAGTAATCAAATTATCTAGGCACGAAAAATGTTCTAAATCACTACTGATGAGAGAAATGCAAATTAAAATAATTCTGAGTTACCACCCAACACCTATGATACTGGCTAATCTGACAGAAAAGAAAAATGATAAATGTTTTAGGGGATATGGGAAAATAAAGAAACTAATGGACTGTTGGTAGAGTTGTGAACTGATTCAGTCATTCTGTAAGAGCAATTTGGAACTATGTTCAAAGGGCTATAAAACCATGCATGCTCTCTCACCAAAGCAATACCACTAGGTCTGTATCTCACGAGATAAAAAACAAAAAGGGAAAGGACCTGTATGTACAAAAATATTTATAGCAACACTTTCAGTGGTGCCAAAGAATTGGAAATTGAAGGGATAATCATCAATTGGGGAACAGCTGAACAATTTGTTGTATTTATGACTGGAATGTTGTACTTATAAAAGGAATACTATTGTACTATCAGAAATGAGTAGCAGGATGGTTTCAAAAAAATCTGTAAAGACTTATTAGAACTAATGCAAAGTGAAATGAGCAGAACTATGAGAACACCAGACATAGTAACAGCAATATTGCATAATGATCAACTGTAAATGACTTAGCTATTCTCAGCAAAACAATGATCCAAGAAAATTCTGAAGGACTTACAATGAAAAATGCTACCCATCTCCAGAGAAAGAACTGATGGAGCCTGAACACAGACTCAAGCATACTTTTCTTTATTTTTCTTTGTGTTTTCCTTCACAATATGACTAACATGGAAATATGCTCTGCATGACTGCACATGTACAACATATCAAAATCCTTGCCTTTTCAGGGAAAGGGGGGATTTGAACCTCAAAAATTTAAAAAAACAAGAATTAAACATTCTTTTTACAAGTAATTGGAGAGGTGTTTTTTTTTTAAGTAGTTAAGGTTACCAGAATCTTAGATAAGCTAGCTATGACATCTATCTGGAAAGAACTGAATGGGAATAGATATAAATGCACCTTCTTCTCAGCAGGACATGATACACCTATACAAAACCTGACGGCATATTAGAGCATAGAAACTTTAAAATTGGAAGAGAATTTTTATAGACAGTTTCTCAGATAAAGGTCTCAAATCTCAAATATATAAAGAACATTGGCAAATTTATAAGAATACTAGTCACTCTCAAATTAATAAACGGTCAAAGGATAAAAACAGGCAGTTTCTTAATGAAGAAATCAAAACTATGTATTCATATTAAAAATTGCTCTAAATCACTATTAGAGAAATGAAAATTAAAACAACACTGAGGTATCATCCTACACTTATCTGATTAGCAAAAATAGTTTGTCAGGGCAGAAAGCTAGGGTTGGGGACCAATGCAATACATAGAAATAACAAATGCTGGAGGGGATATGGAAAAACTGGGATACTAATTCACTGCTGCTGGAACTGTGAAATGATCTAACCATTTTGGAGAGCAATCTGGAATTATCCCCAAAGAGTTATAAAACTGTATACCTACCAATACCTGTATTAGGTCTGTTTCCCAAGAAGTGGAAATTGAGGGGATGGACATTAACTGGGGAATGGCTGAACAAGCTATGGTTTATGATTGTGATGGAATACTACTATGCTATAAGAAATGATGAGCTAGCTGATTTTGGAAGAACACATAAAAACTTGCATGAAATAATAAGGAGTGAAATGAGTAGAACCAAGAGAACATTATACATAGTAATAGCAATAACGTTCTAACAACTTTGGATGACTAAGTCATTTCAAGTATTATAAATATTCAAATCAACTACAAAATATCTATGCTGGAAGATGCTATCCACACCCAGAGAAAGAACTGTTAAGTAGAAGTATGTATATGATGATTTTACATATATATTTATGTGTCTAACGGTAGCCTTCTCTAGGACAGGGCGGAGAAGGAGGGGGAAAAAAAGCATATCAGAGAACAAAAGAAAATTTAGAAATCAGCACAGAAAGGCAGGGTACCTTTGAAAATGATATATAGTATTTATTACACAGTTTTCCAAAAAAAATCAAACCATGTGAAATGGATATGAATGGTTTTATATTGAATCCTCTTTTCACTTTGTGTTGTGTGCATGGAAATCTTCTTTAGGATGTCTTTGTATTTAAGTTCAAAATGAATAAAAAAACAATAATATTAATAAAGACTGAGGGAAAAAGATATAGTAAAAAGTTCAAAGATGGGGCTAAGTTACCAAGAATGTCACCTAATGTTGCTTTGAAATAAGGCATACTTTTAGCAAAAAACAAAAAAAGTCCTAAATTTATAAGAGTGTGGTCTAATATACTACTGATTATCATCAATTCTTCTTATTAACCTTTCTATTAGGAAGGCAGATTAAAAGAATTACTATAAATTAATGAAGGCTCAACTTAAAACACCAAATGACTAATAAATTCTTCCCTATTACACACAGATTCACTGTACACAAACTTTTAGGGAAATGAACAAAGTTGCTGCTAGGCAGTTTACTACACAACTCTTTTATTTATTTCATTAAATAAAACACTGAAATTTGCTTTTCAGATAAGTTTTTTTTAAAGATAAGTTTTTGAAGAAAAAAAGTTTTCATAGGATCTTTTTAGGTATCCACCATGTAAAGTTATTAGAGTTCCTTACAAGGTTCTGAATTTTTAAAAATATTTTAAAATTAACGTTTCATTAAACGTACTTACTTAGCTTCAGTAGTTTTGCTAGCTTTTTCCATGTTTTTTAAGCTTTCAGGTGAGCGAAGTTGGAATCTACAGCTGTCATTCATATTCCAAACTGACTCCATTAATACACCAACTTTAGGAATTCCAGCACTAATTGAAAAGGCAACTGCTCCAGCATGATAGAGAGGATTGTTTCTTAAGCATACCTGACAAAAGAAAATTATCAAGGTATTTAAGAACATATTACAAAGGAAATTAAAAAGACAAGAGGATTACTAGGAATCAAGCATTCCTTCCTAAGGAATCAAATCAAGGGAACATAAAATAAGGAACAAATTTTTAAAATTCCATAAGCAAAATTATATGGGTAAGAAAATTAAGCAACTTAAGGTCTCTACATAAGCCTCAGTATTGTGATCCATTACCAAGTTGTTTGTTTTTTTAAAAGAAGGTAATAGTACACAGGTATTCATCTTTTTTTGAAGGCGGCTTTACAAGCATCATAGAAGGGACAAGGAGAGAAGAAATACAAAAAATACCACAGAAGCAAGCCTATGAGATAAATATATATCCTCTCTTTGGCTTTATCAATCTGGGGCTTTTTGACAACTACTACCCCTACTTGGGTTTTTTTGATTCTAAAACAGGGGCAATAATACTTCCCAGGTTCACTGTGAGTTGGCAAACCTTAAAGCCTTAAATGTCAGTGGAGAATGTTTGTGAAGTTCTTAAAGAGAGGGATGCAGTAGGCACAAGCATTAGACCTACGACTTCACTTGATAAAATATACAAGGTGAGAAAACTTCCCTGACAAAAACAAATGGGAAGTTCCTCGTGAGGAGGGACTGTCTTGTTCACTTTATTTGGAAACCCAGGGCCTAGCACAAATGCTGTTTAACTTAGTCTTATGTCAGTCCTGGATCCAATCCATTAGCCCCTCAGAGTCATTTCCCAGGTCTATCACAGGCTTCTCTCCAAAGACATCCCTGGGAATTCAGCCCCTATCCAACATGCTTGATTGCCTGTGGACCCTTCACTCCTGGGATTTCTCCAGTAACCATGTGTTAACCTGAAATTCAGGTTACACACCTGTAGTCATTTGCTCCTGAGACTGTCCAGGGAAGATGTTAGATGTCAGGAAGATAGGCATTCAAATCCAGCCTCAAACACTTATATGTCTGTGTGACACTAGGCAAGTCATTTAACTAGCTAGCTGTGTGACCCTGTCCAAGTCATTTAGCCCTATTTGTCTCAGTTCCCTCCCCTGGAAAATGAGCTAGTAAAGGAAATAGCAAAGCACTCCAATATCTTTGCCAAGAAAACCCCGAATAGCATCACAAAGAATTGGACACAAATGAACAATAAGACAATGAAATAATCAAAAACTTTTATAGCAAGTTTCTCTGGCTAAAGGCCTCATTTCTCAAATATACAGAGAACTTGGTCAAATTTATAAAAATAAAAGCCAACCCCCAACTGACAAACTGTCAAGGGATACAAACAGAAAGTTTTCATTAAAAAAGCCATTTACAGTCATATTAGAGTCACTGATTGGATATGCAAATTAAAACAACTGTGAGGTACCACCTCACAACTGTCAGAAATGTCAAATGATGAAGGAAAATAGGTACAATAATGAACTGTATGTGAAGCTGTCAACTGGTCCAATCATTCTAAAAAACAATTAGGAACTATGTATGCCTAAAACCTGTGTATACCCTTTGACTCAGCAATATCTCCATTAGGTCTGCACACTAAAGAGATTTTTAAAAAAGGAAATGAAAATTACTTATATCAACAAAACTATTTATAACAACTCTTTTTGTAGTTGCAAAGAATTGTCAATTGAGGAGATTCCCATCAAATGGGGAATGGCTGAATAAATTTTGGCATATGATTACAATGAGAGTACTACTGTACTATAAGAAATAATGAGAGGGATGATTTCTGAAAAATATGGGAAGACCTATATGAACTAGTTACAAATTGAAATAAGTCGAACCAATTCACTGTACATAGTAACACCAATATTTTAATAATTAACTATAAAAGAATTAGCTACTTCGACTAATACAATGTCCCAAGAAAATTCCAAAGGACTCATGATGAAAAAAAAAAGCTATCTACTCCCAGAGAAAACTGAGGAACTCCGAGTGTAAACTGAAGGATAGTTTTATTTTTCTTGCTTTTTAAAAATTGGGTGGTAAGTCTAATACGGAAACTTTTTGAACGATTTCACATCTATAGTTGTTTGTCTTCTCAGTGAATGAGGGAAGGTCAGGAAAACTAAAAATTAAAAAACAAAGACTATTGAAATAAATAATATGAAAAAAAGAGGAAATGTCTCTATCTTTCTGGATCTTATCTCAATCCCAAGAAGCAATATGACAGTGGAAAGAAAAGAACTAAGAGTTCAAAGTCTTGCTCTAGTCCAGGCTATAAAACTTAATAACTATGTTACTTAACATGAACCTAAGGTTTTTTCTCCATTCTATAAAACACAATTATGTTTGCCCAAATTACAAAACTGATGGAGAAAAAAAACAGGGAAATGTGTGAAGAGGTGCCAACTGGTAGTATTTTGAAAGTGAAACTGAGGCATTTATTTCTGTTACTAAACAGTGAAATTAATTTATCAAGGGAAACAAGAGGAGGAAAGTTATTTAAAGAAATTTAGTATTACGTAAGCAAAGGATTGAAGGTTCAATAAGAATACAATTTTTTAAAAATTAAGAAACTTGTAACATAAGATAATAACCTAGTAGATGAGAACAATAATTTATTTCAATAATTTATTTTTGTTGGTCTTTTAATTCAAAGATGTAGGTAAAAATGATTATGACTTATGAATGTAAGTATGGCTGAATATAATAAATTAGCAATAGTCCTCATACTTTGCAACCTAAGGAAATTTCCCTGGTAAGTGACTCAATTGCCCATGGAAGAAACTGTTTTCAATGTTAACTATATCTCAAACTCTATTTTACCCCAGCACTTGTTCAAAAAGTATTACCCTATTCCTTATTTATACTCATCAGACTGGTCTAATCCGTTGCTGACACTACGCTATCAAAAACCATATTAAAATGTTTCATACTGTGTTTTCCTGAATCCTTTGGGTATTATTTCTGATTTCTCCACATACAATGACCTAAACTAGAAAAGACACTAAAAGAATATTAATATTATTTTACTTTGAATCAAATAAACATATATTAAGCACCTATTCTATGTAAATCTAAAACTGGAAAGCCAAAAAGGGATATGCATGATTGAAAAAAAAAAGATCAATGGCTAGCATGGAATAGGTATAAGCTGCACAGAAACCAGGAGCAAAATTGAGTGAGACTAATGCGTAAGAAGACAGGAAATAGACAGTATTACCATGAGATTTTCTGTATAAAGGACAGGCAAAAAATAAGAGTGTTGTACTATATCAACAGTAAAACTAAACAACGAAGAAAGCATCCATGAGAAAGAAATCATAGAATTCTTGTAAAGATGAAAAGGCCCTCAGTGATCACATGGCTGGCAACCCAAATAATTCATATAGTACTTTAAGTCTGCATTTTACATTTTACATACGTTATCTCATCGGATCCTCACGACAACCTTGGGAAGTAGGTGTTATTATCCCCATTTTTCACATGAGGAAACTGAGGCTGGATAAGGTTGAGTGACTTGCCAAAAAGATAAGGAATATATGAGGAAGGATTTATTCAGGTATTCCTGAATAAGGAATGTTATATTATTACTAAAAAGGAAGAACAACTGCATCTGCCAAATGAGCTTAACCTTAAATAAGTATTTGACATTATGACTAAATTGTTTAAAAACACCATGGAAAAGAGAGTAGTTTTTAAATATAGGTTCTTTTCTCTCCACACTTACCTGGGTGCCAACTGTGATATTAGGCATTGAAGAGATGCCAGCACTGGACTTGGGCTTTTTATTTTTTGCCCTTGCCTTTTCTAACATCTTCTTCCTCTGACTAAAAGGCACCACGCCCCTAGAAGAGAATACACACATAAGACATGAGAAACTAAACAGGACCTTCAATTACTTTCATATGCTATGCATCACTATGATTAGGGAGAGGCATTTAAAAATATTTATTCCAAGTAGTTTAGAATCAACTTGGCAAAGGCTTGAAGAATAAATTCCAGAAAATTAAGAAGACTGTTGTAATATGGAATACAATTTTAAACACTTCATTTAAAAATGTAAAAATCAGTCCTAATTTCTAGAAACAAGCAGTTTTGCCAGCCCTGCTAAGGAGAAAGAAATTCATGTGCTAAATGTTAATAGATGGCCAGATAATTAATGTTCACATCTCTATGTACAATGTACAGTGCTTTATCCACTGCCAATACTAAATCATCTTTATTAGCTGATCATCAGATATTTTCTGCTACACTATCTGGAAATTTTTCTAACGATAAATGATAAAACATAGCTTGCGTTTTGTAGTAAACACACTGGATAAGACTCCCCATGGGAGTAATAAGCTGGCCTTCATCTCAAATCAAAATGACCAATCCCAAAATCACAGCTTCAAACTGGGTGATATTCCACGGGGCCAAAAATAAACAATTTATTTTATCACCTATATACCTTCTAGAGATTCAATAGTTGAATACTTGCAGTTATCCTCAAAACTTAAGAAATCTGTATGATTTTAAAAGATGTGAATATTTTATGTACTCTAAAGCAAAATGCTGACAAAAACCTGAGTCCAACCCTTAGCTCATTTAAAATCTATTATATCTGATAGGCTAAATTATTAGTCAGGCCCCAGATGTTTACAAAAGTTAAAATACACAATTTAATTTTTACTGTAACTCAATGTTAGATGCAAGAATTATCTGCGCCTTTAAAAAAAATGCACATCTGAATGGCTCCCCAATCAATTACTTTTCACTAATGTTAATCCTTATTATTAATTTATATTAAGATTAAGTATTTACAATTAAACTTGGCTAAACGGTCAGTGTCACTAGATTAGGTACTTACTTTAATTAAGCTTACAACTTATTTTTAAAAGTATTTTAATAATTATATTTCATTATATTTTGTTTCCTTTGATCCTATGTATTTTAGTTCACACATTTAAAAACATCATGCTAATAAAGGATGCACAGTCTTCACCAGATTGCCATAGGGGTCCAAAACACACACAAAAAGCTAAGAACCTCTAGCTTAAAGCCATTACTTAAATTTTAAAAGTGACATCCTGTATGATAACGACATTTTCTACTGTGGTCACAAAATAACTCAAGAAATTTTTGAATTAAACAATTTTTTCTCAATTTGTAAACAAACAAGCTTTGGTTTACAAGGTGCTATACCCAACACCAAGACCATCTCATCTCATGTCTTCAGGGAGCTAAGAGGTGAGGAGGAAAATATGGCCCAAGAAAGAGACACAATCATTCCTAATGACGGGGGAAGGCACAGTCAATTCCAAATGAAAGGTCAATAGGAAAAGCATGAAAGAGACAAAGATACAAAAGACAAAGGTACAAAGTCATGGGAATATTTATTCTGGGAAAACAGCATGACCATAGAGAAGAAAACTCAGGAAATATAGCAGAAGTGGTAGATGGTACAATTTAGTCACTGCATAAAGTGTGAGGTGTTATTATTACAAGTTTGGAAGGAATGTGTCATAGACCCTGAATGCCAAGTGAAGGAGTCTGAATTTTATTCAGTATTATGAACATCTTGACCACAACATCTCATCCATTCCTAAGGAACAATAGTCTGGCAACAAGGTTAAGGACAGATCTGGGGGGAGGGAGAAAAAAGCAGAGAGAGAATGTTGGAGGCAATCAGACTAATGAATAAAGACGATACAATGCTTCAGACACATATAAACCAACGTTAGGGATAACAGAGGTAAGGATAAATCAGTGATATACTGGAATGACAGGATTTGAGTTGTGATTGGATGAAAGTAATAAACAACAAAGAATCAAAAATAAAGTTGGGCTTTCAGGTAACTGAAAGACAAATGGGGGATTGAGCAATACTGACACTGATCATATGAGTGAAATTAGAAGGAAGAATTCTAAAATTGGGAAAAATCTGAAGCAAAAGAAAAATTAAACCTATTTTCACAGTGAAAAACAACGTCACACAAGTATTTTGATAATTTCATATATTATAGGAAAAATTATTGTAAGAGGAATCTATTATACTGACAGCCGTTTTAGAAAACAAAAAAGTCTAGCTATCTTGTCCCCTTAATTATGTTCTATGTTTTCTAGCATTAATCAAAAGCAAATAGCTGTTTCAGTTTAAACCTGAAAAAAATTTATAGGCGCTATAAAAATGTTTGTTAAATATATACTCTTTACTGATTACTATTTCACATTCTTGGACAACCAGCAATGAAAGTATCAAAAAGCCCATACTGATTTCACACAGAAGTGTGGCAAATGTTGTTGGCTTTTTTATTGGTACTGTTTTGCTACCCTCATCCTCAGGGACGCAAAATATCTCAATTTTCGGGTGATACTCACTTAACAACATTAATTCCATCTTTTTACTTACCACCAATACAGATTATTCTCTAGTTGAGCACAAGTGTAAAGAGCGCAACAGTGTAATGAAACTATTCGTTCTCCCTGAAGCTCTGCGTAAGTTTGGGCAGTATGCTCTAGCTTAGAAGCAACAGAACTTAAAGTTTCATCCACCCATGTAGCAACCTAAAGAACAAAATATTGTTTGTTTAGATAAAAATTTCCACAAAGAAGTTTCTCATAAACACCCATGACCTACGACACTACATTCAGACACAGAGTGAACGGAATAATTGAAGTTCTATAATGGTTCTGAGTTAAATGCTGTAAAACAATTATATTGCAATCCTCTATTATATAAGCAGAAAGAAAAGCATTTTTTTTAACATATCAGAAATTCAGACATGTATATCCAAATTGCTCGCAAATCACACAATTTCCAACTGTTTTGGCATTAACCAAAAGCATTCAAATATGTTTCATTTGTTTTTTTTAATTAAATTCTTTAAATAGAAAAATTTTAGACATAATATGCCTACTTTTTCAATATGTTTTATACAGTTCTTTCCCTCTTCTCTCCCCCTCTCCCTCCCTCCCTACCATACAGGAGAAATCTATTGCTAGAAATATTAAATAGTCCAAATATTAAGCAGATATCAGAATGAACTGTCCTTTGAATTCCACCTAATTTTAACCAGCAATTTATTTCAAATTTCTCATAAACTTCACATACTTATTCAGCAAAACAGTGAACTTTTACTCATTTCTGATTAAAAAAAAAGAAAATGAAGAATTTAATTTTGAAACCAATAGCAATGTGAAGTATTTCATACCTTGTTATTATCTGTAGCTACAGTTGCTCTGATACTATTTGCAGAAAGGAGGACTATCTTCTCATTGGTTAACCCCAAAAATGTTGCTCGTGGATGATGTAATGAAGGATTCTTTGAAAGCATAAGAAAAATGATTACTAATTCATAAGCTGATTTGTAGAGCTACTCGAACCAGAATTTAAAGAGGTCAAGTACCTGTGCATTCCTGTAAGGCTCCGATTCACTCCATTTCCACTGATAGAGCTCCCCTTTATTGCTAACTGCCAAAAGCTCAGAATACAAAGCTCCAATAGATGTAAACTTTGTTCCATCCTATAAGACAAAAGAAATTAGAATAATACCATGTTATAATGAAGTATTTCTGAAGTTTATACATTTGTACTTTAACTCATCAAAACATTATCTAGGAATCAGGAAAAAGATAAAACAAAAAGAAGCATGCTTAAAATGTAGAAAGGAAGTTTTCAATACAGAAATGACAATTTATTCACTATTACCATATTAAAGAAAGATGGGGCAGGAAAGCTACCCCTTTCGGCTCTAAAACTGGGAAAAAGAAGGGAAGCAAAATGGAGTAGAACCATGAGTTTGTGGGAAAGGAGGAAATGGGAGAAAAGAAAAGATTCAAATTTTCTGTTACATTAAAATTTGTACATTCTTATCTCTAATCTTGTCATATTTTCTTCCCAGTCTTCGTAGATTAAAAACATTCTCCTCCATGAAGCTTTCCTTTCTCAGTCAAAACATAGCACTTTCCATTTTGGCTTATATTTTAACGTTTAAGAAAATGTTATACAGACCTTATTTCCCTTAGTTGACTATGAGTTGGAATGAGAACAATGATGGTATATACAGGTAAAGAACAAAGGGAAGAAGGGATACTGGGAAAGAAATGAGGCAGGAGATAGTCAAAAGGAGTGCAGCAAGCTATAGAAATCTACCAGATGATATATATACACCCAGTATGAAGTATAAATTGCCACTATCACCTTCAGATTTTAAGCTGGAAGGAACAATAAACACAAATTCCATTTAGTTCACTCTAGTTATTTTATAGATACAGAAACCAAGGTCTAGATTAGTTAAGTGACTTAAACTATCATCTCTATGCAGGTGATTCAAACATCCAGATTCAGTCTCTTCCCATGAATCACAAACTGCTTAATGGACATTTCAAAAGAGGTGTCCCAGTGATAGCCCAAATAACCTGTTCTAACCATTACATTTTCCTCCAAACCTTCACCACTTACAAACTATCACACTACTGTTGAAGGCAGCACTATCCTTAAAGTCTCTCCAGTCCATCAATTCTATATTACCTGCAAGTCTTCACTCTTCCCTATATAACACATCCAACAAGTAGAAACATCTTATCATTTCTATATCCACATCTCTTGTATCCAACCTCTTCTCTCTACTCATATAGCTATCACTCTAGTATAGATCCTTATCACTGTCACCTAGACCTCTGAAATGGACCAATTGTTGTTGTTGTCTCAAGGCTCTCTCTACTCCAATGTGTACCACATAGGAGCTGAGGTGATTTTTTTTCCTTTAGTACATATCTGGTCAATTAACTCCTTTACTCTTAATGAATTATGTGGTTTCCAACCAGCTCTATGTTAATGTGCAAATTACTGGGGATGAGTAATAATTTTGATAGAGTTTCAGTCTATCCCAGCAATAGTCATGTGTGTATGCTCCTATGAAACCTGCTTCACTTAGAACATAGGACTCTTGACTATATGAAGGAAATCACAGGGGTTCTTTCTCTTTATTGAGTTTTTTGTCAGCTAAATTTTTGTTTTGTGCTATCTACACAGTTTAATGCTCTTAAAATGCTTTTAATTCTATAGCTTTAAAAAAGTCAACATTACTCCCATGAAGCATTCAAAAGTTGGGAGTTCTAAGATGTTTCAAGGATCATTCAAACCCACAACCCAACAGGATCAATTGTACCAAAGACACAGGGAAAGTATGACAGAATGGAAAAGGGCTGACCCACCAAGCAACTGGGGAGGGAGACAGGGAGATAACAAATTAAGTTGGCACATAACAGAAAAGGTCTATTCTAGATCTTGATGGGTTACTGAGGTAGGTACCATACTAAGAACAAACTACTCACCAACAGTACCTGGATACCAGAAACTGGCACACCTACTACTGCCCTAGGACAGAAATGGACCCTAACTCTCATAGGTTGAAGCAGTTATGGGTCCTTTAGATATAGAAACAAAGGTTTCCAAGCAGTACAGAGGTCTCTAGGACATTAAGTCTACCCTCAAACTAGAGATAAATGTATTTACCCCATTAACCCCTCCCTCCAATCACGTAATCTAATAATAACAACAGTTGGCATTTATCTAGCATTTCAAGTTTACAAAGTACTTCGTATGAATTAACTCATTTGCTCCTCATGACAGCTTTCTAACTTAGGTACCACAGGCATTATTATTCACATTTTACAAATGAAGACATTGGGGCAACTGACTGGGGATCAGTAGCTCTTAGCATTGATACCAATCCAGCAGGAATCTCCCAAATACTAATGCACTACTTTGATTCAGTCACAGTAAAGACTTTCAGAAATAGATATACTAGCCTTACTCTTCTTCCAAAGAGTAAGGCCTATTTGCTCTCTGCAGGAGGTGGTTACCAGTGAAGTACTGTGGGTGTTTAATATAAAGTGAGATTCTCAAGGACTATAGGTCAAACGGACCAAACACAAACACAGACTATTGAGAAAAGCTGCAAAATTGTTTAACTGTGGACAATTTGATGACTAGCAGAGACTTTATGTATGTAACAAAACTCTTTCTGGGGAAGCCCTGGTTTTAGGGAGAGAGAATTACAAATAGTTTTCCCAGCAATTCATCTCAACTCCAAAATTCTTTTCCTAGATAATTTATGTTTTCAGGATTATAAAATATTGGTTTATTAAGCTCTATTATTAGTTGTAGTTCTTCCTTATCTCATCTGTTCTACTATCCTATATTTTTTAACCAGTAAAAAAAATTAGTTTTGATTACTATTTAATAATATCATTTGAGGTCTTATAACAGATTTAGGAGGAACAATTCTCTTCTGTTTTAAGACTCCATTTTATAACTAGGTAGTTGTTATATAAGCTATTTTCCTGTATTAAGAAATGGTAAATTTGGTAATAATGTGTGTCCCCAAAATTCTATAAAGTCCGAGTGCTTCAGTTTTTAAAAAAAACACCTGATAATGACATTGGCTTTAATTGATAACTTCCTTTTATTGTAATCTTGAGTAATCAATCATCAATCAGAACTTACTTATAAACTGTAAATATTCTCAGCCAGAACAACAACAACAAAACCCCCAACCATTACAATCTGCTCCTGAGATTGTGACAAGAACAGATTCCTGCCTTCTCAGCATTGGAAAATGTAAACATCTCATTTTTGCTCAAAAGTAGCACTGGCTAATGGAGATTTTCCAGAATGCCATCTCAGAGGAAAACACAGCTGGGCATAGAGAAAAACCTGGTCATAAGCACCAGTACAAGATATTAGCAAGATCTTTCAGAATCAAGTTACTAATTTTTTTCTAGATATTGGTATTATTGGAAAAGTCAATAAAGTTTGGATGTATGTCTTGTAAAGTTTATAAGTCTTATTAGTATATCATCAACCCTAATAAACATGGATAATGGAAAATTGGTTTTACTTAGGTACCATTTATCACAGCTATATACTCCTCCTCTACCTTTATTTCTTTTTTTTTCATTATTGATATTATACAGACCTCTTCTTCCCATAAATGAATGCTGCTGGGTTTTTTTGGTTTTTTTTTTCAGGTTTTAAAACTTTTTATTTGCATATTAAAAAAATTGTGCATTCCAATAATTAAAATTAAAAAAAAATGGCACTCTGATTAACTGCATTTTACAGCTTGCCAGGACCTTGGTACAGCTCTGCATTTTACTGTTAACTAGATTTACTGTAGTACCACCTGGGTTCTTCTTTTCACCAACATGCAAGCTCTTTTTTAAATTTTTTTTTTTAAATGCCACCAGGACCCAAACTAGCCAGGACAGGCAGACGGAAAGAGGCAGCCGGCTTGGCCTTCATTCAATTCAACGTCAGTAGTTCTTTATTTTTTTGATGTTGAAAGGGGCAGCACAGGCATTTAAACTTTATCCAACCTCTCTCCATCTTACAAAGTTAAACAGCTAAAAGAAGTAAAATTAAGAAGGCAATGCTTGTGGAATGTACAGTGTATATTGGCAGGGCAGATTTCATTACGATTCACCCGCTTGCTTCTCCTGTTCAATCGTTTCTTTTGAAGGCAGTGGGTTTTTCTCTTGTGTTTCTGTCTTCTTCAATTTAGACTTATCAAATTTCTGAATCTCAGCCATAACTGGTTTGTCAGACATTTTTGCAGATACAGTGATGGGCGGGGTGCACCAGTAAGTCAGATCTCCGAGGTAGCAGCTCCGAACTGTCATGAATGCTGTTGTTACACTACTTTGATAAAATAAAATCTGTAGCATCATAATTTTTATCTTATCACTGTGGCCAAGTAACAGGGAGTAAATCTTACTTTACATGTATTAAGTGTTCTTTGTAAATTGACTATAAGATATTTTATGTCTTTACTAATTTTAAACAAGACTTTTTATCAAATAAGAGAATCCTACCCCATCCCAATAAGTTAAATTAGTTTAGGTTTATAAGGGGTTTCAAAACAAATAAATAAAAAACAAAACAAAAACAAAAATCTTTATTACTGGCTCAGAGGACAAAAGACTGAGGCAATTAATATCACTTTCTGGTTGTCAAAGTACAGAAGGGCAAGCAACGGTACATTTAGGTGCATGTGACTACTGGACCATGAGGGACAACTCAGGAAAAGGATACTTAATTCAGCTTAATTAGTTCAGGTTACCCTCCGTGCATATCCTTGTTGAAAAGCTTTCCCCTACAATAGTCAAGTAAATAACTATTCTATGACCTATAAGTTTCTCTTTTTATCTCCCAGCTACCAAGGGATTGGCCTAAGTCAGGCCCAGCCCAGAATAACTTCCTTTATTATTCCTTTTTGGACAATATTAGAGTTATTATAGTTGTTAATTTTTCTTAGACTTATAACCTGTTACTTTAGTGAAGCTGTTAGCTTGACTAATTTCCTAAGTAAACTATTATATTATGAGAAAAAAAGGCTAGTTTTCTCTCTTCTTTTTATATATTTAATTTAATAGGTATTATTACTAGCATTCTAGAATTATGTGAAGTAATGGCAGGCAAAAGGGTTTTCTTTATTCCTATATACAGTAGGAAAACCTCTAATCTTTCATCACTGAAAATAATGGTAGCATTCTATTTCAGACGGATATTTCTTTTATCACATTAAAAAAAGATCCTTCTAAGCCTAGGCTTTGTAGGTTGTTGTTTTTTTAACACAAATGAGTATTGTATTTTATCAAAGACTTTCTGAATCTATTAACAATTTTACAATTACTGAATTATCCTTCCATTGTCAGTTTAAATCAGTTTAATAAATGGTTAAATTTCCTTTTTTGGATAAAATTTTCCAGATTGTCCCTTGGATTTCTTAAATTTTTTTAACTGATATTCATTAATAAAATTAGACTTTACTTCTCCTTTTCTAGAGTTGTTGAATGAGGTATCAAAAAAGTATCTTTCTTTGCTTTGTCCTTCTTTGGTATAGCCATAATTCTAAATCTTCTCTCACAAAATCATACTTGCAATGGGTAAATCAATGGCATGGATTAGATGAAAAAGAATCAGTAATATATGAACTTTTAAGACCAGTGTCTGAAATACATAAAAACAAATTATCTTGCTCAAAAACTAAAAAGCTACTACGTGGACCAAATTCATGCAACCAAGAAGACAAAAGGTTTAAAAGGTAAAAGAAAAATGTTTCCAAGATGGATCCCATTACAGCACAATTAGTATAACTGTGAATTGGTAAACAATATGAAAAGAAATCTGCATTTACATGAAAAAAGTGACCAAAGTATCCATACATTTATACTGATAAGTGAATATGCCCCATAGGAGGTCAAAGACAAAAACGAAGGTCTCAAATACACCAAAATATTTACATCAGTACATGTTTCAGTACTGTGTATGATCAGTATATGTCAAAGAATTGGACATTAAAATACCCATAACCTGGGAAAGGGCTAAAATGAGGTTTGGTTCATAAATGCAATTAGTATTATAATAAAATTTTGTGCTGTAATAAACCCAGAAACATGGAAAGACAAATGCAAAGTGAATGAAGTAGAACCAGGAATGCAATACACATTAGCTACCAGCAGTATATATGTAAACTCCAAGGGCCATTGTAAGGACAAAATGAGACAGTATTTGCAAAACCCTTCACAAGGGAGGGATGGAATGAATTGGAAATTCAGAGTATCAGGAAAAGTTTCCCAGAGAGCAGGATGTTGGAGTAACATCTTGAAAGAAGTGAGAGATTCCTGCGGTGGAGGCGAGCACTCCAGTGACCTGGAGAACACCACAACTAGGACAGGAGAAGAAGGGGCAGGTGAAACACACAAGGGACATCAGATAGGTAAGTGAACCAGGATAAAACGATATCACAGAAGTCAAGTGAAGAATATAGAGAAATACAGAATTAGGGTAAGTCTCTGAAAACGAGAATGGATCAAATGGTAATAAATGACTCCATGACATAACAGAAGCATTAGAACAAAATTAAAACAACTGGAAAAATATAAGAAAATCTAAGGTATGAGAAAGATTTTTTAAAAACCAATCTGGAAACAAGTTAAGAAGAAATAATTTAAGAATCTTCAGATTAACTGAAAACCACGATTTAAAAAGAAAAGGCAAGACACCATATTTTTAAGAATTATAAATGAAAACCACCAGATCAATTAGAGGACAAAGTGACACTAGAAAGAGTCAACAATCACCTGTTAGAAAGAGCAGACAAGTCACCTGTTAAAAAGAAGTCTCATAAATGTCATAGCCAAAAATGCAAGAATCCAGAGAGAATTCAAATACCAAGGAACCTCAAAAAGGATGAACAAGACCAGGCTTCTTTTATAAACTCTACCTTGAAATACAATATTCCTTACTATGAAAAAAACTGATCTTTAATGGAATAAGAATGTTTTAAAAACATTTCTAGTGAAAAGACTAGAGCTGAGGAAGATTTCTGTTGCCTAAGGACACCTGACAAATCAATTCACCCATATAGGGAATAGACTAGATAATCTAGATGAGACACCTTTCAAGTTTAAAATTTTAAAACTATTCATAGATTTGATCAGTTGATAAGTTCTGCTTAATTACTGGCATCTAAGAGTTATGATTTCCTCAAATTGCAAATGATTACAAAATTCAAAACTGGGAAGTACCTAAGACTATAACTTAGTCCAACCCCTTCTGATTTAGAGATTAGGAAATCAAAGGTCACAAAGATATCATATCCCTGATATATTTTTATTATTTTTTTTATGTGTATTCTGTATCTTCAACTAAGTTTTAAACAACACAAAATCAGGGCTGGTATCTCATACTTCTAATACACAGTACTCAATGTAAAATAGGAATCCAGTAACTTGATGATGCTGTTGGAAATGATGAGTAAAGTTTTGTTTAAATTTAAATTATATTAGATATTTTAATTACAAATATAAATAACTGAAAATGTAATTTAAGTTATTCCTTTTTGCTTCAAGTTCTTTCCACAGAAGATAACTATAAAGTAAAATAAATTACATCAAATTTCAGAATAATTTAAAAGCGGCAAGGGGATACTAAAAGTTGAAGACTGGTTGGTTGGCTGTCTTTGTACAAATTTTGTATACATGAAAAAAGAAAATTACATCCATGTAATTCTCCTATGTTATCAAAGTCCTCAATTAAATCAGTTCTATGTTTCCAAAGAGTGTCCCATCTAACAAAGACTTGGCCTAGAATAAGAGTCACACTTGAGCCCTGTGTATAAACCACGTACTTTTCCAAAAGACTGTCCTCACAAGACTAGATGGTTAATAACACCTTAATAAGGGATGATTATTCAGATGAAAAACCAAACACTAACCCACCATCCAGCATGACCTGTTCTTAGAATTACGTATCTAGCAATGGTGATAGATTCATACTGAGATGTCCATATAACACCATTTTGTCCTACTTGTTAACCTTCATTCGCCAAAGGCAGTCTACTATTAAGAGGAGTCATTCAGTGTTACTGAATCTGTGGCCCATGTCATTAGCACAGTAATTTAATAAACTATAAACCAACTCTACTAAAATCTGTAGCCATCATCTAGAGTCCATTTGACATAAAGTGACAAACTTTTTGCACAGGAATATACCACTACTAGCCAGTCACCAATCACATTATTCAAGATTTTTAAAAAATAAGGCTTATCACAATCTAATATTTCATTTACTTTGTCCAAACAGAATAACTAACAAAAACATTGTTTGCCAGAGGCAAATGAAAATGAAATCACATTTATGAAAAGACATCCCCCTGCACAGAAAGTCTACAACTTCTTACTGCCATTTCATAGCCAGTTTCCTCAGGTGAGAAGACCTCCGAGGACCTCATACCACATGCTAGCACCTTCTTCCTTGCATCTCCTGATGGGCACAATACGTACCCTGAAGGAAGTTTGCAACAGGCAGAGACAAGTGTCTTCCATCCACCACAAAGAAACCACTGCCATCTGCATCAGATACTGGCAAAACATATTGACTTTCCCTCAAATTCTTTAACCACTTAGCTCTTCAACTTACTCAATTCCCATGACCTACTCATCCACCCCATCTCAGTCACACACTTTAACTTGTCATCATCCAAAAATGTACACTCTCTATGATCAAGAGTTCTAAAATTCCTCTATCTGACCAAAATCTAATGGCTTTTCACCTCTTCCTCTGCTTTGCCTTACAAAATTATTCTTTTTCCCACATCATGAACTCCAATCTCTGGACCCCTCAACTCTCTCCCAGGCCATCTCCCTTGCACCAGTTACTTTCTCTGCTTCTCTCCATCTTGAACCCATGGTGAACTAACTGAACTCTATATACCATACAGTCCTCCTCTCTTGAATCCCTAGCCCCCTAATCATATCACAAATTATACCCAGCCCAAGCTCAGCCCTGAATCACTCTCATTATTTGTTATTTATAATAATACTCTTATTATTTGTTTCTCCTACACACATGCTGCTAAACAAAGGTGGAGAAAAATCATGCAACTGTTCTGACTGAGTCTTCTACAAATTTGTTACTCAACTTCAACTGGGCCTTCATCGTGGCTAGGCAATCCTACTATAACTCCCATATTAATTCAATATATCATTTTTTCACAGTGGCTCTTTGAAATCTTTCATCCTTCCTGGCTTCCCCTCCCCACTTTTTAAACTGAGAAACTTATCTCATACTTTACAGAAAAAATCCATTCACCACAAACTCCCTCTTTTCCCCTCTTCTTCATATCCTATCACCCATGCCTTCTGCCAATTATCTCCTCCTTCACCTCTTCATGAGGTGGCCTTACTCCTTACCAAGACCCCTACACTACATGCTCAAGTGATATCACTCCATGTCTCCTCCAAAAGATCTCTGTCATTCCCACAATATCCCCTATTTTCCATCTTACTCTGTCTCCTTCCCTGACAACAAACATGCCCATATTTCCTCTATACTGAAAAAACCCTCTCTTCATCCCTCCTTCTTTGTTAATTATTGTCCTGTATCTCTACTGTTCTTTGTAGCTAAACTCCTCAAAAAACCATTTAAAATGAGTCCCTCTACTTTATCTCCTCTCACTCTCCTCTTAACCCCTTACAATCTGGCTTCTGACCTTAATCATTCCACCAAAACTACCCTCTCCAGTTGCTAATGATCTTAGTTGTCAAATCCAATGGTCTTTTCTCAATCCTCATTCTCCTTGATCTTTCTGCAGCCTCTGACACTGTGAATCACTCTCTCCTCAATATTCTCTTCTCAGTAAGTTTCATATAGTATTCTCTCCTGGTTTTCCTACCACCAATCTGAGTACTCCTCAGTCTCCTTTGCTAGATCTCTTTCATGACGCGTCCTTTAACCACAGGAGCCCTTCAGAATTCTGTCCAAGGCCCTCTTCTCTTTTCCCTCATAAAACTTACACTTAGTAATCTCATTAGCTGTCATGAATTTAATTGCTATCTCTATGCTAATGATTCTCAAATTTACCTATTCTCCAAACTTTCTGTTGACCTCAAATCTCACATTTCAAACTACCTTTCAGACATCTCAAACTGGATGTTCAGTAGACACCTTAAACTTACCATGTTCAAAACAAAACTCAATCTTTCCCTCTAAACCCTCCTTATTACTGTAGGGAGCAACACCATCTTCCCAGTCCTTCAGGCTCACAACCAAAGAGTCATCTTAGATTCCTCACTATCTCTCACTCCTCAGATCCAACCAAACATGTCTCAAATATACCACTTCTCTCCTCTCACACTGCCAACACTCTAGAGTAAAGCCCTCACTCCTAGATTATTGCAACAACCTGGTGTTACAATAAACAACTGATGAGTCTGCCGGCCTCAAGTCTCTCCCCATTTGGCTACCAAAGGATTTTACTAAAGCACAGGTCCCTCCTCTACTCAGAAACCTTACATATTTGTTTGACTGCTGTTTCCGCCATTAGATTGCAAGCTCCTTGAAGGCATCAAGTCTTTTAACTTCTTTTGTATTTCTAAGGGCTTAGCACAAAGACTGGCACACAGTAGGAGCTTAATAAATGGTTACTGATTAACAAATAGAACAAGAATGAAGATATCATACAAATGTGTAGAAAAAAATTTTACACCAGTCAGTTCTCATTTAAAAAATATATATAAAATCAAGCAGAAAAGCTTTCAGAAAAATAAATGGAACATAGTTAAGTATTCTATGACAAATATAGGGGAATTTCAATACCTTATCTGGCCACCACTGCAAATCTTCTCCTAGAGATACTGGGCTTTGCACAGGTGTATTCTTCTTATCCAAATTTGGTTCTCCTTCCTTGCTTGTAGAGCCCCTTTCATTATCAAATGAGGCTCCATCAAGCCACCTTCGCTCACGCAAACGTAAAACGGATTCACGTTCACGCAACAGCTCAGAGTCTCTCTCTAAGGGAAGAAGGAGAACTGGTATGCAATTGGGTCACACCAGTGGGATAAAAGTAAGCCACTCTCTAGTAAAGACCCTTCAGGATGCAACTAACAGCAGTTTATCTACTGACAAAAATTTAAAATAGATTTAGGTCTCAGAAGTCTGACATGCAACATTCAAAGCATTAACCCTTTCAACTACGTGTACCAAAAGTTGCTACAAGTGGCAAATTAAAAATTCTGGAAGGGCACAATGGTTTCAGATTTTTTAAAACACAATGCTTTTTGATTGGCTTTTTTAAAGTTAAGATTCAAAGATTGTGATATATTATATTAAGAAATTTTATTAAAATATTTATCAGTCTAATGGCAAACTTGCCTAATAAATCAAAACTTCAACTTCTGTTAGATACATTTATGCAAGCCAAAAAAGAGTATTTATTAGAGAGTCTCTAAGTAAATGAAATACAGCTGCACAAAAAAAAAATTGTCTGAAAAAAATCAAGACAAATCAAATTACATGAAATTTATATAAAACTTTGATAATCCAACCCCTTTCTTTAAAGTAGTATTTTATAGGACTGGATTTATAAAATGTTTTAAATAATCAAGAAGAGTATTTAATAGTTCAAATTAAAAAGTTCCAAAGAACCAAACAAGTTTTAAAAAGGATCCTTGCAGGAAAGAGTTCCTTACCAAAATGCTTCCCCTCCAATTGGCCTACAAACTGTCTAATGCCAGTACTCTGCAGTTCGCTCATGCAGATATTTTTTTTAAAATGAGGTAACAAACTAACTTTCCCAGAGTCAACTATGCATGGAAAATAAGGATTAGAAACAATTCGTAGTAACGTCTTATAAATAACCTTAGGAAAGGGAAAAAAAGGAGGGATTTAGAAGGCATTATGTCAAATGTCAAACATCTGAACATGCACATGACGTACATTATTAGCCATTATGTATATGCTGACTAAAACAAAGAGGTATCACATATTGATATAATACATATGAAGTCACCATCATTTTCTCATAAAAAACAAAACCTAACTTTTTTTAAAGCCTTGGGTCTTTTTACTAAAAAGGAAGAAATGCTAAAGATATAAACTACTGGCCTATCGTAATGGGACCAATAATTATTGGAATTTTGACCCAAGCAGGTATACGCATGCGCACTGGTGCTATATGCTGGAGTTAAAAGAAAGAGCTACAATAAAGCAAATTATAGAGGTTGGATTAACAATTTAAAACTGCACTGATCACTACTATGTAGGAAGCATTAAAAGACTTAGAACTATCCAAATATATTTTAATTAAGTGCACATTTATTTTAGCAGTTTATTCTTTATTACTCAATCTAGCTCTGAGAACAGTCTTTCATGGTTCTAAATTTGCTTCCCAGTTCTCTCCTCCATGATACTGGGAGTAAAAGTAATAAAGTAATCATGCAAACCTAAGAACCATGGAGAAGGGCTTTCTGAATGCTGCATGTCGTTGTAAAATAGAATTTGGCTTTTGGTTCATAACTAGTATTCCTAATGAAAAATAGAATTATGTAATAAAAACTTGAATAAGTATAAATCACAAATATTCCTAGATTATGGACCATGATCTAATAAAATCATTAACATAATACTATTGTGGCTCTTAGAAGAAAAGTTAGAACCACCTACCTGGCTTTTTCCCCAGAATCCTATGCAAATGCTAGCCAATACTAATTCAATTTGTGATAATTAGAAAAAAATGAAAGGTAACTATCATGCATTCTATCACTAATGTTCTACAATGCTAAGTACTGAGCAAAAAGAGAAAAGTGTAAAATTACCTCGAGATGAGCCTAGCCTGGAAAGTGATGAACGACGAAAGGAAGGATAACCAAAGTAGCTAATGTCTTCTGAAAACATAGCATCAGCATCAATAATAACACTTGGGTGTGCAGAATGAATATCAGCATCAAGAAGAGACATAAGATCCTCTATAAGGAGAATAAAAAAATTTAAGTGCAATATTAACAGAGTCCACATAATGTATTGATAAATTACAAATTCGTAACAAAATAAACCTAAGTTTTATGAATTGTGGAACATGTATTTATTTGTTGCTCAATTTAACATTTATGTATAAAACCTGAAAAATGATCAATCAGAAGCACACAAGCCAATATTCAGTGCTCCTTTTTAGTAGTATCTAAGCAAAATCCACTAAGTAATAAAAACATGAATGGTTACGCCACTAACATTTTCTTTTCAAAGTTAAATTTATAAGCAAATCAACTATGCCATTTCAACAAGATGCTAAAACCCCTAAACGATTAAAAAAAAAAAAAGAACCTGTGCATAAGCAAGCAATTACGGTAATCTACCAACCTCCAGGTAGATATGATTCACTTGCAGTATCATCCCCATCATCTCCATCTTCATCATCACGGCTGAGCAAATTATTTACAGCAAGGTTTACATCAAGATTTGTTCGTTGGAGTTCCCGAATGATAACACTTCTAGACTTTCCCTGTAAAACAACTTGGGCCTTGGGAGAAAATACATGAGAAAGGGTTTGTCATCTTTTAAGTCATTTTTTTTTGTTTTATTTTCCCCCCTATGTTGTTATACTGAACTGAAACACCAAATAACATTTTCTTGTACACAGGAGAACACAGAAAGAGTCTATACAAAACTATGAAATTCTTATTACTTGCCTTTAAAAAATAAAGTTCACCAAATTTGTAGCATTTTTTTCTATGCCACTTTCCAATAAAGGCCCTTGTTCTGAGGAGAAAAAAGAGCTATACTAGTATGCCACTTCAGCACAATAAATCTTGCAGGAGAAAAGTAGTTTGGCATAGGGGTTAAGAGAAAGGGCTTGGAATCAGGAAGATCTGGGATTAACTCTTGCCTCTGATATTAGCTGAATAACCTTTGACAGGTCACTCAACCTCTATGTGCCTCAGGAAATTCCCTATGACTTAACAATAACCAAGTGGAAAGTGTTCCCTATACTGATATGATTACATATTCTTAACATACTCCTGTATTTTAGACTTGAGTTGTTTCTAACTCACAATGTACCTAACTATACTTGAATATAATTAACATACCTGTGAAATGAGTTCTTCTGGAATGACAGATGCAGGAATAACAGGTTGGGGCTGACTGCCCAATAGGCCAGAGCCTCGATCTCGTCCTGTCCGAATAACTCTGGTCTGTCGCCGTGAGTCTCGAGCTCCAGCAGATGACCTGCCAGAAGATCCTCCTCCACTTCCACCCACTCCTGAACTCCAGCGACTTCTAAATATTTAAAAAATGATTTGTACAATCAGTATCTTTAATTCTTGAAAAGTTCCAAAAAATATCAGACTGCCAAATTTCCATTTCATTGAACTTGAATAAATTTACTTATCTATATATAATGGCAGTTAATCCTGACAGAAGAATAATTAACTGAGGTTTTAATTAGCTGCGTCCTAAAACAGAGAAAGTTGGTAAAAGAAAAAATGTATTTGGTATACAATTTGCTATAACTAAGTTTTGTTTCAGCTGCTATGCAGTGATTATTTCCAAAAGCAACACCAGTATATGATTAGGAGAAATACAGCACATTCTTTCAAAAAGCCCAACAACTACAAGCGCCAAAAAGTTTAAATTTGCAATATTTTGTATTTCTTTTTGCAAAATATAAAGGTAGGGGTGTATGTGCTTTGTGCTTAGCAAGACTGGAGAAGGAAATGTCAAACAACTCCAGTACATTTGTCAACAAAAAAAATAACAAATAAGGTTACAACATGACTGAGAAACTACTCAACAACTTAGCAAGATATGCTGAGGTGCCAAAATAAATTTTCTATCTAAATTAAATAAAAACGCAGAAAAATGCAAAGCTAGTGTTCAACTGACTAATTTTATGATTTTAGATTCTTATACTAAATTCCTAAAATTAATTTTTCTAATATTTCTGGAAAGACAGAAATTACTTAAACATGACTTCCAGGTATTAGCAAATTTTAAAGAGTTGTGGGATCAGAAGTAAATAAAGAAATCATGTAAGAAGCTACCCTAGAGTAAATAAGCCATTTAGATTATGCTATGAAGTTCAGTCTTCTATGCTTCAAGGTTAAAACACTCGAAGATATTAACATAATTTACCATATTTTTCTTAGACAGATGAATACTCTCTTCCTCAACAGAAACTACAGTTCTTCTAGACTTGGCTATGGCTTGAAAAACAAATCTTTATCATCCCAGAACCAAGATGGTGATAAATGTCTGCTAGTTCTTAAATAACAATGTTATGGGAATGTGAAAATCTTCCCGGCCCCTAGGCCCTTTGCTAAAGTGACTTAAGTGACTCTGAGAACCTTCCCAGATTTGAAAGTATACTCTGCCCCCTAATAGGCTGAACAAGGTCACATGGAGCCTGTGGCAAGAGGCTTGTTCTTCAGGAATGCCCACACCTTGTTGCTTTGTGATTGGGCAGTGGGTCTAGAGGGCTGTGACATTCTCCAAGCCAGGAGAAGGCTATATATACGCCCTGATGTGAGGTTTTGGTTTGGGGCTCACTTTGAGAAGAGTTGTGTGATTTGGCCAGACGAGACTCTGGGCAGCCGTTGAGCCCCCTGGCTGTGAAGAACCCAGATGTTGGTGCTTCCCTCTCTGGTAACTGAATAGGTAACTGATGTAATGGTCAGACGCTGGAAGCCGTGTGCTGATCTGTTTCTTTGTTTGCTTATAACTTGTGTTTGCCTGAACTAGGTAAATGATATGTGTTTGATTGATAAAAGTGAGATTGTTAACCCATTCTGAGTTGCTTTCCTTTAGAAAAGCAGATCTAAGAACTTATGCTAGCAGCTATCCTGGGTATGCTAGGGTGGTTGCTGATACAATCAAACAACATAAGGGAGATTGTACTCCAACCTTTCTCCAGCTTCATAGGACATGTTTGAACTTACATTCTACTGACATTTCCTTCCAGAAACTCCACGCCATAAAGATGCATTTGGGGACAACTTGAATGGAAGAGATTATATTTCACACTCACTTTAAAGTTTACAAAGTTAATGAATATGAGAGTAAGGATCTGAAAACTTATTTCCTGACTCCAAGTTGAATGCTGTTTTTCATTATATCAAGCCTCCTTGAGCTGTGTCATCAATACTTTCTTCTTGTTGTTCAGTCATTTTTTCAGTTGTGTACAACTCTTTGTGACCCTATTTGGGGTTTTCTTAGTAGAGATACTAAGAGTGCCATTTTCCTCTCCAGCTCATTTGACAGATTAGGAAACTGAGGCAACAGGGTTAAAGGACTTGTCCAGGGTCACACAGCTAATAAGTGCCTGAGGCCAGAATTAAACTCAGGAAGATCAGTCACGATAATGAGATATACCTATATACTGAGCCTTAGAAACCTTTGTCATCTAATGAGATTTCTACTTTTTGTTCCATTATTTTAACGTGCAACTGTTAACAAAAGCATTTTTACTTTTCTACCAAACAAAAGCAAACTGAACAAAAATTACTAGAAATAGCTCAGGCATAGACAGGAGGAGAAATCTATACTAGAATCAACATCTACTTTATTTAACCAAAAGAAAAGCCAGATCTGCCACAACACATTTAGTATTTTGAAGAGATGCAACAATACTCACATAAAAAGATAACACTTTTAAATTCAAAATTTAAGCAGACACAATAAGTTAGCCTTAAAATCGGGGGAAAAAAATCAAACTGATAAGTCTACATTTTTGTCATTGATTCTGTTCTATTTTGTATAACTGCGTAAGTCACATTTCTTTGTCTCTGAGTTAAGTTCAGAAGTTCATAGGTTCAGAAGTTCAGTCTTCCTCTGAATTAAGTTGAAAAGTTCAGTTTCCCTATAAATCATTTTAATTAAAAGAAATCTGTTATCTCTGTGTCACAGGCTGTCCTTGTCCAATTAGAGGAAATCTGTTATCTAGATACCATCACTTATTCTTGGACTAAATCAATCAAAATTTCCTAGCAACAAGATGGAAGGAGGGTTGCTAGCTCTGCATTCCCAATTTCCATCCAATTATATTGTTCCCCATATCTATGATGTTTCAGGTTTTGTAACCAATCATAATGTTTCCCCCATCTATGACCCTGCCTTCTATTTTTTTTTGGATGCTCCTCCTTTCGTCTCTAAAGATGATTTATCAGCCTTCATTCAGGGTCTTTTGGATTCTGAGGCACTGAAGACCCCTCATACTAGTTAACTGCCTTATCAATAAATTGAACACATTCAGAACTTTTTTTGCATCAGTTTCCTTTAATTACAATCTTGACAAAACCATCAAGGTTGCAACTTTCCAACTTTCTGCTATAAATATTTGGTTAAAAATAGGTTTTTTTTCCCCTACCATCTTATATCTGAGGAACATAAAGAGTATCATCATTGGCAATTTTCTTAAACAAGTGTGACAGGATACAAACTTTAAATTTCAAATTAAAATTATGACAAAGGTAATTACAATAGATGGATATTTTCCCTTTGCCAAAATAACCATTCAGGACAGAAACCTCCTCAGACTGAACATCTTTACATGAATTTTTGAATGAGAGAGAGAGAGAGAGAGAGAGAGAGAGAGAGAGACAGAGAGAGAGAGAGAGAGAGAGAGAGAGAGAGAGAGAGAGAGAGAGCATGCTTCAACAGACTTACTGAAATGTGTGATAAGCCAACGAGCACAATTTATGTAAAACTGATCTCATAGACATGATATTACAATGGTACAAGAATTATATTTTTTGTAAAGGTATTTTTGATGAGGAATATAGTCAGATGACAGTTATCAAGACTGGATAGGACAAGAAGGATAAATAAAATGTCATAAGACTATCAATTTAAGGTACCAGGGAATTTGTATACCCTGAAGGGAAGACTTCAGTAACACAACAGCTTTTCAAATATTTTACTTAAAGACAAATTTTTTAAAGAATCAGACCTGTCCGAAAGTGGAACAGACTGAATCAAGAAGTATATTACCCCTGAAACCAGGTCTTCGGGTAGAAGACAGATAACCTATCTGACAGGCTGGAAGAAATAGCCTATTGGGTCACATATCACTAATTAATCACTAATATTAGTCTTGCCCTTTCCAGCAATGGCAGCTTACAAGTTAAGAGTACCAAAAATCAAATAACATCCATACACATTAAGAAATAAGAAGTTTTAACAATTTCTGCCTTGTTTTACCCATGATTTTTATCATCACTTCTATGAAACCATAAGAGAGCCATTGTTGTTCTATAGCAGGTCTACACAAGATACAGCCGGTGAGGCACAAGCAATATGTTGTAGAGACCTGTTTTACAACCCCTGTAATTTTCACGGGCCACTCAGAAATCTTTAGTGGGTCGAATGTTGTGCAGACCTGTTCTACAATCATTCAGTCCTGTCTGACTCTTTGTGACATTGTGAACTATAGCAGAGCTTCTTAAACTATGAGTTGTGACCCCATACGTGGTGGCGGAAAAAATCTGGCAAAAGTAAAAGTTTTCTGAACACAGAACGACCAAAAATTATTTCAAAACCAAACCTGTAATGAATTCGAGGTGTTTTTCTTGCCCCAAGTTGCACAGTTAAACTTCACTGCAGCCTAGGTTCTGAACATAAAGCATGCTTACTTTGCACTGTACATGCCCTCAGGAGAAGGGATCTCAAATGGAAAAAGTTTAAGAAGACCCCAGCTAAAGTGTATCAGGTTCTTCCAACCTGAGGGATTCATCTTCTGATGTCCTGTGCTACATGGTATTAAAGAGTACTACCCTGTTCTAAAAGTGAATTTACATTTTTGTACATTTATTCAATCATCATGGGGAAAAAACCCAGCATAATTATCACCTGACAGTCAATGTTTTAGTGGGAGCTAAAAGATCTTATTTATACAAAACTGCAAGGGTAGCATATTATTAACACAGAAATCACTGTGACAGAAAAACCAGTTAAAGATTTGTTTTTATTTTTAAATTAGACATGTGAGGTAAAACAGGGCAAGAGAATACATTGATTTAAAATCATGGAAATAAATTCATGCACTGAAATAAAATTTCCTTGGTTTCACAGTTGCCCAACCAGCTGACCAACATCAATTTTGTCAGCTCAAGTATTTTCATCTGAGACTTTAAATGTTCAAAAGCATCATTTCTATTTATAAACTAAGAGGAACTATATAACTAGAAATCCAAGTATGATAAATGGGTTTCTCTAACTACTTGCCCTCCCAATACACTTTCTTAAGGATTATGACTTAAAATAACTTAAGGAATAATATTGTTATCCAAGTGCTTTATCTATTACCAATAAATCCTTCAGCAGGCTTGCAATTAATTGGAGGACAAACTTGTACCATACCTCAAAATCTTCTCCACTACCACTGACCACTGAAAATTAGAATGAAGAACAGTATGAAAAACAAAAATAATAATTGTTTGGGGAACGGGAGAGGGCACAAAGGCATCTTAAAAAAAAAATCCATATGGTTTTGGTTAACTGAAATATTTTATACCATAACAGAAAAGGGGAAACATTTAAAAACATCTGAAAAATATGAAAACTACCAGAATGTGTGTTACATGACAATTCAAGGGTTTAAATAGATGTGAAACACTTTCTCCCCATGATATTGTGTATAGTCACATACATATTTATCTCACAGTAGATGGCAGAAATTATATATAAAGAACTATTTGGAAGGGTGGGAAACACTATTTGATGAGAAGCCCAATTTCATTTTTTCTAAATACTCAACATATACAACTTTAATGGTGTCTTCAAACATGAACCACTCTCTCTTCCTTCCTATATTCCTATGTAATAGAATATTCTAATATTTCAATGACAGTAAGAACATAAATAGTAAATGTGATGCTTTCAGTCTTCATTCTCAAATATCCCCAGAAGTCTATCTAATTTTTCTGACACCAGCCTCTGCATAAACCTTTATTACTACAAAGCTGACAACCTATTCCTCAGGCTCCGTTCTTCTACCAGGATCAATCCAACGATCATCTGGATATTCACTGGGCACTTCACTATGCCTATTGTACATATTAAAATTTACTTTTCACTGAAAGTATCATTGATAGAAACCTGATGGGAGTTTTTAAAAGGTAATTTTATATCATTATAATTATAAACTACCTGTACTACTTTATATGAGTTTTTAATAGAAAATTTTACTAATAACAAGCAAGACATTTTTCCAATTATTACAATCTGTTTATTGCTCTACCTTATCCTAGCATGATAATATTGTTTCTCATAATGCAGAGAATTAGAGAGCAACTGAAGCTTCCAGCTATAAATCTGTGATCCTATCTATGGCCCCTATGCTTATTCTTAATAGAAGTATGGAATTTTCCTTCATAAAAGAAAAATCAACAACTTAATATTTACTGTTATCAATTTAATTTACTCTGATGTAGCAACAATTAGGCTGATTTTATCTATAAGCATAAGGTAGTTCAGACCAACTGAGAGCAATTCATGCCTTTCTTGTCAGTAACAGAAAAATGTACTTTATTTTTCAGATTAACTAAACATAGGATTACTTTGATATCATCTATTCTCTGGCCCCAATTCAAATTTCCCTTTCTTCAGTAATGTGTTTGTCAACAATAAACTCCACATAAAATTTCCTCTGGATAACACTGGAAAGAAGATTGCAATAGCAAGATGACTTGTGATCAAATTCCCACTCTGGTTATCCAACCTTGATTGACAGAATCATTTCATTTTTCTGGGTCTGTTCCCAAGCCTACAAAATTGTGATACCATCACTTGCAATCCAAGTCTACCTTAAAAAAAAAAAATTACGCTGTTTCAATCATCCAAAATCTGACCTTTTTTACCCCAACCTACACATACCCCTGCTGCTCCCTGACAGCAAAAATAAATAAATAAGATGCTTTTTATAAACATGCTTATTGCTAAAGGAAAAAAAAATTCCACACTGGCCATGTTCAAATAATTTCCTGTCTAATTTTTGCCCTACAATACTCCATTTCTATCAGGAGGTGGGTAGCATGTTTCACCATTAGTCCTCTGGAATTGTGGTGACCATTACACTATTCAAAATTCTTTCAAGCTGTCTACATTATGGGCAGCTAGGTGGTACATAGGATAGAATGTGAAGTCTAAGTCAGGAAGACCCATCTTCCTGAGTTCAAATCCAGCCTCAGACACTTACTACTTCTGTGACCCTGAGCAAGTCACTTCATCTGTAAAATGAGCTACAGAAGGAAATGGTAAACCACTCCAGTATTTTTGCCAAGAAAATCCCAAATGAGGGAGGCAGAGCCAAGATGGCGGCGTAGAAGCAGCAACATATCGCAGCTCTCACATAGCCACCCCAAAATACCCATAAAATAGGACTCTAAACCAATCCTGGAACTCCAAAACGCACACAAAGATACTTCCCACTAAAGTCAGCTCGGCTACGAGGAACCA
>CM053580.1:477207681-477245303 GCA_028627135.1 Pseudochirops cupreus
TATATATATGTGCAACTATTATTATTATTATTGACTACATCCAACTGGAACTTGAGATACACAGGCACTGCAGTTGGGAGATTCATCCTGCCCTACCAAAAAGTGACATAGGAGAGAATAGACTGGGGGAGGGGGAAAATACTGGGATGGCTGTTTTGGGGTGGTGGGCGGGGGAAAGACGGGGAGAAAAGATGTAACTCAAAAAAATTTAATAAAGAATCTCATATAAAAAAAAAAAAAGAAAATCCCAAATGAGGTCATGAAGAGTTGAACAATATTGTTATCTCTGTATAAATTGTTCTCCTGGTTCTGTTCACTCTGTATCAGTTCATATAAGTATTCTTACTTTTGTACAAAACCATATTTCTTCATAATTTCATCATATTTATATATCATCTCAACTCCTGCGTTCGAACTTCGAAGTTTCTATGTAGCTCTCTGGTCTTTCCATCAGGGAATGCTTGGAAATATTCTATTTCACCAAAGGTCCATTTTTTTAGCTGTAGAACTATGCTCAGCTTTGCCAGGTGAGGAATTCTTGGCTATAAGACGATCTATAATATAGTGGTTCTTAACCTGTGGGTTGCAACCCCTTTGGGGGTTGAATGACCCTTTCACAGGGGTTATAGGGGTTGCCTAAGACCATAGGAAAACACCTATTTCCAATGGTCTTTGGAACTGAGACACCGCTCCTCTATCCATCTCCAGGCAGTTCCGCCCACATGCAGATATGCCCACATACGAGTATTAAAGGGTCACAGCATTAGGAAGGTTGAGAACCACTTATCTATATCCTTTACTTTCTGGAATATGGTATTCCAAGTTCCCCACTCATTTATAAAGGTGGCAATTAAGTCGTGTATGATCCTGACTGTGGATCCTGTACTTAAATTCCCTCCTTCTGGCTACTTTGCAGTATTTTTTCTATGAATTGGAAGTTCTGGACTTTAGCTAACATGTTATTGGGAGTTTTCCATTTGGGCATTTCTTTTAAGGATGTGACTGGTGGATTCCTTCTATTTCCATTTAGCTCTATGGTTTTAAGAGACTTGAGAAGTCTTCTTTAAAGATTTTCTGACTTATGATATCTAGGCTCGTTTTGGTCATGAAAATCCAATGATTCTTAAATTTTTCTCCTTGATCTATTTTCTGGGTCTGTTGCTTTTCCTATGAGACAACTTAAATTTTCTTCTGATTTTTTAATCTTCTGGCTTTGTTTTAATATTTCTTGTCATCTCATTAGCTTCTAATTGGTCTGTTCTAATTTTCAGAGAATTTTTGGTACTTGGGCATGGTTTTGTACCCTCTTGTGCCAAGCTATTAATTTCCTTTCCATTCCTCCCCTCCATAGTTATATTTTAAATTCTTTTAAAAAAAATTCTTGATTCATCTTTTCCACTTGAACTTGGGCTCAAGCTGTGCTTTTCAGCAAGTTTTGGCTTATAGATGTTTTGAAGCCATTCTCTTCTTCCAACTTTGTGTCTAGAGTATCATCCCTATCACCAGAACAGCTTTTAATGTCACAATTCTTTTTTTGTTTGTTCAATCTTTCAGCCTACTTCTTGACATCTGGACTTGATATTTTAGCACTCCCAAAGAGGTCTGAGGTAAAGTCAAATCCCTCCCATCTAAGCTCAATGAGTTCCTGACCTGAATTTGGTACTGAACAACAGTAGTTGCTGCTGGACTCAGTCACTCTCATCCAGCTGGAAAGTTCTCGTCCAGTGACAGAAATACAAGCTTTCCATTTGTCTGAGATTCCTGCCCGGTTATTTTTCTGCAAATTGGGCTGGTGATTGAAATTAATATTTTACTCTACTTTTGAGGGGTAGGTCGTACTGTGGATGCCTGATTTTGAACATGTTCTTCTCATAGTACAACTTCTAGGGCCTGAGTTGGAGGCATGGTTGCACAGGTCCCTTTGTCAATGTGCCCTGGATCTATGACATAGAACTGGGTCCTGGGCAACAAAGCCGTCAGTTTGCACCTGTCCTCATAGAAGTACCCTGGTGGCAGTTTAGAATTCCCTTCCCGCCCTGGTTCTCAGCCTCTCCTTGGATATTAGTATGCTTTACACATGGTGTGCTCTGCACCATGGCCCATCCCTAGGGTTTGTAGACTTCTCCGTCTGACTCCCTATGCTGACTTGGGCTGGGAAAATGATTCACTGTTAACTTGTTGAATTTCCCCAATCAGGATTCAGTCTAGTGCTCTAAGTTTGTTTGTTTGTTTTGCTTTGTGGTGTTTGTTTTTGATGTGTTTTTTTTGTGGGGGGGAGGGTGTCACTGCACTGCTTCCTCCTAATGCAAAATCTTTGTTTCACCCTCCCCGATTCATGGATGCTTATAGCATTATATATGCATTATGAGCTTACAGAATACAGAGAATTTAAAATTACTTTATAAACTATGAAATGACAAGTCACAGAACTGCCAGCTACTAGATAAGCTTTAAATTTGTATTTCCCCAGCACTTTCCATGGAGTAGGAACTTAATGACAATTTGCTAAATAAAAAATAAGATTTTACTGGCAAAGCAGCAAGAAAAAGTGAGGAAAAGCACTGACTCTAGATCTCAAGAATGACAGCCAAGGTGCCAGTTCTACCGCCTCCTGACTATGTGATACTGGGCAACTGAGGGCATCCCTCTGGCCCTCAGCTTCCTCTTCTGTGAAATGAAGGAGTGAAGACTATGTGACCTCTAAGATCCTTTCCACCTATAAATAATTCTAAACAGCTTTAAGTTTATAGTACAATCTGCCATTCAGTGAGAAAAAAAAACTGAAAGGTTACAAGAAAACAAATAAATTTCTTTTACTTAGGTAGCCATAAAAACAATCCATCAAAACAGCAATTATCTATGGTAAGAGAATTATTGATATACAAAAACCACTTGACCTCATCTTTGAAATTATATCATCTGAGGCTGCTTCAACATCATCGATCTCTTCTATGACGCTCTCATGTCACTATTAAACACTGAATGATAGTAAGGAAGTCCAAGTTTTTCAATCAATGAGATCCAGTCTATTCATCTTTTGAACCTCAAGATAGAACTAGGCTGAACACTTCTAGGTAGCCCTTGTATTTATTTAGTTAATGTGTATTTATATAGGCATACTATGCCCACAAAAAAAAATATAAATGCTACTACAGCAGAATTAGATTTGTATATTTAGCAACTAGTATAGAGCCTGACACAAAGCTGGCACTTAGGAAGTATTTGCTGCTTAAGTGATTCATAGTAGAAGGTAGCAGTGATAACTGTCACAATAACAAGACCAAGGAGCTAACATTCATATTTCACTTGAAAGTTATCATAGCAATTCAGGCATGTAAAAGTACATTTCTCTAAAGTTACTTGAAAAGAGACAACTCTTTGAGATAAAAAATAACTACAACAAAATACATTTATTATAACTATATACATTCCCTTGGTTTCCCTATAATTATCAATTGTAGCATAAACCATTTCATCAATGTAATGGTACTGCCCTTCTACAAAAGCCAAAATTAATCATTTATGGGACCAAATTAAGTTGCAATTCAGGGGAAGGAATAATTACATAATACCTACAATATCCTAGGTACCTTAAAAAAATATTATCTATTTATCTGTTACCTAATATTATTTTACAAAGATTATTGATCCTCACAATAACTTTGAGGGGTTGGTGTTATTATTACCCTTATTTTATGAAAGAAACTGAGGCAATCTCTAAGTGACCTGCTTGGGGTCATGGATTTGAATTAAAGTCTTCCTGTTTACAAGCCCAGATATCCACCCATTGCACCACCAGCTGAGCACTTTCTACAGGTGAATTACCAGAACCACTGGCTTATAGAATGCTTCATTTCTCAAAAAAGAAGTGAAAGTAAAAGAGGTCATATTCACTTAAATTAAAATATACCTAAAGTCATTCAGGATTACTGAGAAATTGGATCATAGTATCATAGACTTAGATCTAGATGGAACTATACAAGGACAGAATAAGATATGAGGCTACAGAGCAAAGGAAAGTAGAACACAAAAATATTTTTAACTAAATTATCACAATTTTATTACCAAATTTAGGAAAAGAAGAAATGTAGGAATAATACAATACAGTAAAGGGTTATAGAGCCAAATTTTAGGGGGGAAAAAACCAACGTATCTTCCCAAGGCCTTTTTATTTCTTCAGAATTAGTTCTACCCTATGTTAGGGCTAATATTAGTTCCGTTCTTTATAAACAGTAAAATTTCACTGTAATTGAGTAGAATAATAGTATAATAGTATACCATAATAGTATCAATGAAAATAAGACTAAGTTTAATTTTATTCAATAAATGTCTATTTTTTTTAATTAGCAAAATAGGGACACATGCCACCATGTCAAATAGATAAGTTTTACAATTTCCCTATGCAAAAAAATTGTGACAACTCATAATTTTTGGCAGAAATTAAGAAATATCTTCTTAAAAGGTAAGTGTCCAAATATTGCTAAAAGTGAGTTTACATGCACAGTATGTTTACATAATGCTCTACCTTCTATGCTTTCCTCAAGACCATTAAAAAGGAGTTTCATAAAAGCTTAGAGCAGCAGTTCTCAATCTGTGAGTTGCGACCCCTTTGGGGGTCAAACGACCCTTTCACAGGGGTTGCCCTAAGACCATCGGAAAACACCTATTTCCGATGCTCTTAGGAACTGAGACACCGCTCCTCTGTGTCCAGGCAGGTCTGCCCACATGCAGATACACCCACATTAGAGTATTAAGGGGTCGCGGCATTAGGAAGGTTGAGAACCACTGGCTTAGAGAATGCTTCACTTCCCAAAAAAAAGGTGAAAGTAGAAGAGGTCATATTCACTTAAATTAAAATGTACCTAAAGTCATCCAGGATTACTGAGAAAGCAAAAGCAAAACTTAAATAAAAGTCTCATTAAGATCTGGTAGAAGTTATATTATGTGTAAGGCACTATGCTAAACAGAAGGAGAAAGACCCATGTTCAAAATATCATATTTATATTAGCTATATTTTAGATATATTCAATACTTACTTTTCTTCTATTATTCTAGGTAAATACAACATTCAATCACATATTTTAGACATCTTTCAATCAATGACAGTTATTTTCATATTACCACTTTTAGTTTCTTCAGCCCATTATTTCAGTTTTCCAAAGTATTTTAAGAAATTTTCTTTGACCTATATCATTAAAGTCTTAATTCCAATTATCTGATTCTTTGTCAGTCTTTTTTCTTCCTCTATTATTCATAATTCCTAACCACCTAGTATTTCTAATCATTTCCTCTAGAATTCCACTCAGAAAAACTATTAAATAATTTCTCTTAAAGTCACAAAATTACAAAATTTAGAATTTATTTTTCAGTTTTCCAAATTCATTCTTATGACTTTAAAATATTTTAATGCATTTTTAAGGATCTTATTTAGCAAATGTTTAGAACATTTATTTAAAATGTTCATTATAAATCCATCTGTCTTTATTTTCCAATTTAGATAGTTTTGTCTTTCATCAAGGAAAGTATTTCAAGTAAAAATGGCCTGACAGGGAAAGATCTATGTGTAGACATATTGTTAATAATAAAGAATTAATATTGTTTTTATCTAGGACAGAGCTAAGATACTAGGGTCACTTGTTATCTTAGCTATAGTTTAAACCTTCAATAAAAATAGAGGGAGCTATTATCAGGCATTTGATGGTTGAAGTGAATCTGTTAAAGTAAAAAGAACAAAAGTAAAACTTTCTTTTATTTGTGGTTCAAATTTTGCAAATAACAGAATATTAGCTACAGAATTTTACAGTGCTCAATTATGTAAGATTTGGATAATGAGAAGAACTTAATGATCATCTTGATTCCCACATTAAAAAGTTAAAACACTGGGCACACAGATCTTATCATTATACCTTAAAATCATCCTTTTGCTCATCAAGTAGATTATTGCTCCAAGCTTTAATAATACTGATAACTTTGACAAACAGTCTGATTAATATCTATTTTATGTATACTGTTAGTTTATATCTAAATAATATAGAATGATTAAACATGAGATTCCTGCCTAGACCTCTAATCAATCAGTTTCCTCAATCCCTAGCTAGACCATTACTGACTATAAGTGTTCTTTATGCATATGGTAAAACAGTTTATATGTGTATAGACACATACAAGACTAAGATACAAACAAATTGCAGCCTCAATCCTATCAAAACTTACCCAAGGGTGTTGCCTGCCAGTCTGCCCAGAGTTTCAGAACCAGACAGAAACCATGGGGAGTCACTAGTCCTGCCTGGCCTGGATGTCCTTCCTGCCCCTGAGCCACTGCTCAACTTTGAACTGAAAACAAAAGATGGTAGATCAGTCACAAAACAATCCCAAATGGGTTAGGAACAAAACCTGGAATCCCAGGTCTCAATTCTCAGGGACTTATTCTGGTAACATACCAGCTTAAGCAACACCCTTGGGGAATATTCCATGCTAATCTAACTAAAATACTAAGAGTTTAACTTGAAATTAGAAGACAGAGCTAACACGTTTTATTCACGTTAGCAATCCATTCTGTTGTCACTGTAAAAATGTTCAACAATGTAATTACAAATAAATGTTAAACACAGCATTTAAGGTTAACTGTCTGATATTCAGTAAAATAATACATATCACCCACCAATTTTTATGCTCCCAAATTTAAGGTTCATTTAAGTAGTCTATAGTCAAATCAGTTCTATTTGTTGTTATAAACATTAAGGCAAAATTTTAACGTGACCTACAAAGTCAATCTAGTCAAAAATACTCAGAGCAAAAAATGTCTATTTATAGAACCTATCACAAACTTCAAAGCATTCCATCCAGAAGGTTGTTCCAACTAAATTCAAGTGATTCTCTGCTGATTTTAATTTGATTAAGCTAAATGCAAAACTAACAATTTGTTAAAAATGAAAAATACAATCAAAGTATATCCCTGTTAAGATATAATGTCTCACCCAAAGTTTAAATACGTATTAAGTGGAAAGGATGTTCAGCCTTACCCATCATTATTATCAGGTTTACCCAATTCCAATCTGTCTGGCTGCACTGAAAAACCAATCCTGCAGACTCTACCATCCTAAAATTGAGAGAGAAAAATGAAGTATTCAAAACAGAAGTGTCATCATTTAAGTATTCCTTTAATGAGCATTTATACAAGGTCTATCCTGCCCCCTAAAATGAGTTGGGACTCTGAGAGAATACCTGCCCACTCCCCCAAAAAGAACATCTTTAACACCACAGGATCTTATGTAATTAAGACATGATGAACTTTTAATGAAATTACAGGAGAAGAATCTCAAATTGCTTTAAGTTATGTAGACATTCATAGAAAGAAAAAAAGGCAAGGAATAAGAAGCTCTCAAAAAATGTGACCTTGGGAAATCATTTAACCTCTTTAGGTCTCAGTTGCCCCGTCTGTAAAATGCGGGACCAGAAACATATCTCCAGTTCCCTTTTCAGCTCTCAATTTTTAGGTCTTTAATAGGGGAGAATGTAGGGAGCAGTAATGAAGAACCCAGTAAAAGTTTAACCTTACTGGACAATTATGACTTTTATTAGGGGACATGGAAATGATATTAAAATTACATAAGATTATTTTCAATACTTTAACAGATTAATATTTACCTCAAGAAGAAATGCAGCATGATTTGGTCCCACCACACACTGTTTAATAGTAGCCTGTTCCAATACATTCAATGGAGGGTGACTGAAAAATTTAAAAGTAAATATAATATTAGATAAAGTTTAAGCTAGGAGAGCAAGAAAGGGTATACAAGAAAAAAAAGTATAAAAATTTGAATTGGCATCCAAAACTAGTACTAAAAATTTCTATATCACCTAAAATGTTTATATATCAACTAAGATACTCCTTTAATTATTAATGATGATGAAGTCAACATACTTAACATCACAGGCTTCACTTGTATCAACAGGGGCCATGGAATCAAAAGATCAAACTTGTAAGATTAATTCCTATATAACAAATGCCTCGTAACTGCTAGCTAAACTTGAAGTGGTATAACATGAACTTAATAAAACACGAATGGATTAAGTCAAGGGAACTCTAGAAAGTATGCTACTGAGGCTTTTTTTTAAATGAACGAGACAAAATATTTTTCTAGATATAAAAAGGAACTAAAGTCTTACCTGTTTAAATTATATTTGTTCAATTTCTCTGACACTTCCCGTAACCTGATGAAAACAAACAAACTACCATAGTAAATATGTTAAATACAAAATGCTACATGAAAACAGAATATTCCCTTCTGACAGGTAGATTTTATCCATTACTCCAATGACAACTATTATGGTTGAATAAATAGGCTCATTGCTAAAGCCTCACTGATGAGTCATGGCAAAGCAACCATTTGTCCCATGAAGACAACCACTAGTTAGACTCTCTGCTCCTTCTATCATTACAGATGAAACCTTTTTTCCAAATCCTAACACCAATCCTTTAGTGTGGCAGCAAGGTCAATTATTTCTCCCTAACAACAAAAGGTGCTTCTTCCTAGGTATGCCCATCATAATGTGTAAGACGAAGTGTGATCTCTCATTTGCTAAAGTATATAAAGCCTTAGGCCTCAGTGTCGTAAGGAATCAAAAAAAAAACCAAAAACTGGCTCTAAGCTGTGATTGATGAAACTTGTTGTTTGAGGTAAAAGGCATTTGGGACCATAACTAAATTTTGTTTGGAGTTTGAATTTGGGTGTGGTTGCCTGCATAAATCAGTGCCTTCATCAAATGCCACAAGCTACTCAGAGGGAGCGTGATCCCATGCTGTTAAAATACCAGTGGAAGTCTACATCTGGTAAAAGCCAAAAGGACAATCCTAGCCTCAACTGGGATGGGATCTCTCTGGCCATTTACCCGTGAAATTCCTTTGAAAAGGAATGTTTCCCACCTATTCCTGAGGCTAGCTGAGAGGTGGTACTGATACTGCATGGATGGGTTATCTGTGACTTTACTTGAATTTAACAGAGCCAAGGATGTTTTATCCTGTCATATTTGGAATGTCACATGTCCCTGTATTTTCCTTCTATAGCAAGTTTCAATGATCAGAGCAAGTAGTCAGTAAAAGATATGAACCATCTAGTTTTGTGGTTAACAAATGTAAAGGAAAGCTGAATAAACTGGATAATGGTCTTGAGAAATGTGAAAGACAGATAGGAAGGTTTGGGGGACAAATGAGGGTTTATCCAAGCCCCTCCTATCTCCAGATAGTTAATATCAGTTTCTGAAAGGTTTAAGTATGTTGAGAGTATGTGTGGAAGTATTTTTAGAAAGCAGAAAGATTTGTAACTTGATTCTAAAATTTTGAGGAAAGCAAGAGGATCAGATTGATTCTTCCAAGAACTATATATATAGGTGTATAAGATCGGCTTTCAAAAATTTCTCTATCATGGAAACTCAAAACTTGGGCATGTTTGGTAATAAGATCAAAACTTTGGATTTTTGATGCAATGTTGTAACTGTTTGTGAAACTTTATTGTAATGTTTGTGCCTAGCCCTATGTGGCTGGAAAAGTGAACTTCTTGTGATATTGTGTAAACCTAGCCTTGCACGGCTAGGAAACTGAACTATTTCTATGCGCCTTTGGTATTAAATCATGCTTCTGTAAGCTCCTGTGAGGCCTGACTCCAGCTTGTGGATATCCCTGCTCCTGAGTGAACATCTGAGCCAAGGAACCTGAAGGACGACATCGGATGCAGACAGCATCTCCAAGAATCCAGACCAGGCCTGCACAGGAACTGCTATAGCTCTAGCTTATTCTTCTTTGTTCTCATTATGTCACCTTGATCCCCCTTACTGTTGGAAAAGTCTTAAGGACAATTTCTAAAGGTTTACATTTTCAATTGATTATTGCTAAATTGATGTAATGAGTTGTAAAGCAAAACAGTTCTTGCTGTTTCAATATGAATTTGTAGCTATTCCATGAACTAAGCAAAAGTTAACATTTGTAACTGAATGTATATGTAAAAGATTCAATCTCTAAAGTATCTCTTTCTTCCAAAGTGAATATAATCAGAGGACAGACAAGCTTTGTGAAACAAGGATATATGTCTGCTATTCAGTTGTGAGAATTAAGTCAGAAACCTCTTTTGTTTAAGGTCTACAGTTATGTTAGTGAAGAATATCTTATGAGGTACCTAGTCTATGTAGCATGTAGAAAAATAAAGGACAGTTAAATAGTCTGAGTAATGGATTATACTAGCCCATGCTCACTCTACTCCTGGTCATTTTCCTATTTGCTTTAGGCTCTTGTTGTTTACTCTCTTTGCTAGATTTGTATCTTCTAGGCTCAGCAACCTCTACTTGTAGATAATGGCTCAGGCTGAATACCAACCACTGCCCAAAGTAATTACCCAACACCCTTTGGATCTGGTGTCTGCTAAGTTCCCGACCTTGGCCACAGCACCCCCAATCCCCTTGACTGATAGACCCCTGTGAGGCAGGGAGAGCTCTACGACCTTTTCTCAGCATGAAGCAGCTCGGGAACCTGAGACCTTTGTTCCTTGTCCCCAAATGAATCTGTGTCTCTTCTAAGGGGGAATGATGGTGTCTGGGATGCCTTTGTCTGTAATCTCAGTCTGTAAATCTCACTTGTGTTCGGGTACCTATGTATGTAACATCGGTTTGTAACAAGCCTGTGCAATTAAGTTGTAAAAGCCACACTTTCCTTCAGCCATAAAGGCATTAACTCTGCCTCTCCCCTGCCCCCAGCCTAAAAGTCTTTTCCCTGGATAGCAGCCTGCCTAGATAGTTTCCCATGAATACTTCACCCAAGTATTTTTAGAGAAATACACAACTCCTTTGTTCTCAGTGGCCAGCTGCACCCGGGAACCCTGAACACCATTATCGAGGAGATAACTTCCCCCTAAGATGGTACCTCCCAAATCCCTAATCATCTGGCCTCCAAACTTGGCACCTCCTGAAACAATCAAGACTATCCTCCCAACAAACCATATTGGACCTATGTCATTCATCCTTGACCAGACATTACCTAGTGACGTGTCAAGGCAAAAATCACACCTCTCCCTCCCCTCCCCTCAGCTTTCTCCCACTGAATTATGGGCAATACACCTGTGCAGTTGATATAAAAAGTGCATGTCCCTTTAAGCACTGACCACTCCCAAACTCCTCCCTAACCCCTCCTAGACTCCACCCCTGCTCACCTAGGTAGCATAATTAACCCTTCTGCTTTTGTCCAGCGGCCTCCCTCCTCTGAACATTTCAGTGGTTGGACTGCTCGCTTCTCGCGAGATTCTAATAAAGAGACCTTTCTCTACTTCCACCTTGAGACGTCTCCAAATAATTGATTTAGATAGGGATCTCTGTATCCCACACAATAATAACATAGAATGGAATGAAAAGAAATAGGAAGGAGTAATGGACATTTCTGAGATAGAGATCTGATCTAGAACAATGAGCAATGAACTTAAAAAATTTGAAGTTCTGGTCTTGGCTCCACAGCTTACCAACCTTATGATTGTGAACAACTTACTAAAATCATAGTCAGTTTCCTTATTTGATAAATCAGGATACTTCTGATCTGTGTACATTACAGTTTCCATGAATATTTAAAGATAATATAAATGTCTTTAGATTACTACAAACTATAATATGTAAGGGCATTAAAATTATTTTCTACAAAGAAGTTAATCAAATTCATCAGAATAAAATAACTGTCTTCTTAACCTATATTTTATGTTAACATTACAATATAAGCAATGTCATTTTAATTCAAGGCATAAGAATGTTAATATAAACAAAATACATTTTTAAGGCTATGATTTCACTGGTCAACTTTATCCCTACATTTACCTTAGCATAAGTTACAAACTTTGTAATTTAAGAAATCAAAGCAAAAAGTTATTTCAGCTGCTTTTATCAATATAAGGGTGGGGCCGACAAATAAGGGCTCCAGACAACATAAAACAAAACGAAATTCTGAGACTTCTAGTAACCAATCTGCCATGGTCTCAATCAATTAATTAAGAATTTATTAGGCCCCTACTATGTGGTAAGGACAATGCTAGAATATAGCCAGTATACAAAGACAAAATATAGTCTTTGTTTTCAAGGAAAGCAAGACATATCCCCCTTATTAGTAGAGAGAATTAGGACCTGTGATTATCACTGGTAGAGGGAACTCACTGTTACCAATGGAAGTCAGCACCTACTCTGCAACTCAAAGCAGCCTACAACACTCTGAGGTCACACGACTTGGCCAGGTTAAATCATCACATGGCCAATACAATCAGAGGCTTCACTTAAAATGCATTTCTGCATTTAAAAACAACTCTATTTATTATACAACACTGGCCTCTCTGAGTGACTATGTTGATACAAAGTAAATACAAAGTATTAAGTGAGGTTGTATATATTAATGGCTGAGGGAAGAGAGGGTTCCATGTGTAAGTTCCCACTTAAGCTGAGCTTTGAAAGAAGCTGGGACTTCGAAAAGGAGATAGTGAAGAATGGTCATGATCAATTCCCAATTATCCTAGAAATAACCTCCCTGACTACTCTCTTTCAATCTCCTTTGCTGGCTAACCACAGTTGTCTCCCAAGGCTCTGCCCTGGCCCTCTTTTTTTCCAATATATTATTCCAATATATTATTTTTTTCCAATATATTTCTCAACAGCTGCTATGTATTCAATTTGACTGACTGATAAGATACCTACAGCCGTACAGATATAGATCATTTACAGATCTGCCCAGTCCTAACCTATTTCCTGACCTTACATCACATCTCCAACCACCTGTTGCATATCTTGATCTGGATGTTTCATAGAGGACACAAATTCATTATGTTCAAAATTGAACCTTCTCATCCTCCAAATTTCCCTATTACTAATCAAAGATATTACCTAACATCCTCCCAATCATCGAGGCTCACAACTTAGGTGCTATCCTCAATTTCTGGTTCTACTGACTGTTCATCCTGCCCCCTCCTAGCCAATCTATTCCCTAGTCCTGTCAATTCTACCTTCATAACATCTTTTATTACATGAGCCATCATTCTGGCATTTCATGTCTACCTCACATCTAGACTATTAACTGGCTGATTGGTCTCCCTGCCTCCAAGCATCTCTTCACTCCAGTAAATCTTCTAATCAGTTACCAGCAATCCTCCTAAAGTGGAAGCCTTATCCCCATCACCCCTCTCTCCCTCCTACTCAAACTCCCATGGCTTCCCAATTAACCCAAGATCAAATACACAATCCTCTGTTTGGCCTTTAAAGCCCTCCATAATCTGGCCCCGACTTTTCCAGTCTTCTTATATCCTACACCCCTCACCCTCCCCAATACTCTGTGATTCTGTAACACCCGTACTTGCTATTCCTCTTATAAGACATTACTAGGCATTTTCACTAACTGTCCACACCAGAAATGCTTTCCCTACTCATATCCACCAGCTGGCATCCTTTTAATTCTACACTAAAATCACATCTTCTGCAATAAATCTTTCTAGATTCCTAATGCTAATGTCTTCTTTCTGTCTCCTCCATTAAACTGTGAGCCCCTTGAGAGCAGGGACTATTTTTTTTCTTTGTATCTCTAGTACTTAGCACAGTGCTTGGCTCTTAACGTTTGCTGATTTGACTTGTGATTTTTTTCTTTTTACAAAGTCTACAGACTAGTTTTCTAAAACTAGTTTTCTTGAAAAATAAATTCTTAGAATATCGACTTCTGGGAACCAAGATGGTGGAGTAAGCAGTAAGTTGCTCTCATTCTCCTTTACTGACCTTGAAAAACCCAGAAAATACCACCCCAGTAAAAATCCTGGAACAGTGGAGTCAGTAGAAAGATGGAATGCAACAGTTTTTTTTAGCCCGTGAGGCTAGGAGGATCAATAGGAAAGGTCCCTCTTGCTGTGGCTGAAGGGAACTTGTCAGGACAGGAGGTGTCTGCTGAAAGCCCCACCTCAGCAAACCAGCAGGAAATCCCAAGTCCCAGGGTGGTGGAGCCAGCAAACACCAATACCAGGACCCTGGCTTGCCTTCACAGAGCTAGGGGAATTGGTAGACACCAGTGCAGAGAACCACCAATTGCACTGCAGATAGGCATCCTCCAGAGACTGAGCCTACCTATGTTCTAGCACAGTTCCCTCCCCACTCCCCTCCCCAGGAGGAGACCCTCCAGTGGCCAGATAACCCCTCCCCCACATCTCACTCCTGCCAGCTTCTCTGTAATTCTGAAGATGCAGTAAGACCTCACCTAGCCTTGGCACATACCAGTCACCACCAAGAACTCCAGCTCAACACCAGGTAAGCCACAGCATTATCCAGCTTCCAGCTGCCAGAACCTGAGGCCCCAGCACACAACTGGTAACCAGGCCATTAGCTCCCAGCACACGACAGGGGACAGAGCCCCCTGTGTCCCAGAAGCAGGAATTAACTTTAAAAGCCAGGAAAAAGGCAAACACAATGAGCAAAAAGCATCTTAGAAAAAGCAAAGACTATAAAAATTTAACAATTCCTTTTAATAATGGAAAAAAATTCACTGAAGAAAATAACTCCTTAAAAAGTAACATTGGTCATTTAGAAAAGGAAGTACAAAAGCTAACTGAAGAAGTAAACAATATGTCAAAAATTAGAATTGGGCACATAGAAGCTAATGACTCTGAGGCATCAAGAATCAGTCAAACAAAATCAAAAGAATGAAAAAATAGAAGATAACGTAAAGTACCTCACTGGAAAAACAACACTTGGAAAAGAGATCCAGTAGAAATAATTAACAATTATTGGTCTATTGGAAAGCCATGATGAAAGAAAGAGCCTGGACAGCATCTTCCAAAAAATCATCAAAGAAAACTGCCCTGAGGGTCTTAGAACCAGATGGTAAAATAATCATCAAAAGAATACACCAATCACTTCCTAAAAGGGATCCCAAATTGAAAATGCCATGGAATACTGCACCAAAATTCCAGAATTACTGAGTCAAGGAGAAAATACTGCAAGCAGCCAAAAAAACCCAATGCAAATAACATGGAACTACAGTCAGGATCATGCAGGACCTTGCAGCTCCTACATTAAAAGATCAGAGGGCTTAGAATATGATATTCCATACGGCAACGGAGCTTGGATTATAACCAAGGATCAACTACCCAGCAAAATTGAGCATAATCTTTCAAGTAAGGAGATAACCATTCAATGAAATGAGATTTCCAGACCCTCCTGATGAAAAGATCAGAGCTCAATGGAAAATTTGATCTTCAAATACAAGACTGGAGAGGCATAAAAAGGTAAACAGGAAAGGAAAAAAAAAGTTATTCAATAAGAGCAAATCATATACGTCCCTACACGAGAAGATGATATTTGCAAATCTTGAGAATTGTATCTTTATTTAAAATTTAAGGGGCGGCTAGGTGGCGCAGTGAATAGAGCACCAGCCCTGGAGTCAGGAGGACCTGACTTCAAATCAGGCCTCAGACACTTAAAACAAAAAACTAGCCATGTGACCTTGGGCAAGTCACTTAATCTCAATTGCCCTACCTTCCCCCCTCCAAAAAGAAAAAAAATAAATTAAAAGGGATATACATAGATATAGGGTGCGGGTATAAATTAACTGATGTGATGTTAAAAAAAAAAACAACAAAGGTTGAAACGGGATTGTAATGGGAGAAGAGGAAAGGAAGAGGCAGAAAAGGGTAAATTACATCACATGATTTGAAGCACTAAAACATATTACAGTAGAGGGAAAAATAGGGAGGGAGATGAGCACTGTTTGAACTATACTCTTCTGGATTTGGTTCAAGGACTCTTTTAGGTGTAAAAAGCTAACTTGCGCTACAGGTAGTAGGAGGGTAAAGGGGAAAGAAAAGGGAGGGGCAGTTTAGAAGGAAGGGAAGAAGTAGGGAAAAGGGAAAGAAAAGAGAGGGACAGAAAGGAAGACTGAGGTAAGTGGTGGTCAAAAGCAAAACTCTTTTAAGGAGGGAAAGGCTGAAGGGAGAAATAAAAGCATAAAGGGGAGGAGGTAATAGGATGGAGAGAAAGATACAGATAGTAATCATAACAGTGAATATGAATGGGATGAACTCTCCCATAAAATGGAAATGGGTAGCAGAATGGATTAAAAACCATAATCCTACAATATGTTGTTTACAAGAAACACATCTGAAATAAAGGGATATACACAGGTTGAAGGTAAGGCTGGAGTAGAATATATTATGCTTTGACTGAAGTTAAAAAAAAAAAGCAAGGGTAGCAATCCTAATCTCAGACAAAACAAAAGCAAAAATAATCTTTTTAGAAAAGATAAGGAAGGACACTATATCCTGCTAAATAATTCTTCTATACAACATGACTAATGTGAAAATGTTTAATAAGAATGTACATGTAGAGCTTGTATCAGTTTGCATGTTGTCTTGGGGAGGAGGGAACAGAGGGATGTGGAGAAAATTTAAAACTTATGGAAGTTTATGCTGAAAACTAAAAATAAATTAATTTATAAAAAAAGAAAAAGAAATTCCTAGGTCAGTAGTGATTCTGTTGTCCGAAAGAAGATACTATTCTATTATGCTATTGTTTCTGATACATGAAATGAATAACTACAACCTTTGACCAATTTACAAAGATTAATCTTTCTCTCCAAAGTCAGGTATAGGCAGTTTGCAATAGATACATACCTCTATTTCTCCTATATTTATCTGCAATGCCTGCAAGACATCAACCCTGGCCTAGATTTTTTTTTATCGTTGAATTGGGGTTTTTTTCACCTACAATAGTAAAATAAACACTAAAAAGCCACTACAAACTTCATAGATTTATAAACAGGAACTCAAATAAAAATTGTTTTCTAGAAATTAAAAGCTTTTTTTTGCTTGTTTGTCACCAAATCCTAGCCTGGTAAATGGGATATTGGGGACCCTAACTGCTATTTAATTATTTTTTATCTTAGCTATTAATCATATTTCAAATAATATCTGCAGGGGAAGGTGGGAGAGAAAAGTCAGGAAATTTGGATTGTAGTTACAACCGCATAACGATGTTACTAAGTAACTGTATCACTTTATAGACAAATTACAACCTATCAGGGGCCTGTGTGCCATCTGTAAAAGCTGTAGGACTAGATTATCTTTATAGTTCCATGATAACTTAATGTTTATGATCCTGTAACTAGCAAAGGCATATGCCATGAGTCAGAGCATTCTATGTTTCTTTAAAACAGAAGTCAATGATATTTTCATGGCCTATACCACTTTAGACTTAAATTCGTAAGAATCCTTGCAGAAAGTTTCAAAATTATGGGCTGAATGATAGTCTAGCCAGGTAAGTAAATCAGTCAATAAACATTTATTAAGCTCCTACTATGTAACAGTCACTGCGCTAAAGCCCTAAGGATACAAAGAAAGGTAAAAGACAATGCCAGCAGTCAAGAAATTGACAGTCTAAAGAGGCCACAACATGCAAACAGTTAAGTACACAAACTACTTGTCAAATGGCAACATTAAAAGTATGTCAATCAATGTATTGTAATCAACCTGACTACTCCCTAGAAAAGTGCCATTAAAAATATTAGATGGAAAGACAGGAGCCCTGGCACAGGAAAGCAATATATGTCCATCAATCAGTAAGCATTTATCAAGCCCTTATCACGTGCCAGATAGGTTGGGATACATGCCCTCAAGTTTACATTGTACTGGATTACCTATGGTAAATTTAAGTATGAAATACATTTAAAATAGTGAAGGACGTGGAGCAGGGTGCAAAGAGACCAAGAAAGCCTCACATGAAAGGTAGTATAAAGGAAAGGGAAAGGGTGTTAAGAAAGAAAGCAGAGGAAGGAGTACACTGTGATGCATCATTAATTCTCAGTTGCCAAATCTTGCCATTTCTATCTCCACAACATTTTAAACATTTGACCCCCTTCTTTCCACTATCACATCTACCATCTTAGTTCAGACCCTAATCACTTCCTTATTTCTGTGGAAAGCTCTACCATCCTTCTAAGTTTCTACAATCTATATGGTATGCTCACCTCTTCACTTTATCTCACTCCAAAAATCCAATTAGCTGCCAAATCTTGTTAAGCCTACCTTCATAGGCTCTCTCTCTTCTGATCCTTTTATGGCACTCACACTCACAGCAATCCTACCTAGTTCAGGCCCTCACCTGACACTCCTCTTTTTTTCTGTAGTTCTATAGAGATGTTACTAACTAGGAGAGGATTTTAGTTGTTGCATTTGTGGGTTCATTCAGTATTCTGGGACAAAAAAATTTTATCACCTCTCACATAGATTTACTGCAATAACCTCCTGATTGTTCTCTCCCCTCAAGTCCATCTCACACACAACACAGCTGTCATCCACCCAGACTGGCCTTTCTCTGTTACCCTCTCATGACACTCCATATCCCACGTACAGATGCCATCCCTCCTCACCAATCCCATGCTCACCTAAGCCTCAAGAACCTCTCTCTCCTTCAAGACAAAGCTGAAGCACAACATGAAGCCTTTCCCAATTCTCCAAATACAAAGGTCTGCCCCTCCTTTGCACTAATATTCATTTATTCATTTATATGAATTCTATATGTTTATATGTGTACTTTGTCTTTCCCAGTGTAAATTCCTTGAGTTAAGATTGCTGAATTCTTGTACTCGTATTCCAAGGTCTAGCATTAGTGTAAGACACAGTTGATGTTTTGTTGCTTGTTGATTGCTTCTATTTGAACTTCATTTTACCCCTCTGCTTTTATATTGAGCTCAAATGTTTTACCCCAGAATACTGAATGAACCTACAAATGCAACAACTAAAACCCTCTCCTAGTTAGTAACATCTCTATAAACTACAGAAAAAGAAGAGTGTCAGTTTGATAAGACAATTTTCAAAATGTTAGTTGTGACATCTATGTCCAACTATATTGCTGAAAAAAACTGAAAGCACACTCTAAGAATATTCAGAAAAGGGAACTGGTAGATCCCTAGAAATTATACAGGTTCACTAAAAACAAGTTAAATCAAAATAAGTTAAGTTCCTTTTTTAAAATATGCTTATAAGACTAGTAAATCAGGAAAATATTATAGACATAGTTTATCTAGATTTCAGCAAGTCATCTGACAAAATTCTCCCATGACATCTTTGCAGGAGTGCCTACCCACACAGTACGTGCTTAAGTCAATGTCTGTTGAACTGAACTGAAGATGAAAGATAACTGGATAGCAGTAGAGTTATATACAATCTTGGCTAGATAAGTACTCTAACTAAAATGTTACGATTACTCTGTTGGAAGACAGTATCAGGTAGCATAATACTCAATTCTGTGCTTAGTTCTGTGTCCTGTTAATTATTTTTTCTGTATGGACAATGGCCTAAAACGAATGTTTACCAAAAATGCAGATGACACAAAACTGGGGAAAAATAGATAACGATAGATGAAAGAAGGAGGATTCAAAACAAACAGAAAATACTGAATCTCAAAACAAATTAAATGATATCCAATAATGGCAAAAGCAAAAACCTGCAATGAAGAGTCAACAATTCAACTGCTCAAGTCCAGAAGGGAAATATGAGTTAAAAGCAGTTCAAGTGGTAACAACTGAAGGATTGTATACTCTGCTTTAAGACTTAAAATGGGTCAAAGTGAATGCCATTATTAGGATGTCTTAAGAGAAGTATGGTGTTGACAACAGGGACCCACTGAATGGTAAGATCTCAAGTAGAATATTCAGCAGTTAACAATAATCTTAATTTGGACACCATAAAACTTGAATCACCAAGAAGGGACTCAAAGTAGTGACATACGTAAGGATTTGTTTAATGGATTTGGCATGGTTAACCTAGGAAAAAAGAATTTAAAGGACATGGTAGTAGTTTTTTTAAAGAATTGTAAAATTTAAAGAACTGTAAGAATTTAAGTCATGTAGATTCAGCAGGCAGAATTTAAAATATTTTATCAACATAATTAACATTGAGCAGATCAAAAATGTAAATGTCTGTCTGCCACCAGAAGTTTTCAAGCAAATAGAATAAATTGTTGGAATGCTGTCAGGAATCCTGCATAGAGGTGGTGGGTTAGGCTAGCTGACTTCTAAGGTCTTTTCCAACTTTAAGATTCTAAATAAATGAAATAAAAATGGATTTTAATGTTGAATACATTTCTAATAGTGAGCAGCTTTGTGAAAAAACCTCTGAATACAACAATTTTAAACCTTACTTAAATAGCTATCATCCTACAAAATCAAACTTCAAAAGTCTCGGGGATATTAATTTGGATAAAATGTTCCCTGTGGATTAGTTTTAAAAGTCCTCAATGAGTATAAGAAAGAAATATTTTTTAAAAAATAACTTTTATTTTATTTTTTGCTTTTTGGAGGGGGGAAGGTAGGGCAATTGGGGTTAAGTGACTTGCTCAAGGTCACATGGTTAGTTTTGTGTTAAGTGTCTGAGGTCTCATTTGAACTGGGGTCCTCCTGACTCCAGGGCCTGTGCTCTATTCACTGCACCACCTATCTGCCCCAAGAAAGAAATTTCTTAAGCATAATATCAGTAAACTACAGAATGGGAAGTAGCTTGCATGAGCAATGAAAATTACAGAATCACCAAAGACCTGACACCATATTCATTTAAATCTCTAAGTTAATCATCATCTCTAAGTATTTATATTATATGCACTAATCAATTTAAAAGAACCTTATCCAGACACTTAAAATGCCTTAAATTTTGAGCTATTTCCCCAGCAACAGCTTTGAGAAAGATCTCCCATACACACACAAGAGAAATTTTAAAAAATTTTTTTAAATTACCTACAGGCCATCCAAATACCATTTCAGAGTATATCTTTGCACACAGTTATAATGGAAAATAACACTGAGATGAATTTTGCTACAAAGCAGCCTCAGTTCTGTATTTAATCTCATTCAAGCACCATCAATAAAGTAATAAGGTGGTTGGATAGGTTAGCATTAAGCTTCTAACATCAAAATTTCCACATCAAAAATTTATTATTTTGTGGGCAGATCAAATAAATTAATTTTATCCCTTTAAAATCTGAAGTTATTTTATAAGGCTAGAGAGGTAAGAAAACACTCAAATGATAACAGGGGTAGAGAAAATAAAGTGTAAAAGTATTTGGGATGAAATTATTTCATCAGTGCCCAAGACCCCAGTTTAACATCCTAAAATGTTCTCTCAAAGTTGACTTGAAGCCTACAACATTTTCTTCTTCAAAACACAGAAATGGTAAAAAGAGATATATAGCTGAATCCTCCTCATATGGAATGGCCTAGAAAAAGGTATATTCATATAATTCTGTAAATGGAGCCAATAACACTAATTTACATTCTCATTTCAAAGATGTTTTGTTTAGTTTCAAGTTTCTGTTTCCCTACCACCTTATCAATCAGTATAGAGTTCATACAAAATAAAGTGCAAAGCACTAGGACTTGTAGAGTGAATCCTTCCAGAGTATGACCTCTGAGACTAGCCAAAAGCTCTAACTCTTCAGTAATTCATCTTGATACATTCAAGAAAATGATTCTTAATACCTCCATATATGTCACATTCAATCTTGATCACTTCCAATGTGTCAAAAAGGTTTTAACTAGTACACTATATATCAACGGTCCCTAAACTATTTTTTTGCTCATAGTCCAATATTATACTTTGCTGTGAGAAATCTGGTTAAATGGTATACAATTTATAACAATCACACATTCACATGCAGCTCACTCTAAGTTCTGTATAATTCCTAGCATACTCTGTGTACATCATCTGAGAACCAGTGGCATACACAATAGACTACATAGGCAGGCACTTAAAGAGAGATGTTTCCTGCTATGGTAACAGTAGTTAAGACTCTTATACTATTCAAAGATCTCTACAATGTCTCCAATCTTAAAGGCTCACATTTCTCATATAAATTAATGCTATGACCTCACCAAACTAAACTACTTTCTATTGCTCAAATAATGAAGCATCTTGCAGTAGATTAGAAGTAACACAAAATTTCTGTCAGAGAATCTGGTTTTGAATACCAGGTAGTTCTTTTTATTTTTTATTTTTTAAGGGGGAAGGCAAGGGAATTGGGGTTAAGTGACTTGGCCTAAGCTCACACAACTAGTAATGTAGTCAAGTGTCTGAGGTCACATTTGAACTCAGGGCCTCCTGACTTTAGGGCCAATGCTCTATTCACTGTGCCACCTAGCTGCTCCAACCAGGTGGTTCTTGTTCAAGGTCACACGAACACAGAATTTAACCTCTGGACCTCAATTTCATCAGCTGTAAAAGAAGGGAATTGGATAACCTTTAAGGACCCATGTAGTTACTACTCATATGCCCTTTACTTTGCAAGGTCCAAACTTGTTCAATACAGTCTCAAGCTCCTATGCCATCCCACTTCACCTGCCCCTATTAATCTGAAAGATGAATTTAATATTTGCACAATACCCAGACCACATGTTATCTCCTTGAAACCTTCCATAATCTACCTCTCATTCATCTTTACCTTTTTTTTGTAATTCTCTCTAATCATATTCTGGTTTGATTTTACAGCTATTGGGTATAAAAGCTTTAATGACACCAAATAGACTGTAAACTTGACAAATCTAATTTTATTTTTCAATGCCACCATCACCACTGCAAAACCTTAGAGTGAAAAATGATAACTAGAACTTAACAATTATTTGTTATATGAGAAAAACAAGAAATAAAAATGAACAGAAAAGTATCAGAAATCATTCTAATATGAAGTGCTTTTAAAGTGAAGTATAATAGCAAAACACTTACAAGAACATAAGAACGGGCTTTCAATTTGTTCCACGTTGGTAGATTTTAGAACTTGTTGAAGTCAAGATATCATGCTTCCTACCCAAGTAAATTGCCAAAAAAAACCCCAAAAGATAATTTATTGATTTGGAATTATACATTTTTTTAAAAGTTACTAAAGCATTTATAACCTTTGACCCTGCGATTCAACTGCTAAGCATATACCCTAAGATGATCAAAGACAAAAAAATAAAAGGTTCTTAATAATACTTTTTATAACAGAACTGAAAACAAATTAGAGTTCCATCAATTGAAGAATGCACAAACCAACTGTAATAGAATTGTTATCCAATGGCAAAATTATGACTCTGCCATAAGAAATGAGTAATATGAAAAATTCAAAGATGCCTATCTAAAGACTTAAACTAAACAAAATTCACAAGGTTTACAATGGAAATGGAAGGAACTAAAGGAGGGGGAAAAGCAACTCACTAAATAAACATTTTATGTATGTTCATTAATGGCAACCTTGACCCAGAAGAGAGTTATCTCCTTTGCAGGTGTGAGGGGTTATGATATAGAAAACTGAACATATTGTCCATCTTGGTTGGTTAATATGTTGTTTAGTTTTGCAGAACTACCTTTCTTTCACCTCTTTTAAAAAAACATTCTTTGTTACAAGGGAAGGTTCACAAAGAAGGAAGAATACATTTGGACATTATAGTGATATAAAAATAAAAGATAAATAAAATTAAGAACTGCAAAAGAAAAAACTTAAAAAAAAAAGGAAAACCTAATCTAATACAGCAAGTAACATTTCAGTAATTCCTCATTAAGTGGACTACAGCTAGAATTATAAAATATTTATGATAAGTTTTATTACCTTCAAGTAAAAATTTACTACAACTAATAAAATATAAGGTAAAGGCTATAGAAACCTAAATTTTACCACTAATATTTTAATTAAACTAAACAGTCAAAAATGATCATCTTCCCATATACAAATAGTTTTCGTTAATCCTTTTTGACCACTCTATGTCCAATACCACTTGATTAGAAGATCTGGGTTCTAATTCTAATTCTCACTAAATCACCATGGACAAGTAAATAAAAATCATTAGACTTCATAATTTCTTTTACCTATTCTTAAAAAAGGAGTCTGAGGGGGGAGCAGAAAGGTCAGACAATAAATGTTCTTGAATATACAAATGAACTAAAAAGGACTTTATGAAAGGAGATACTATGTACCTCCAGAGGAAAAAAACTAATATATGAAAGTAAGTATTATATAGTTTCACAAACATGTGTGTCAAATGTTGGCCTTGTCTAGTGCAGGGTTGGGAGACAGTTCAAAACTCAAAATATAACCAAAAATAAATTTAAAAAAAAATTTTTTAATGTTCTCTAAAATTTCATTGTCCATGATTTTATTGTCATATATCTTGAAAAGATCAGTTCCAGACTCAAACTGTAAGAGACATCCCTTCTACAATGTCTCTGTAACATGATCATACAGTTGCCACATTGAGATCTCCTGCAAAGGGGAATTGCCTCTTAAGGCGATTCGTGCCATTTGGGGCACCTCCAACTGTCAGCAACATTTTCCTTAGATGGAGTTGAAATCTCCCACTGCTCCAAGTTCTGCCCTCCCAGGGCCAAACTGATGAGTCTGATCTCTCCCTTCCATATGACTGTCCTTAAAGCACTTTTAACAGTTATCATGTACCCATAATATCTTTTTATCCATTCAAAACATCCCCAGCTCCTTCAACCAATCCTCATATTCCATGGTATCCAAACACCCTCCTCATCTTCCTGGTCAACATCTTCTGAAACAGCCCTAGTTTGTCTACAACATTTCTGAAATACAATACTAAAAATTCAACACAACAATCGAGATATAGTCTGACCAGGGCAGTATGTAGTAGTACTATCACTTTCCTCATTCTAGACAGTAGACCTCTCAATTCAGTTATAACATTACCATCAGCTTAGATGGCTAAATTGTCACAGACTTCTCATTTTGAACATGTAGTCCACTAAACTCCCTGGACCTTTTACACATGAATCCAATCCAGTTCAGTAATGTCCTCCATATCCCATATCTGTGCAATCTGTAAAACCAAATTAAGAACTTTACAGTCATTTCTAATGAATTCAATCTAAATCAATTCTGTCTATTCTTATACCGTGGCAAGATCTTTTTGCATGGTTCTGCTATCCAGTGTATTAATCTTAGATATGTACCTTAAGTAAGCACTTCTTGAGGTAATAACTGTTTCGTTGTTTGTATTTATGATTGCTGACTAATTTTCCCCTCTTAGTTCTGTGTTATCTAAAAACTTGATTAGCAGTCCATCTATGCCTTTTATCATTTAAGTTTATGATCAATAACGTTGAACAAGAGTCTTCCAAAAGCCGACTGCTAGAAGACCCCCTTTAAGCTAATATGCACCCATTAATGACAACTCTTTGGGTACAACAATTCAACCAGTTCCAAATCTATACACATTTATGTATGTATATCTTCAAACATATACTCACATCTCTTCATCATAGCCACAAGTAGAACATGAGTGATTCCATCAAATGATTTACTGAAATTAAAGTGTACTATATCTACAAATCTAAAATATATATAAATAAAATATATGTTTCAGTATGGAAATTCTACTAATACTGAGTAAAACCTAGTATGACTTTTTAAGTACTAGGGAACTACCTGAAATACATAAAAATTAGGTAACTTGAAGGGTTGCACTACTAGTAAATATCGGAAGGGATACTTCAACACGGAAAACATCAAACCCAGTATTTTATCCATCATGCCATCCTATCTCTATCAGTTTATGGATTAATAATCCTGTCAAAAAAATCAATGAGGTTAGTATGACATGACTTTGTAAAGTCATCAGGATTCAGTTATTTCCCTAAGTGTTCTTTTAAAAATCCTTTTAATGTTTTAGAATTTTGCCAGGCATCAACTGAAAATTAAGGCAATATTTGTCTTTCTCCATTCTAATAACACCTTTCCTATTCCCCATGATCAATACAGTCCTTGGATTTCTTGGACTGCACCTAAACTGGGAGATGTAGCAGAGAGAGCAGTGGGTCTAGAGTCAGGAAATCTTGGAAAATCCAGGTTCAGACGCTTACTATATGACTCTAGGCAAATGACTTAATCCTCTTTTTGCTTCAGCTTCCTCAAACATAAAACAGGAATAACACTTAACTTCCCAGGGCTGTTTTGCCAATCAAGTGAGATAATATTTGTAAAATGCTTAACACAATTATGCTGTTACATAGTACTGGCTTAACAAGTATTTGTTTCCTTCTTTTTTTTCTTTCCTATAAAAATTTAAGTTATTTTAGGCACATAGATGGCACAATGGATAGAATGCTGGGCCTGAAGGAAAGACCTGAGTTCAAAAACAGCCTCAGAAACTTACTGGTTATGGGACCTTGAACAAATGAGTTAACCCGTAAGCTTCAATTCCTTCAACTGCAAAATGGGGATAACAATAGCAAATTTTGCACAAGGTTGTTGTGAGGATCAAATAAGATATTTTTAAAGTGATGAGAGTCTTAGACTGTGCCTGGCACATAATAAGCACTTAGTTAATATGTTTTCTTCCCCCTTTATCCCCTTCTATTGCTCTCTTTTAACTATTCTGTTCCTCGTAAATAAGGTATATACTTCCTGAGCCATGTGGCAGTCATGAATTTCACCCACATCAAGTCCTCGTAATAGGACTGAATTTGCATTCTCCATTAGGCTTAGTTTATCCTGTACATAGGCATCTAAAATCACAAGATTTTTTTTGGTGAGCTCTCTTCTTCACTATTTTCTCTAGTAAATCACTCACTGATCTTTTCTACGCTTGCCTTCCAATTTGCTTCTCTATACAGTACCTGAACTGGAAATACACATGGGAATCTTTCTCTTTCCTCTCTCTTTTTGGGTAAAAGACTTCATTAAATTCGCAAAACTCCAGGAAATTCAATTTTTGCCAATTTTCATTAAGTACATTTCATCCCTGACAATTATTCTTATATTTTAACCTGTAATCCAGAAATCTAAATCTTACACATCTCATCTGACAGGTTCAAATTCTGCTTCTTAACACTTACTTGTTATATAAATACAGGAGTCACATAATCTACTCTAGAAGGCTCACTTCCTTCCTTTGTAAGGTTAGGCACTTGTCTCTCAAAAAACTTTGATCACTCTAATCAGATAAAGTATACAAAAGTGTTTTGGAAATCTCAAAATATATATAAATTTAAACCATTCTCATGTTTTCACCAAGAATGACCAAAATGTGTACATTGGATAGTATCCAAAAATTGGAATATATATTTTTAAGTAAAATCCAGCTAAAAGCAGAATGTATTCACTTTTAAATTGTTTTGCTTTTTTGTGAAAAATTTTTGAACCTTGATCCTCTAAAACAGCTCGACAGTTCACTTCCAAGTTCTTTTTACAAGTGTCACCTGTAGCATAGATTTCTTTTGCATGTATTTGTTGAGAACAAGACAGTCTTGTCACATAATACATGGGACCTGGAAGGCAAAGTGTCCAAATATGGGTCCACCATTGTAAATGAGGGGAAAAAAAATCACTATAAAAAACTCTATTAATTGGGGGAGGAGAAGAGGTGTCAGAATAATTTACCTTAGGTGCACATCAACAATAATCTCTGAATATTTGTTCAATTGCTTTTCCATTTTCTTAAGTGATATTCCACCAAATCTTTGGGCCTGCTATTCTTCTGTGTTGTTTGGTAAAGGTTATATTTAAGATGGAGCTTTCTAGCTGAAATAGTTTCTGGATTCTTTTAATCTCCTCATTCTGACAACTGCTTTGTATTCAGGTCAAACTTACCTAGAAAATAGTAGTAATTCCAATGTCCTTTCTCATACATTTAATTACTCAAATGGATCTATACTGATTCCGAAGTTCCTTCCAACAATGTAGAAGGCAATCTACCTAATCTTGCCCATCCTGTACATGTCCAGTTACTCCCCAAAGTTCAACACATGAGGTCCACACAACAAGCTGGATGACCTGGCTCTCTCCCAGTATTATACGGCTTATCAGTTGATCATTCTGGGTGTCTCTGGGTGTCTACCTGTCAACTCTCATTCCTGGCACAGTAACAAGTCATGTTCTTTTCTCATCATACAGTTCCCTGATGAGAACTGCTGTTCACTCCTGTCTTTCTTAATTTCCTCATTATTTATATGTTGCATCCAGCTCACATCCACTACATGTCTCTCTACTGTCCTGTGTAGGGCATTTCTAGTTCTCTGGAAGCAGTAGTGTTCTACATCTCATTGCCACAAAAGAACACAAAAAAACCACAATACCATCCACATTTATTGAGAACCTACTATGTGCCTGACAGTGCTGAGTGCACATGAAAAAGTCCTTGACTTCAAAAAACGTACAATCTAACGGGGAAAAGGGAAGAAAAGGTATGATGATGGAGCTGAAACTAAGCAGTGCAGTTAGTGCAGTGGTTCTCAACCTTCCTAATGCCCTTTAATACTCATATGTGGGCGTATCTGCATGTGGGTGGACCCACCTGGAGACAGACAGAGGAGCGGTGTCTTGTTCCTAAGACCATCGGAAATATGTGTTTTCCGATGGTCTTAGGTGACCCCTGTGAAAGGGTCTTTCAACCCCCAAAGGGGTCGTGACCCACAGGTTGAGAGCAGCTGAGTTAGTGGGAAAGGAAAGAGTTAGCTTAGCTTCTGGGCCCTCTTTAAAGAGAGGTTTGGGAGAAATTTTATGCTGTCCTCCAGGTTCTCCAATCAGAAGGACATAAGCAACTGAGGGCAATGATGATGTGTGAATAGCAAGATGAAACAAACAATTTCCTGGAGAAAAATGGTAGAATTAAAAAGATGTGAAGTAGGGTCACTAAATATACAATTTCCTGCAAAAAATCCAATCTGTTCTCCTGTCCACTTTTTCAACTGAGTCCTGCTCTCTTGTCCTTCCACAAATATAAAGGACTGTTGGACTGGGTGCAAATCTAAATATGTGTCCTCTTGGTCTTTCTTATGTGGACAGGTCAAACTCCTTTAAATGATTCCAGATCTCTTCTTAAGAGACTGCAATATTCTGGCTCTTCATGCAATCAGCACAATTCACCTGCCAACATGAAGGACCATAACACCCACAAGGAATCTCTCTTTGATCTAGATTTTGTACCGTTATCTCCTTTGTCACTTAGGACAGTATCTGGCACATAGTAAGCACTTAAATACTTGTTAGCCTACCTGCCTACCATCACAGTGATGAATGGCTTTGGCACATATACATCTCCTTGTTTTATGCCTCACAGATTATTAACAAAAATTCAGTGAAAATGGTTATTTATGCTGCATCTTCTAAGCAATCTCGAATGATGTTGATATAGGGGCAAGAGACATCTTGATGTAAAAGAGCAAGAAAGTGTTGTTTTATTACATGCTTTTTCATAAAAAAAAAAAACTACAAAGATAATGTGATGCTTATATTCTCCAGACATCAGAGGTGTCAAACATACAGCCCACAACAATCCAAGTGCAACTCAAACCACATTAAAAAGTAATTGGGAAATATTTAACAAAATAAATAAAAATAAAATAGAACACAAATAATGTTGATTTTTTAAGTCAAAATGCAATCCACAAGGGTCCTTATTTACAGTTTAGTGGCCCCTTTCTATGAGTGTGACACCATGGTGAAAAGGTAAAGATTTTTGCATACTGCTTTCAAAAACCTGCTTATTTCCTAATAACCTCATCAAGGATCTTGATTCATGATGTACACATGACTCTTGAGATTTTGTACCAATGGGAGACAAGCATATAGATGAGTAATTGTTCTTTTCCCCTTTCTTCAGTGTCAATAAGGCCATACCCTTGACATCTTCCTTATCTTTGATACTCTATCAGTGTGCTCAGACCATCATCACAACCAACATGTATCTCCTTTATACATGCTTGGTCCAATCTGGATGCTCTTCCTGCCTTTGTTCTTTTTAGTGCCATTTCTACCTCCTCAATATTATTAAGTACAGCTGATACTAGGGTCCAAATGTGGTAATCCCAATGTCCTTGATAAACAAAATAGTTTATTTTAAATGGTGTTTACAAGTATTTTTCACATTTCTTCTGCTTTTAAGTTTTCCTTCCATTTTCATCCCTGAAATTACTTAAAGATTAATTTGCTTTGTTTTATAGAGTACTAGAAGGCAACTAGGTGCATAGTACACAGAATGCTGGGCCTGGATTCAAGAAGACTCATCTTCGTGAATTCAAATCTGGCCTCAGATGTTTACTAGCTGTATAACTCTGGGTAAGTCACTTAACCCCGTTTGCCTCAGCTCCACATCTGTAAAATGGAAAACCTCTCCAGTATCTTTACCAAGAAAATCCCAAATGGGGTCAAAAAGAGTCAGACACAATTAAAAAACAAATCAACATAGAATTTTGGAGTTGGAATTAGAAAGACCTACATTCAAAGTCTGTGTCTGACACTGCCTGTCGGATTTTGGACAAATCACTAACCTCTTTCAACCTCAATTTCTTCCTCTATAAAATGGTGATATTAATAACAACTACCTCACAGGCTTGTTGTGAGGATCAAAGGGGATGATATAAATTATTTTGTAAACTTTCAAGTGCTTTAGAAATTATTATCACAATGCTATAATAATTCTAATAATTATTATCATCCTTACTAATATTTTACAAATAAGTCTATATTCTAACCAGGTATTACCATTGGCAACTATCTTCAGCCATTTGGCAAGCAAGTCTCAGGTTTGATAAGGCATTTTCAAGCTATTTTTCCTTCTTGTAACAATTACACTGGTTAAACTTCTGAATTAATCATAATTAGTCTCAAAGACATTTTTATTATCCATGTCCCATTTTTTTCTTTAATTTTTTAAAATTATAAACTTATGATTAACCAAAACGGGTATTTCAGTGTGCAAATAAAGGAGTCATAATCAAACAATGAACTCAGATTTTTTTAGTTTATATTAAATTTAACCAGTTAATTTTTTTAAAAATGCCTTCTATGTCTCCTTTTAAATTTATTTATATATTATTCTGTAATAATTTTTAATTTTAAGTAAATCATCATTTTATCTCCTCTTCACCTCTACATTTTCTCATATTACTATTTCTAACATTTCTAGAATTATATCAAACCTCATTTATGATTTTATAACTTATTATGTTTCAAATGTACATAGCACCTTTTGCATCATTATTTGTTATTCCCATTCTTTTATGGTGTGGATTCTCTTATTACTATCTTATTTTTAATATCAAGAAATTGAAGGGACTTTTATATGACAGTAGTTGTTATGAAGCTGCATAAATTTTCTCAGTGGGCAACAAAAAAGTACTGTAAATTCATGATTTTGTTGTTTTTCAAAACAACAATATCCATATATTCAAATAAATCTATGATGTCATGATGATGATTACAACTGATGATCACTACTACTAACACCACCAGCACCTACCAAGGAAAAACTACAGTACAGGATATAGAGTAAAATAAGTCTTAGTGCAATTTTAAACTCTGATAGCTTGTATAGTAATTTCTCCTTAATCCCCAAAGAAGAGGAGTCTAGCATCTCACACCTAGGAAAATTTAGTAACTTTCTCCTTATATTTAGCTGCATTCTCTAATGTATCTTAAACATTAATGCTAGACTAGTCTTCCAAAAATTGCCAATTTCATCCAGTAAATTCCCTACCCAAGAACCTCAACTGACTCCTCAATGTCTTTAGGAGAAAGTCCAAAGTGTTCAGAATCTAGCATTCATGGTTCCCTACAACATCTTATCTAGATGACTCCCACTACTCCCCACTAAAAATTCCTTCTCTGTAGCCAAATGGTCTTACTCAATGGCCCCTTACAAACAGGTCTAATCCCTGACTTCAAACCTTCACTCCCTTATTAGAAGCCTGTTCTTTTTTCCTTAGGCCTTAGCCATTCTTCAGAGCCCAGATCAAGTTCTCAATAGCCCTTCCTGAATGCATTCATCCCAAAGTAATTTCCTTCTTCTCTAAAGTTACATTACTTTACATTTTTATATGATGACTAAAGTCCTACACATACAAACCCTAAAAATAAATTATACAAGTAGAAGAGAAGAAAAGCATGATAAAAAATTATTTCTTAAAATGTTGGGAAGTTCAATGATCAGCAGAATGAAAACAGCACCCCCCCCAAAAGCTAAACATCTTGAAAGACAAATTAATAGGTACAATATGTCTAGATGGTGTCAGGTTCTAGGCATCACATTTTAGAAAAAGACCCAAAATGGAAATGTGACTAAGATAACAATGGGGGTACGGTGGAAAACACAATGGATTCAAAGATAAAGGGGTTAGGTGAAAGTCCTGGCTCTGCTTCTTATTTACCTGTGTCACCTTGAGAAAGTAGCTTAATCTCCCTTGAAGTCATTTTCTCATCTGTAAGAGGTTGTCCTAGATAACTTCGAAGGTGCTTTCTGCTATCAATCTATGAACTTTACATTGATAGTCTATAGTCAGTACCATGAAATAAATATGAAGTGACTGAGGAGTAATAGGTCAGCTACCACACTGATGGTAAATTCTTCAACTTGAAAAGGCTACAAGCCAAGACCAAAGTGGAAAGAGTGTGGGTGCATGATTTTCTCTTTGTGGATGATTGTGCACTCAATGCAGCCTCTGAAGCTGAGATGCCACAATGTACAGATCAATTCTCTGCTGCTTGTGCTAATTTTGATCTAACAATTAATACCAAGAAAACTCAGGTGTTCCATCAACCAGCACCACACCATCCAAATATGGAATCATTGGTTACAGCAAATGGAGAAGTTTTTAATGCTGTGGATAAGTTCACTTACCTTGGTAGCGTACTTTCCAGAGATGTACACATTGATAATGAGGTTGAAGCAAGCATTGGCAGAGCTAGCTCAATGTCTGAGAGGCTCCAAAGGAAAGTATGGGAGAGTAGAGGTATTAGAATGACTACTAAACAAACTGAAAACCTACAGAGCTATGGTGCTGACCTCATGGTTATATGCCTGTGAAACCTGGACAGTCTATCAGCACCATGCCAGGAAACTGAATCCCTTCCATTTTAATTGTCTTAGCAAGATTCTGAAGGTCACCTGGCAGGATAAGGTACCAGACACTGAAATCTTTATCAAACTATAAACTGCTAAGCATTCAAACTCTGCTTCAGACAGTACAACTCCAATGTGCTGGCCACATTGTTCAAATGCAAATGCTTGCCAAAAAGACTGTTTTATGGAGAACTCACACAGGGCAAGCGTTCACATGGTGGTCACAAGAATCAAGTAAGTGTGTCAAGTGTTTGAGGCCGAATTTGAGCTCAGGTCCTCCTGACTCCAGGACTGGTGCTCTATTCACTCTGTCACCTAGCTGCCCCTCAAAGTCTCTCTTTGGAATTCATTGTGTGATATGGGAAACACTGGCACAGGACTGCTCAGCATGGTGTGCCCACATCAAAGAACATACTGTGCTCTACCAAGCAAAGCAAAATTGAAACAGCTCAAAGGAAGTGCAGTAAGTGGAAGTTTAGAGTGTCCATCCCAAATGTTCACTCAGAATATTTGTGTCTGACCTGTGGTAGAGCATTCCAAGCTCATATTAGTCTCATCAGCCACAATCAGACACACTGAAACTTGACTCTAGCATAATGATGTCATTTGGTTCACTTCGAGAACGAAGAACAATAGTCAAGTAGTAGAAGGGTTAATGGTGGAAAAATGAACATATATATTCCCTTGATGCCCTAGGGCAGAACTTGGAAAAACGTAGTTGAAATTGAAAAGAAGCAGGTTCAATGTAAGGAAAACAGTGAGAGTTGCCTAAAAGTAGAATAAGCTACAACAGGATAACTGCAAAAGGCTTCCCCTAATTGGAGGTGTAAAGGCAGAACTTATCAGGGACATTATTGCGACGATTCCTGTTCAGATACAAGTCGGACTGAAAAGGTCTCTGACATTCCTTCCAACTCTGACATTCTTTGATCCTGGGACTTTATATGTGGTCTGTATTATTTATTTGACCACTTAATCACACTTAAATCATAAACTGTCCTATACTATAAAAAGACTTACATTATCTAATCAGTCATTTGGTTAGCATTTATTAAACACTATATACTAAACACTGTGATAAACACTGTGGATACAAAGGAAGAAAAAATAGGTACATGCTCTCAAGGAACTCATGTTCAAATGGGGGACACAAGATGCAAAAAACTATGCAAATACAGGATACAGTATAAAGACAAAGTAATCTCAGAGTCCAGAAGATTTTTTAAGGATGGGGAGGCAAAGAGGGGGAAGAGAGATATGAATGTATTTGTAGGTAGCAGAAAAAGGCCAGTAGATATGGGAATTAATATTAGAAAAAGTAAGGATGATTACAGATACAATAGGTTAAAGAAAACAGAAGGGGATTGGTATCGAGATGGCATGCACAGTAGTTTACATTAGCAAGAAGGCCCAGACTCAATAAATATTTACAAATAAATAAAAGCTGACATTTACAAAGCTTGTTACCTCAGTTGAGGCCAGAACAGAAATTACTGGAGTGCACTGTGTGCAAATGTATGAATGTTCTCTTAATTTATGCCCTCAGAAATGAGTTACTATGTCTAGTTCAGTCCCCCACTAATTTCCTTTGCAAGTAATATTCAATTCAATAAACATTTATTAAGTACCTACTATGTGCCAAGCACTGTCCTAAGCATTAAGTAAAAGGTCAAATTTAATATGGTCTAGCTGATCAAAAGTTGCCAATTAATAAGTTTTCTTTCATTTCCATGTTCCAATTAAGAGCTCAAAATAGCAGTGCTTTAATCTGGTTTTATGAAATTCTTTAAAAGAATAATTCTGTACAACAAATGCTCCCATTTCCTGTCTGTCTAAAGGCCACATTCTCTGTACAGCAGGAAAGAGAGAGGTAAATTGAAACAAAACTTTTCCATGCTCTTCTACAGAAGCTGTGAAATATAGGTAATGCAGAGATTGCTGACCAAGCAGTCAAAAAAGACTTGAATTCAAATTCTAGCTTACTGTGTGACTACAGGCAAATCTCAAACTCTCAGTCTCTTTCTTCAGACCTGCAGTATCAACTCCAGAGTTGTAACCCTAAAAGCACTATGTCGATGAAAAATATTAATTTTTGTTGATGTTAAAGAGAAATTTACCCATCAGCTCCATTTATATTGCCCCCTAATGACACCAGAAAAAAGCTATGTACATATATACGTACACACACACAAATACTCCTGAGCCACTTATTAAGAAACAGAGAAAGATCCAGGAGTTTAGAGTAGGGGACTATGGGCACAACATTAGCTACTTTATTTTGGGGAGTACACAGGAAGTGGAATTCATTAGGAAAAGGCAAGTAACATTCAATCAAACAAGAAGCATTAATTAACCCATCTACTATGCCAGGTACTATGCAACGGTCTAGAGATACAAAAATAAAACAATCTCTCATCTCAAAATGATTACCTGTCACATGACAAAATATGTATGTATATACATAAATATGCACAAAACAAATACAAAGTAATTTGCATGGGGGGAGAGAGAAGGGTGGGACTAGGAAAGACCTGAGCTTGGAAAGAATCTAGGAATTCTAAGAGACAGCAGTGAGGAGAGAATGCATTCTAGGCACTGGGACAGTCTGTGCAAAGGCAGAAGAAACAAGAGATAGACTGCAGTATGTGAGAAACAGCAAAAAAACTAGTTTGGGTATTAAAAGTGTGTAAAAGAGAATAAGTTAGAAAGGTAGGATGGAAAGCCAAGGCCATGAAAGGCTTTAAAAGCCAAACAGAGGTGTCTTTGATCCCAGAGGCAGTAGAGAATTATTGAGCAGGAAAGTGATCTGATTCTGGCAATCCATTAATTTTGGTAAAGTTCCACCATAACTAAATAATTTATATGTCCTGTACGGTTTATCTTAATAGTTTTTTAATCAATAGTAACAAGATAGGAACAGAAGAGTAAAGAAACACTGATAACAGTGCTAGAGGGGAGATATTAAGCAATTCCTAGCATAAAGAGCTTGATGAAGAATGGTTAAGTAGGAAAGGAGGGCAGGAAAGGAAGCTCACAATAACAGTAATATAACAAAGGTGGATTTTGCAAAGACACACTGCTGAGATTATGATTTAACAGAAAATTCTTCCCCCCACCCCCCCACTAACAACTGTTAGACCTCAGAAGTTAGTCAGAACAGATTAAAAACCAACAGCACAATCGGCAAAACATCCACATGGGAGAGAGTTAAGACAGAGGTACCTGTGGAACTAAGATGATTGGCAGTGTTTTTTTTTTCCCTACCAAAAACTCTTACCACTTCCCTGAATCAAAATTCCGATACTGAAAATTATATACTGCATAACCTCGTTGTTATCTGGTGTTTGGTAGAGTTTCAAACGTTAACTACCCATGTGTCACTAAAGTGGGAAAAAAAACTATCAAGTATCAAACACCAAATATTTAATTTAGCATAACATGTCAGATTCCCCAAACAGATCTATAAATATGATGGAATTTAACCTATGCAAAAAACTTTCTAAAGAAGTGATTAGCAACAAAATTAAACAAGGATAAATAGTAAACTTGATAGGTTACCACCCCAGAAAGAAAAGTAACGTCTGCAAAACTATCTAAATTTTGGAGCACACCTATCACATGACCTTGTCTAAAGTCAAACATTTATTATTTGTGCAACTGTTCCCTTACAGAAACAATTAAGATATCTTGTCCACACCAATTCTATTTCTGTGATTTACTTTCTGTAACAGACTTTATAAATGATACTATCTAAGTAAACAGGACTAATTAACTGAGAGAAAAGAAACCACACACACAAATACTAAAAGTACCCTAACAATTTTTAAAATAAGAAATAATTCTAGTCCATTTCATAAATGTTCATTCAATTTGAATAACATCATTTGGCAAGTTTTGCCAAAAGTTGAAAAGAATTAAATCTATGCCAAGGTTTTTTGTTTTTTTAAAAAACAGTAAGTATAAATAGGAGAAATATTCTTGACATCTCTTCAAAGGACATTTTCCTTACCTGTTTTTTCTTTCCTATTTAAGAACAGAAAACAACATACTACAAATCTACCTTGCTAATACAGTATATAGTATCTAAAACTTACTAGTCTACATTTAGAAACTTAGCCCACCAGAATGTCCACAGATAGTTAAATGAAAAAAAGCTAGATAAAATCTGTATTCTCTACCTCCTCCAAGATAGCCTAACCCACACAAGAACTCTGCTCTGAGCAGCCAAATTCTTGGGAAACTTGGCTATAACTGGTAAAATAAGGCAGATTGATGTGAGAAGTATAAACAGACTTCTGTTTTACTTTTCAAAGGGAACCAATGAGAAACAAAAAGTAAGGAGGGCTCGCCCCAATCCTCTACTAATTTTCAAACAATTTGAAGGTTTTTTCAACATGTCCTAGGGTCTTGGGAGAACTACACTTTGACCAATGCCCCTCTAGTTGTTTAGATTATTATCATTAAAGATTTCAATTGTTTTATTTTAGGTACAGGGTTTGCTTGCCACATAAAACATCTTACTTTTCCCAGCAGCCAAAACCCAAACATAAAAAAAATACAAACAAAATTAATCAGAATGAAGAGAGATGACGTTGCTTCTTTTTTTATATACATATTTTATTTTATTTATTTTAGTTTACATCATTCATTTCCACGAGATTTTGAGTTACAAACTTTCTCCTCATCTTTCCCCTACCCCCCCCTCAAAACAGCCATCCCCTTGTATGACCCCTCCCCCAATCTATTCTCTCCTATG
>CM053580.1:477245803-477278443 GCA_028627135.1 Pseudochirops cupreus
GAGAAAATATGTAACCCAAAAAAAATTTAATAAAATAAATTTATTATTAATAAAAAAAATAAAATAGCAAAAAATATATATGTATATATATATATATACAATTTATATTATTATTATTATTATTAACTACATCCAACTGGGACTTAAGATACACAGGCACTGTGGTAGGGAGATCCATCCTGCCCTACTGGAAAGTCAGAGGGGTGATGGGGGAGGACATAGGAGAGAATAGATTGGGGGAGGGGTTATACAATGGGATGGCTGTTTTGGGGTGGTGGGTAGGGGAAAGATGTGGAGAAAATTTGTAACTCATAATCTCGTGGAAATGAATGATGTAAACTAAAATAAATAAAAGTTAAAATAAAAAAAAAAACCAAAATAAATAAATAAAGATAATTGGTAGGCACTGGTGAGCACCAAATAATATTATAAAACATTAAATAGATTTTATTTTAGGGAACTAAAAAAGGTGTTCTTGATGTGAGAGTTATCACTGATAGTTATCTATGAACAGACAGATCATTGACTCATCAGAGCTAAGTTAAAAATTTATCAAAATGAATAATAAAGAAAGTATGCAGTATAAAAAAACCCCAACATTTTGGCTTCCAACTCTGTCACTTGGTCGAAATCACCATCTTCAAAAAATTACTAATAATCACTTAATTTCTAAGTTCAATGGTCTTTTCTCAGTTTTCATTCTTCTAACCTATCTATAGCATTTGACACTCGATAAATTTCTCCTCCTTAATACTCTCTTTTCTCTGGGTTTTTGTGACACTTTTCTTTCATGGTTCTCTTCCTATTTGTCTGACATTACTTCTCAGTCTCCTTTGTTGGTTCATCATATCATACCTCTAATTTTGGGTATTCCCCAAGGTTCTTTCCTATGGCCTCTTCACTTGTCCCTCTAAATTTTCTCTTGGTAACCTTATTAGCTTCTGTGGTTTAACTATCATTTCTATTCAGGTGATTTGTAGCTATCTATCTATCTATCTATCTATCTATCTATCTATCTATCTATCTAATAGATAGATGTCAATAACATATGTATAGTATATAAAGAAATACAGACAAAAACATATATGTATATGTATACATGTCTCTGTGTGTATTCAAACACACAAATACATAGATAGGTGTCACAAATGGTTAAATTGAATTCCTAGGGGATAGGTAGAATGAGGGGGGAAAAGGCTTTTATTTAATAGTCGTAATTTCCTTATTTCATACATTCAACTGCCTATAGGTCAGGATGTTACAGGTGGGTTTTAAAAAAAATAAAAATCAATTAACCTTGGTAATTTGTGTCTGTGTGTGTGCATCTAGATATAGATATAGAAATATACACACATACACGCACATATATATACACATACATATATACATATGCATATATCTACATATATACAGACTCAATCTCTCTCCTGAGCTTCAGTTCTAATTCAGTCCAATTTTTTTATCAGACTTTTCAAACTGGTTGTCCTAGAAACCTGTCTAAATTTAATTCAACATATCTAAAACTGAAATCACTATCTTTCTCCCCAAACCCTCTCCTTTTCCATACTTCTCTATTTCTTCTGATGGCACTACCATCCTTTTAGCACCTCAGAAATATACCTTTAACATTAACCTGGACTCCTCACTGTCCCTCACCCCACACATCAAATCAATTGCCACAGCTTGTTGCTGTTTCTATCTTCATGACATTTGTCTTATCAAACCCTTTCTTTCCACAGCTACCGCCTTAGTTTAGGTCCTCATCATCTCTCATCTGGATGACTGAAACACCCTCTTAATTGATTTCCCTGCCCCAAGTCTCTCTCCATTCCAGTCCATCCTACATCAAGCTACCAAAGTAATTTTCTTTAAGCACAGATTTGATCATATACCTCTCTTACTCAGTCAACTCCTATGGCTTCCTATTACTCCTAGGAAAACATAGAAACTGTTTGGTTTTTAAAGCTCTACACAACTTGGCGCCAACCTGTCTTTCCAGTCTCATTAGACATTATTTCCAACATCTTTCACTTTGTGATCTAGCCATTGGTATTCTCTCTGTTCCCCTCATAGGATACCCCATCACCTATCTTCATGCCTTTTGATTGGCTATCAACCATTGCTGGATTATACTTCCTTCTTACCACAGCCTGAGAGAGTCCCTCCTTTTCTTTGAGACAAACCTCAAGCACCACTCTCTGCACTAAACCTTTCCTAACTGCTTAAACTGCTAACCAATCAATAAGTCAGTCAGTCAACTAGCATTTATTAAGCCCTTACAAAATGCCAAACAGCGGGATAAGCCAAGATGGCAAACAAAAGGCAGGGACTCACCTGAGCTCTCCTAAATTCCCCTCCAAACAACTTTAAAATAATGCCTTAAATAAAATTCTGGAGTGGCAGGAAGAACCAACAAAATATGAATTTATAACCCATACAACTTAAAAGGTTGGCAGGAAATATCTGTCTCAACAAGGTGGTGATTGGACCTGGATCGTAGTGTAGGACAGGCTGGGATGCCAGCAGGAGACCTTGGAGGTGGCTGCCTGATCAGCAGCAGTAGTTTCAGGAGTTTTTAACCAACAAATGGAAAGGGGGTCAGACAATTGCTGCTCAGAAGTAGATAAGAGGGGACCTTGGCAGGCAATGGGTGCAGTACTCTGTTGCATTGCCCATACACAGTTCTGGGTTGCAGTCCCAAGGTGAACATGAGCACTAGCTCACTAGGACTTGTGGTTGCAGGGATTCAGGGACCCTGGTCGCAGTTTTGGAGAAGAAGAGTGCTTATGGTCACTTATACACCAGCACACAGGCCAGAAGAGCAGTGACCACAACTCTCCTTCAATCATACCACCTAAGAAGAACAAAAAACCTACAGAACCCCAGAACTAGCTCTAAAAACAGTAGTAAGAAAGGCCTGAAGTTTGGGATAGCATCCTCTCCATTTTAGGATCAAATCCCAACTATAACATAAACTTATAAGTTAAGGAATAGGCTGGAAAATGAGTAAACAATTAAAAAACAGAATTTAACCATAGAAAGTTACTATATTGACAGGAAAGACCAAGACACAAACTCAGAAGAAGATAATGAGGTCAAAACAGCTACATGTAGAGCTTCAAAGACAAAAATGTGAATTGGTCACAGGTTCAAAAAGAATTCCTTGAAGAGCTCAAAAAGATTTTAAAAATCAAATAAGAGAGGTAGGGGGAAAATGGGGAAAAGAAATGAGAACGATGTAAGAAAATTATGGAAAGAGAGTCAACAGCTTGCTAAAGGAAGTGCAAAAAAATACTGAAGAAAAAATTTTTTAAATTGCCAAATAGAAAAAGAGGTACAAAAATTTACTGAAAAAAAATTCATTAAAAATTAGAATCAGGCAAGTAGAAGCTAATGACTCCATGAGACATCAAGAAACAATAAAACACAATCAAAAGAAGAAAAAAAGAAGAAAATGTAAAATATCTCATTAGAAAAAAAATTGTTCCAAAAAATAGACCAAGGAAAGGTAATTTAAGAATTAGTAGATTACCTGAAGGCAATTATCAAAAAAAAGAGCATAGTCATCATCTTTCAAGAAATTATGAAAGAAACTGCCCTATCCTAGAATCAAAAGGTTACATAGAAATTGAAAGAATCTACTGATTACCTCTAGAAAGAGATCCCAAAATGAAAACTCCCAGGAATATTATAACCAAATTCCAGAGCTCCCAGATTAAGGAAAAAATGTTGTAAGCAGCCAGAAAAAAAAATCAAATATCACAAAGCCACAGTGAGAATAACACAAGATTTATTGGCTTCTGCATTAAAGGATCAGAGGTCTTGGAACATGATATTCCAAAGAGCAAAGGAGCTAGGATTAAAACCGAGAATCATCTATCTAGCAAAATTAAATATAATCCTTCAAACGGAAAAATGGATATTTAATGAAATAGAGAACTTTCAAGCATTCCTGATGAAAAGACTGGAACCAATTGGAAAATTTTTCTTTCAAATAAATATAAGACACAAGGGAAACATGAAAAGGAAAGAGGAACCATAAGAGATTCAATAGAATTAAACTATTTGCATTCTTACACGAGAAGATGATATTTGTAAATCCTAAGAACTTAATCATTATTAGGGCAGTTAGAAAGCACATACATAGGCAAAGGGCATGAGATGGACTATGATGGTATGATTTAAAAAAAATAAAATTAAGAAGTGAGAAAGAGGGATGCAATGGGAAAAGGGCAGAGAGAGAGGTAGTATGGGATAAATTATATCACATAAAAGAGGCATGAAATAAAGAGCTTTTACATACAGTGAAGGGGAAGATAGGTGGTAGGTATAGGAGGGTGGTAGGTAATGCTGTCATTGGAATTGACTCAAAGAGAGAATAACAGACAATAAATTGGGTATAGAAATCTATCTTACCCAATAAGGAAGAAGGAAGGGAGGGGTGATAGGAGAAGAGGGGCTGATAGAAAGGAGGGCAATTTGGGGGAAGCAGTGATCAGAAGCAAAATACTTTTGAGAAGGGAAAGACTGAAAGGAGAGAGAGACAGAGAGACAGAGAGAGACAGAGAAATGGGAAAAAGCAGGGTGGAGGGAAATACAAAATAATGATAATTACAAAGGTGAAAGGGATGAAATAGAAGTGTATATAACAGGGTGGATTAAAAAACAGAACCCAACAATATGTTGTTTACAAAAAATACACTTGAAGCAGAAAGACACATACACACATCTATACATACAAAAAATATTTATAGCAATTCTTTTCTAGGGGTAAAGAATTGGAAATTGAGGGGATGCACATCAATTGGGGAATGCTTGAATAAGTTGTGGTATATAATTGTGATAGAATACTACAAGAAATGATGAACAGGATGCTCTCAGAAAAACCTAGAAAGACTTACATGGGTTGATGCAAAGTGAAATGTAATGGGTACAAAATAACAGCAATACTGTACGGTGATCAGCTATGAATGATTTAGCTATTCTCAGAAATGCAACGATACATGGCAACTCTGAAGGACTTAGGATAAAAAATACTATCCATCCCCAGAGAAAGAACTAATGATGTCTGAATACAGATTAAAGCAACTTTTTTTACTTTCTTTATTTTTCTTGAGTTTTTTAAATTTATGTTTTCTTTCACATGACTATTATGAATATGTTTTGCATGACTATACATATATAACCTATAGGGAATACCCTGTCTTCTTAATGGGAGTGCCGGGGGGATGGGTAATTTGGAACTCAAAAATTTAAAATTTAAAAACAAATGTTAAAAACTGTTTACATGTAACTGAGGAAAAATTAAATTCTAAATAAATACCAAACAAATTCCCCTGGAAATGGCATTAAAGAAGGATGCATTACCACTGACTTCCTGTAGCACCCCCCTAAAGGCCATGTGAACTTTTCAACTGACTTGCATTGAAACTACCTTATGCATACTATCTCTGTTGTCAGAATGAAAGCTCCTTGAGAACAGGGAATGTCTCGATTTTCTATTAGCATCCTCAGCACTTAGCTCAGTACTTTGTACATAGTAAATACTTCTTCACTCATCAAAAAACAAACCATCAACAAGTATTACTTGTAATGAGGAAAAGCTAGAAGCCTTCTCAATAAGATCAGAGGTGACTGCTATTATTTAATATTGTACTAGAAATGCTAGCTATAGCAGTAAGAGAAGAAAAAAACTGAAGGAATTAATAGGCACAAAGAAACAAAACTATCACTCTTTGCAGATGATATGAAGGTATACTTAGAAAATCCTAGAGAATCAACTAAAAAACTACTTGAAATATTTAACAACTTTAGCAAAATTACAGGATATAAAATAAACCCACATAATTCATCATCATTTGTATATATTATGAACAAAGTTCAGCAGCAGGAGAGAGAGAGAAATTCCATTTAAAATAACTGCAGACAATATAAAATACTTGGGAGTCTACCTGCCAAGAAAAACCCATGAACTATACAAATACAATCACAAAACACTTTTCACACAAATAAAGTCAGCTGTAAATAACTGGAGAAATATTAAGTTCTCATGGGTAGGCTAAGCCAATATAATATAAATGACAATTCTACTTAAATTAATTTACTTATTCAGTGCCATATCAAATTACCAAAAAATTATTTTACAGAACTAGGAAAAAATCGTAACAAAGTTCATCTGGAAGAACAAAAGGTCAAGAATATCAAGGCAATCAGTGAAGAGAAAATGTGAAGGAAGGTGGCCCAGCAGTAGCAGAGCTCAAACTGTATTACAAAGCGGTAATCATCTAAATAATCTGATACTGGATAAGAAACAGAGTGGTAGACCACTAGAAAAGATTAGGTGTACAACACACAGTAGTAAATGACTACTGTAATCTAGTGTTTAATAATTGCAAAGACCCTATTTAACAAAAATTGTTGGGAAAACTGGAACACAGATCTAGGTATAGACTAATATCTCACTCTGCACATCAAGATAAGGTCAAAAGGGGTACATGATTTAGACATAAAAGATGATATAATAAGCAAATTAAGAATTTGGAATACTTTACCTGTCAGTGTTATGGAAAAGGAAAAAAATTTATGATCAAATAAGAGATATAGAGCATAATGAGAAGTAAAATGAATAATTCTGATTACATTAAATTCAAAAGTTTTTGCACAAACAAAACTAATGCAGTTAACATTAGAAAGAAGGTGGGAAACTGGAAAAAAATTTTATAGGAAGTTTCTCTGATAAAAGCCTCATTTCTCAAATACATAAAAGAACAGAATCAAATTAATAAGAATGTGATTCATTCTCCAACTGATAAATGGTCAAAGGCTATAAATAGGTAGTTTTCAGAGGAAAAATGCTTTTCATCTGAAAAATGCTCTAAATCAATATTGATTATTGAAATGCAAATGAAAACAACTCTGAGGTACCATCTCATACCTATCAGATGGGCTAATAGGAAAATGGAAAATGACCAGTATTGGAGAGGATGTGGGAAAACAGCGACACTAATGCACTGTTGGTAGAGGTATGAACTGATCTAACCATTCTGGAGAGAAATGTGGAACTATGCCCAAAGGGCTAGAAAAGTATGCATAGCCTTTGACCCAGCAACATGACTACTAAGTCTGTACCCCAAAGAGATCAAAGAACAAGGAAAAAGACCTATATGTACAAAAACATGTATAGCAGGTCCTTTAATGGTGGCGGAGAATTGGAAACTGACGGGATGCCCATTTATTGAGGAGTAGCTGAACAGGTTTGGGTATATGATTGTGATGGAATATTGTACTGCTATAAGAAATTACAAGCAAGATGGTTTCAGAAAAAAATTTGGAAAGACATATGAACTAATGCAAAGTGAAATGAGCAGAACTAGAACATTGTACACGGTAATAGCAATATTTTATGATGATAAACTATGAATAACTTATTCTCAGTAATACAATGATTCAAGAGAATGCCAAAGAACTTATGATGGAAAATGCTATTTACCTCCAGAAAAAGAACTTAGGGAGTCTGCATGCAGATTGAAGCATATGTTTTTTCTTTTTCTTTTTCTTTTTTTGCTTTTTAGAGGGCAGTTGGGGTTAAGTGACTTGCCCAAGTACGTGTTAAGTGTCTGAGGCCACATTTGAACTCAGGTCCTCCTGACTGCAGGGCTGGCGCTCTGTTCACTGCGCCCCCTAGCCGCCCCCATATTTTTTTCCTTTATTTTTCTTGGTTGCTGGGTTGTGTTTTTTGGGGGGGGGTCTGTGTTTTCTTTTGCAACATAGCTAATATGGGAATATATTTTGCATGATTGCAAACGTATGATCTACATCAAATTGTTTGCCTTCTCAAGGAGGTGGGAGGGGAGGGAGGAAGAGAATTAGAGCTCAAAATTTTTTTCAAAGAATATTAAAAATTGTCTTTTCGTGTAATTGGTAAAAGAACCAAACCAAACCAAAACAATAAGAGCGAAACAAACCACAAAAACAAAAGCAAAGTACCGAGCACTAGGAATAAGATTCAAGCAGAAAGAAAGCCGGTTTCCGTCCTCAGGAAGCTCACAGTGTAATGGAGGAGGACAGCATTGAAAAGTTGGAGAATGCGTGAGGGAGGAAAAGCACTTAGCTTGCTCTGGAGTGTTCCTTAAATGGAGGCTCTGGGAAGAGCTATCAGATAAGAGGTGGCAAGAGAGATGAATTCCAGGGCTGCAGCAAAGATGTAGAGCTCGTAGAGACTGCAAGATTGAGGGCAGCCTGGAGAGAAATGAGATGAGAGATGGCGTCCCATCTCTCACGAACTTTTGCTGTCATTTTCTTCAGTCATGTCTGACTCTTCTTGATCTCATTTGGGGTATTCTTTCCAAAAAATAATGGAGTGGTTTTCTATTTCCTTCTCCAGGTCACGTTACAGATGAACTGAGACAAACAGGGTTAAGATAACTCTTCCTGATTCCAAGCCCAGCCCTTTTCCATTGCACTACCTAGCTGCTCCCCCTCATAAACTACCTTATTGTAAGTGGGGACTGGCCAATAGGAGTCCAGTCCTTTGAGACTGTGCAGCCGGCTCTGCCTGGTGCTAACCCATGAAGATGCTTGGGCAGCCTGCTTCTGGAAATGCATGCTGATGTGTATTATCCTGTTTTCCATTCAGAGCACGTGCAAGTATTCTGTTACTGTTTCCTATGTACTTATTATTATATGGTAAAGCAAAGACTCTTCATTGGCTACTGAGCTATAACTTAGGACATAGAAAAGCCTCAAGTGAAGGATCCTAGTCTCTGTCTCATCCCTGGTGGCAATTGACGAAAGAAACAGCTTTGGGGTGGGGGGAAACGAAAGGAGGGGAAAGGAAGGCTCTTCTCTTGAAGTGTCATGAAGCTGTGAATGCATGGTACTGTCACTTATCTTAGAACTGATTTGGCTATGATCCTGTGACCTTTAAAAGGCTGAATGAGCCTTTGGATGTCCTGAAAATGGAGTCGATAGCAGAGCTTACTAGCTGCTGGAGTTGGCTAGGTTAGGAATGACTTGCTGTCATTCTTTTTAAATTTTTAAAACTTTTTAAAACTTTATTTTTCTTGTGTGTGTATATGTTTTCTTTTGCAACGTGGCTAACATGGAAATATGTTTTGCATGGCTTCACATGTATAACTGATGTCATATTGCTTGCCTTCTGAAGGGGTGGGGGGAGGGTCAGGATAGAGGAAGAGAATTTGGAACTCAAAATTTTCAAAACTGGATGTTAATTTTTTTTTACATGAAATTGGGAAATATTTAACAAAATAAAAAAAAATACTGAAAAAAGAAAGGAGTGACTTGCTTGACCTGGCCTATCAGTAATGACTCAGCCATTAAGATATTGTGTCCCACAAGGAAGTGAGCAATATATCTTTGCTATGACAAACTTAGAGGTGAATCTATTGGGAAGAATATTTTATAGCCATTACTGTAAATCTGAACACACTTTACTCAAAGATCAAGGTTTAGGGGATAGGAGTGGGGGGGAAATGTGCCTCAAGTCAATAGCATTAGAAAGACATCTCAGCCACTCAAAGATACCCCTAGATCTGTGATAGGGAGATGCAACTTAGCTCTGGGGACCTCACTAGCCAGTGAGAATGTAAATTGGGATGAAGTCCCCAAAGGCCTACATATGATACATTGTATTTATCTAAGTGGCACAATGGATACAATGCAGGACCTGGAGTCCCTATGATTTGAATTCAAATTTGTCCTCAGACACTTGGTATCTGTGTGACCCTGGGCAAATAACCTAACCTCTCCATAGCTCAGTTTGCTAGTTTCTGAAATGAGTATTAATAGTACCTACCTTCCAGGTTTGTTGTGAGGATTAAATAAAATAATATATGAAAAGTGCTTGGGTCAAGCTAGGAGGCCTAGTGGACAGAATGCCAGTCCCGGAGTCTGGAGGACCCGAGTTCAAATCCCACCTCAGATATTTACCTATGACCCTGGACAAGTCACTTAACCCTGTTTGCCTCAGTTCCTCATCTGTAAAATGAACTGGAGAAGGAAATGACAAAACCACCCCTGTATGTTTGCCAAGAAAACCCCAAATGGGTCAGGAAGAGTCAGACACAACTGAAAATGAGCACACTTGCAAATATTAAAGAATTATATGAATATTATCTATTGTTATTATCTACTTTTTATACATACATATTTATATTTATTCTCTTTATATTTATGCTGCATATATTTATATATGTCTTTGTTGTCTCTATCATTAGAATGGAGGCTCCTTGAGAGTAGGGATTGTTTCATTCTTTTGTACTTATATCTGTAGCATCTCACACTTACTTAATACAATTTTTGGACCCATGTTGAGGAAGAGGATATTGAAAAAAATCATTGTTGCATCAGAATATTGGGAGATAATACAGTTCAACAAATATTTATTAAGTTGCTACCATGTGCAAAAATATTGAATCAGGTTCTGAGATACTAAAATTTAAAATTCCCTATCCTCAAGGAGCTTAAATTCCAAGGAGAATGCATTCTCCAGTAATTTAGCATCCTACCCTAGATCAGGACCTCTCCTCTGGATATAACAGACTTCTAACTGGTCCCTATGCCTCCAGTCTCCTTCCTCTGAGTTTTTCGTGAGTATACAGTTAAAATAATCATGACAATAAATAGGTCTGACCATGCTACTCCCCTGTTCAGAGACTTTCAGTGGCTCCCCATTGCCCTGAAGATAAAATACAAGTGCCTCAGTTCAGAATCTAAGGTGCTTTACAATCTGGTTCTTAACTCCTCAGTCTTTCAGTTCTCAACTTTAGTTCACACATTGTACTTTCAGGACAAACAGATCTGTTAGTTATTTCCTAAACTCAATATTATACCCATTTCCTTTTTTTTTTTATCCAGACCTGTAATTTTCATCTGTCAGAAGCTGCTAGAGAGGACACTCTCCTTATTAATGAAGGCCAACTGCTATGTAACTTAGAAAGCTACATGACTTGCCTGGGATCACATAGCTAGTATGTATGTGTCAGAAGCAGGATTTGAATCCAGGTTTTCTTGACTTAAAGGCTGGAGGACCATCACTCCTGTACTGGTTTCACCCTCCTTCCTTTCCCAGTCTGACTCCTACAATGTCCTCTTCTTTCAAATCCCTTTCCCTGTTATCCTCTCACCCTGCCCAGCTTTCGATTACTCCTAGCATCTATTGTTGTTTCTATTCATTTGCTGTTCAAGGAAGTTGGAAAGAACCATAACATCATGCTAACTTGGTCTATTACAAGTTTATGTTACATAATATCAACTGGTCTCCAGCTTTTGCAAGGAAATCTTTTTACATCTCCTTAGGTAATTCATGATCCCACTCACCACAGTGACTTAGAATTCACTACAGAAATCGAGGCTACTCATCAAGAGCTCCCTCTTTTCCCTTCCTCTTCTTTTTACATTACTCAAATATCTTCATGATTGGACTATTGCAATAGGTTGGTCTCTTCCCCTCCTGCTCCTCCTTCACTCAGCTATCAAGGTAATCTTAAAACCCATGCCTAACCATGATTCAGTAAATTTCAGTGGCTTCTAATTGATCAAATGCTCTCTTTGGTTTTTAAAGCCCTTTACAACCTAGTTCCTTCCTATATTTCCAGTCTTCTTATACTTTACTCCCCTCTACAGAGTCTAAAGTCTGATGACTGGCCTTCTGGCTTTCCCTCACACAGGACACTCCATCTCTTGATTGTGTATTTTCACTGGCTATCCCCCATGCCTAGAATGCTCTCTCTTTACTTCCACTTCTTGGCCTCCTTCAAGTTTTAGCTAAAATCTCACCTTCTACAAGAAGACTTCCCAGCAGTCCTTAATCTGCTGAAATTACTTCTAAAATTATCCTGTTCATAGCTTGTTTGAATGTAGTCCTTTGCATATTGTCTCCTCCCATTAGATTGTGAGTTTCTTAAGGGCTAGGGACTGTTTTTTATTCTTTTTTCCCCCGCCTTTCTTTGCATCCCCAGCACTTAGCACAGTGCCTGGCACAAAATAATAAATGGTGTAATAAATTCTTGTTGACCCAACTGGACATATGAGGCTGCCAAACTGCCTCGCTAGATGAATCCTTAAGGCTTAGGAAATTTTTAGTTTTTCTACTGGGAGTGCCAACAAGGGGTAAAATTTAGAACTAGTTGCATACCACTTTCTGTGTTATGGAAATAGACCAACATCCTAGACTCAGTTCACATGGGCTTTACAGAACAGCTGTCTGAAATACTTTTTGAACCTAAAGTAATCTGGGTCAATGTTGGAAGTGGTGACCTATGAAAGTGTCCTATTACTAGTCCCATGTGGTATTTAGATTATCCTGCCTTATGTATAATTTTTTATATCCATGTTTTGCTGAAAATCTTTTCAATAGAAAATGGTACAAGAAAGTTTTATAAAGCAACCTAAGTTAACAGGCTAGTAGTTTAAGATACACATTTTAAAGTATCTCACTAGAGCTCAGGATTCATGTTTTCTAATACAACCACTTTTGAGGTTTGGGACCTAATCTGACCTACCTCTTTTATCCCTTTATAATACCATTTTCAGTGGGAAAATTTATGTTACTTCTGTTTAAATAATTTCCAATTCATAAATTTTTTATGAGTCATTCACTCTTTATTTGCTCTACAAAGACTTTAATGATTTTAACATTTATCCATTAAATTTTTTTTTCCATGTGGCATGTAATTCAAAACTCTTTTATCAATCCTTTGAAGGTTAGGACAGACATTTACTTCAATAGAAAAAGGATTACCAGAGGTTTGGCCATGCCTGCCATCCATGGAAGGAATGCTTAGTAGGAGTTGTCCTGGGAATATTTTTTGGGGCCAAGACTCCACTGGATGAGGGCTTGGAAGAATGAAGAGCCCTTACTGTAGAAGGTTAATAGAGCAGGTAACATTCCCAATGTAAGTTTTTTGAGGGCAAGAATTGTTTCATTTTGTGTTCTACTCCCCCAGTGCCTAGCACAGTACCTGAAAATCAGTCAATCAACTACCATTTATGAAATTCCTACCACAGTGAGCTCTTAATTATTGATTGGACCTGGGTAGAGCCAGAGCCTTAACTAGGAATTAACTAGGACCAGGGTCCCCAACCATGTCCCATGTAAGTGTAGGAACACTGACCTTGTTTTTTCATTTTAAATTTTGTTTTAAATTTTATTATTTTTATCGTTCTTTATCGTTCTTTTTAAATTCTGAGTTCCAAATTATCTTCCTTCCCACCCCTTCTCCACTTATTAAGGCAAGCAATATGATATCAATTATACATGTGAAATCATACAAAACATTCCACATTGAAAAAAATGCAAGAAATTCCACTTCCATTTGTACTCAGTTCATCAGTTCTCTTTCTGGAGGTGGACATTTTTCTTTACGAATCCTTTCATCAGAGAAATCAAGTCTTTCATAACTGATCATTATTACAATTGTTACTATGCACCATAATTTTGTTCTTCTCATTTCACTTTGCATCAGTTTGACCTAAGTCTTGTTACCTTTTTGTGAAACCACTCCCCTCCTGATGTCTCACAGCACAATAGTACTCCGCTACAATCATGCCACAATTTGGTCAGCCATTCCTCAATTTATTGGCATCCCCTCATCGTCCAATTCTTTGTCACCACAAAAAGAGCTGCTTTAAATATTTTTGTACGTTACAGGTCCTTTTCCTTTTTCTCTTTGGGATACAGACCTAGTAGTGGTACTTCTGGGTCAAAGAGTAGGCATAGCATAAAATTCTTTTTAAAGTTTTCAGTTGGGGAGGAAATTAGAGTGTAAAATGAAAAAGCTAGAGGCATAATTATATAGTGGAATAAGCCTGGAGCTAGGAAACCTGGGTTCTAGTCATGGCTGCCTTCATCTCTCTGGGCCCCAGGTTCTTCATTTGTGAAACTGGATTAAATTGAGACTAAAGGATCTCTACCGTTCAAAGAAGAAATTTCTCTAATTCTAGTTCCTATGATCTTTAGGTCCCCAGAAAACCTTCCCCATCCTGTTTATTATGAGTTTTTCCTCCTTTAACTGTTTGCTCACGTTCACTTTAAATAAAACAGCAGATCAAGAAAAAGAGATAAAAGCCCCACAATTCTTAAAATAATTAGGGTTGCTCCAGGGAAATCAAGGAGAACACACGTTAACAGGCCCCACCTCTGCGCTCCCCACCCGGGGATACCCTTTTGCACTCCCTCTAGTACTCTCACCCAAGCCACTCTGGGCTCTTCCCGTCTCCTACCTCCTCCCCTATAACACGTGCTCTGGCCAAAATGCTCGCTCCCTACCGTCCCGTACACGGGAAAGCCAGGCAGGGCGGAGAGATATCTAGACCAATCCCCATGGTTCTTACAGCTTCGCGGCCTTCCAGTGCGGCGCCGACCAATCAGCAAAGCCGTAACGTGAATTGCCCCCGTCCTCTTTCTCTCTCCCCTCCCTCTCTTTCCCCCTCCCCCCCGCCTCCCCGTCTCCTCTCTCCTCCCTCCACCCCCCTCCCCCGCCCCTCGGAAGCGGAGCCTGCGAGAGGGAGAAACTGGGGCAGAAGTGAAGATGGCGGCGGCGGTGTTGGTGGCGGTAGCGGCGTCTCGCCTGTGAGCGCGGTGCGGACTCCTCTCCCTCCCCACCTTCCCCCCCACGCCCGAACCCCCCGTCCGCCGCCCCTCTCCAGCCCCCGGCGTCCCGGTAGCCCAGTCCCTCCCAGCACGTCTCTGGGCTACCTCCTTAAGCCCTCCCAGCTCCCGGCTCCCGACGCCCGCCCAGCCGCGGCCCCGATCTCGTCCTCGTCCTCATCCTCCCGCCTCCTCCTGCACCCCCACCTCGCCCCCTCCCCGGCCCTCCGTCCTTTTCCCTCCTCCTCCCTCCGCCTCCCTCTTCTTCCCCCTCCCTCCTCCTCGTCTTCCTCCTCGTCCTCCTCCCCCCTCGGCGCAGGGGGAGCTGCTGGCGGGTGGCTCGTCCGCCTGCTCGCCCGTCCGCCCGCCAGCCGGGCCGGCCGGCCCCGCACACACAGCCCGGAGGAGGGGGGGAGCCGGAGGACGAGGACGAGGACGAGGAGGAGGAAGAGAAGCCCGAGGAGGGGGAGGAGGAAACGGCCCCTACGCATTTGTTTCCCTCCTTTTGGGAGCTGGGAGGACGAGAAGAGGGGTTGTTTTTTGGGGGGGAGGGGGGACGGGTTAGCGCGAGGGAGGTGGGGGGTGTCCTAGGGAGGAGGACGAGGAGGAAGCACCATGACGTCCATCCATTTCGTCGTTCACCCGCTGCCGGGCACCGAGGACCAGCTCAATGACAGGTAAGGGGGACGGGGGGGTGACCCCCCAACTTACCCTTCCCATCCCCCCCATCCCTCCCATCTCCTCTTTCTCGGAGGTGGGGCAGTGCGGCGCCACGGGGCCTGGGGGTGCTGGGAGTGGGCTGGTGGGCTGTTTTGGTGGGGGATGTGGGGAGGGGAGATTGTAGGTGTCTTACTCTCTCTTCCTCCTCTTCCTCCTCCTCTTCCTGCCTCTCGGATTTAGGCCCTGTCCAGGGTAAACTTCTGGTCCTGGGGAAGGAGAGAGGATTTCGGGAGGGGAAGGTGAGGGGAGAGGGATTCGAGGGGCTTATTCGATCCCTTCCTTGGGAATCGTGATGAACAGGAGAGAGGCGATCGACCTAAGCAGCTCTTTTCTCCAGGAGGAGTAGGTTGTAATTACTGCCGGGCCCAGGCCTGAGGAATCCATATTAGTCAAAGTTGAATTGAGACAGACAATGCGGATGGGGGATGGTGGAGGTGAAAAGGGAGGGAAGGTGACCGAGGAGTCCGGGCCTCGGGGGTGGCGGTGGGGGGTGGAGGGGCTGGGTGAAGCGTGCCCAGGGTCTCTGGGTGGCCTGGATCCCGGGGCCAGATTGCCATCAGAAGGAGGGTAGAGTGTAGGCTTTGGCCCACTACGGGAAAGGGGAGTAGCCCATTCGCAGTTTGGGGGGGGAGTACTAGTGGGGGGGTTGGACTGGAGGAAACGCCATGATTATGATTATTTAATTTGTGCCCCTGCTGTGGCGAGGCATGCCGATCCAGGGAGGGGGTCGAATCCAAGCCAAAAGGGAAAAAGAGATGGAGGTGGTAGCACATCCCGAAATGGATAGGCAGGCCCATTATCACCCTCCCCAGCCGGCCAGCCTTTTGATGTTCGCTTTCTCTCTCTTTTTTTCTCTGTCTCTTTTGGTCTCTCCCCAACATCGTAGGGGGAGGGGTTTCCCCAATTGTAATGTACCAGAAGAAAATATACCTTAGTCTGGTTAGTAAGAACTCTTATCTATTGCTTCTTTTCTTAATCCGAGAGAAGGGCTTGCCACGGGTTTGTAGGGTTAGTTACATATTGTTTTGTTTTTAAAAATAGAAACGTATTTGGATTCTTGTTTTTTTGCTCTCCGTGGCCTAGTAGATTAGATACAGAATTGCTGGGCTGCACGTTCACTTTGAACCTAGAAAAACCAGGATAAGTTCCTTCACTGTTGCAACAGAGGCTCGGAAAAGGTTGAGAAGAGGCCTCCATTAAATCCTGTCTTAGGTCCAACCCTGGGCTGTGTTTATAGGATCAGAAAGTAGGTCAATATAAGCTTTCCCCCGTTAGCGTGCTAGACCCTAAATATACTTGTTCAGGCTTTGGAAGAGAGTTGGGGAGTTACATGTAATTTTTGCCGGTGACCCGGTGACACAATTCGCATGACGTCTGTTTGTCATGCGCTTCCCGGAGGGAGGAAGAGGCCTGCCTAACTTGCAGCTAAGAGATTGGCCTTCATTCTCTGTGTGTGTATGTAGTAAGCACTTCTAGTGTGGCCAGCAGCAGTTCTTCAGTTAGAGGGCAAGATGTTTCATTTCTTAGATAAAGATCTGTCCAATTTTGCTGAAGCCATGTTGTTGTTGGTTTGTTTTTTTAAGGTTATGGTAGGAAATGAGTTAGCTAGGTGGAGTTGTCAGAACTTTTATCCCAAGTTGCTTATTTTGAATTCTTCATTTCTTTCAGTGGTCCATATTTTAAATGTCACATTACCAAGAAGCTTTTAAAGATTGGTATATTTAGATAGTTTGTGTAAAATCAAGCCACTTGACAGCTGTAAGATTACACTCTTAACAGTTAGAGAATAACTCTTCTGTAATTTTGATATGTCTTATATATAAAGTCTGAACCAAGGGGAGTAGAGAAATGGATGTTTTCTTGTGTATATCTTAATTTGTATGTTCCCAGAGTTTTGACTCTGCTGTTTTTCATGGAAAAGCTTTAAATCAGCTTCTCAATTTTTTTATAGGAACAGATCTTTAAGAGTTTTTGTTTCTTTTTATATATGTGAGAAATGTATAAATATGGATCTTGTTAAGATAATTATCACTATTAGTATGGCTAAATAATCCATTTTTTAAAATTGTTGAAAATAATGCTGAGTATAGAAAATAATATCACATTAAAGAATTGTGTGATTAAAAAGGAAAGTAGATAAAATTTAAAGCATAGAATATTTATGCATTATTTTTATATTACTTACAGTCTTCACACGTTAAAGACATACAGTGCTGTAAGTAGCATTTTTGAAAGCCATAGGTAATAGTTATGGAAATGACTTCCTGTGAATATTTTCTTTTCAGTTGTTAACATTTGGGATTGCAGTCACACACACACACACACACACACACACACACACACACACACACACACACTCTCTCTCTTTCTCTCTCTCTCTCTCTCTCTCTCTGCAATTTTGAAGTATTTAACTTTGGTGGGGAAGGTGTAGAGAAATCCTTTGAAAAAGACATTTAACTGTCTCTAGCAAGTTAGGACCAAACATTTTATTGTGGCATTGTTTGTTAAAATCTAGCACTTTAAGTATAAAAGACTCATGTCTTGTGTGAATTCTTTTGAATTAAAAGGAAGCTTTAATTGAAAATACTGTTTGGATGGCTTAAGATAAATTTTTGAGTTCACTTAGTGATAGCTATAGAAAAGACCAGTCATTGATCATAATTATTCTGTTACTGTGGAACTTGATTCTGTAGAGTGAACATGTCATTGATAATCACAGATAGTAAATTCTACATTGGTGTTTTGGGTGGAGATGTGTATCTTTTTTAAAATACCAAAATTTTAATTCTGTATTGTAAAGCAGCAAGGTTAGAGCCAATCATCTAATGAAAACTGTCTATATCCTTCTAGCACTTGCTATCTTTGCTTCAATCATATGGCCTTATATTTGTTTACAGATACATATTCTATGAAGATTCATATAAGTCAAGTATTTTACTTGATCTATTCTGGAATTTCAAGAATTGAGAACATTATAGTGAATAAGGAAAATTATGCCAGAATTTTTTTTCTTTTTCCTATTTACTGGTTCTTTTTACATTTTCTTTTTTACATATTTAAACAATAACTTGTACCACCAAAGTTCCATGGCAAATTTCATTAAAACTGCCCTGTAAAATACCAGGCCATCTCCTTGTCACTTGCACCTAAATGTTAATTCCAGGTGACTAATTGAGAGTGTGTCTTGGGATGAATTGAAGTCCGTCCTCTGGAATGAGGATGCCTTACAGTGATAACCTGTGATTCTTTGAAGCTTTTCAATCAACAAGCAGTTATTAAGCCCTTACTATGTCCCAATTGTTGGCACAACAAAAATGTGCCAGGAACTGTGCTAAATGCTGGTGATACAAAGAAAGGTAAAAATAGGATTCCTGCCCTCAAGAAGTTCACATTGTAATGGTGGAGACAAACATGAAAATAACAAGTAAATCCTTGGGTTAGAGGTGGGATGGGGGGGAGAACTGCTTGTGAACTGTTTATGTTCTTAAATAGGGGAAGCAGGTGCTTCTAGGTATTTATTTGATACCTTGCATTAGACTTCTGTCTGATTTATTGCTTTAAAGTTGTGTTCTTAAAAATCTTTGGCCAAGAACAAATTGGAACTTTTAAGAGAAATGCTCAGGTGTCTAAGGTGGAAATTCAGAAGAATAATTAGAAGTTTCTGCTTATCAAGCTTGAGTAAATAGACATAATAAACTATAAGTGTAATAAATATGCACTTTAGAGATTATCTAGTCTAACCTCGTCATTTCACAGATGTGGAAATTGAGGTCCAAGGAGATTGACTTGCATAAGATCTTAAGCCAGTCTTGACTGGCCAAATAAGGACTAGGAACCAATTCCAAACCCAATCTAGTGTTCTTGCCAACAAGTACCTTTTCTTTGGAGTATTTCTATGATCCTTGACTTCTGATTCAGTTCTCTGTAACAGTTTTGCAATTTGATCGATGAGTTAGGGATTAGATTTATATAATCCTTTACTTGAAGAATGGGATGAGGAGGGGTAAAGTATTTTTCTAAAGCATTTCAGTGGCTGGGTTAAGGACAAAGATAATTTTTTAAGGAATGCACATGCTGAAACTCTTAAATCATTTAGAACTATCGAAACAAATATGATGAAATTTCTATTTGAAATATGACGTGGAAAGTGAGATGTTTTCTTTTGGGCAATGAAATGTGCTGTTAAAATTCTGATTTTTAGAATAATTTATAAAATACTGACTTTTAAAAAGCAATCTTTTAGGATCACAAGATCACATAGATTTAGAATCAAAAGGGATTAGAAGTCATCTAACCCAAATCCCTTAATTTTTAGGAATAAGGAAACACCGGGCTTCAAGGCACTTTGCCCAAGGTTAAATGGCAGGTTTGAGATTTGAACTCTGGTCTTCTGATTCCAAATTCAGCAAACCCTCTTTTCCCAGTGCTCTACAATGCCTTAGTGTTTGGTATAGAATAAAATTTAAGTTTTTTTTAAAGGTGTATTAGAACTGGAGCGTATACCAAAGGCTTTAATTACAGTAGTTCCAAAATGGCCTTGTTTTATCAGTCAGTTTCACTTGTAAGATACTTTTACAAGGACTCCCTAATGATTTTTGTATAAATAGTATAAACAGTATACACTTATGAAAATATCTGTATTTCTAGTAACATACTCAAGTACGCTGAAGTGATAGCAGGTGGTATATTGTTCATTTTTACAAATAGAACAGGAGCCCCAAGGGACTTTTATGGGATTGTCATTTTTAGGCCTGAGTTCCCTTGCTAGTGCTAGCTCACTTTCATATGTAGTACAAGGACTTAAAATCCAGAATTACATTGTAAAAAAACCAAAGTAGGTAATTTAAGATTTTAAGTTACAGCCACGGTAAGGGGGCCTTAATTTCCAAAAAATGTAGGGCGAAATGTGTCATTGCTCTTTCAATTTAACTTGCCAAAATCTAAGTTAAGATGTTTTCTTTTTTCTTGTTAGTAGATGAAAATATTGACACTTTATTTAGTGTCTTAAGAATGATTTTAGGGGTTGTGGTAGAAAACATGGACCTTTGAGGAAAAAATAAAGGAAGAAATTACTTTAAATGGTTATTTCAAATATTTAGAACATTAGACCAACCAAATGAAAAATACTTTCAGGTATTAAAAAGTTCCCAGTTCTGTATACTAAACTAATTGTTAATACATCCACTGCAAGGAAATTGAAACAATGCAATATAATAATTTTTATTTTGATATCTGTTCTCCTGAGAAAAACTTGGAGTCTGGACATGCTACTGAGTGTCACTTGTTTAGGTAAGTTAGTTCTACTCTTGGTACCCAGGCTGTATTAAAATAAAAAAGGGGATGATATGTAGCTTATTATGGGCAGTTTTGCACATAGTAAATGTGTAGTTACTATTGGCAATGGATAGAGCACTGAGCCTGGAGTCAGGAAGACTGAATTCAAATCTGGTCTCAGATTCTTAATAGCTGTGTGACCCTGGGAAAGTCACTTAACCCTGTTTGCCTCAATTTCCTCATTTGTAAATAAGCTGGAGAAGGAAATGGTAAACTACTCCAGAGAGTCAGACATGATAAAATAGGTAGTAGCCAGTAAGAAAGACAAGCATTGCAATGAAGATGCTATAAATGAACATGTGATTTTAATTGTTATTTAATATTTCATTGTGATATGCCCTCCCAAAAGGGGGTCCAATAGGATTTAATTTGTGGTATTTTAGTATGGAAAGATGTTGACAAATTAGAGCAATTCAAGAGGGCTCAGAAATTAAGGAAAATTGTTCAGGAGAAGAAAGGTTAAAAAGCAAGCGTTGTCTGTATAACTTTTAAATTGAAAAAAAACAAATCTGCGTCAGTCTTGTCAATCAAAAAACAAGACTGAAGGCAACCTAAAGAGGGTAAATGTTAATAAAAAGGTGTGAACAAAACTGAGTGAGTATTAATAAGGTGCACTAGGGTATGGCTAGGAGTAATGGGATGAAATTAAGGAAAAATTCCTGACCTAACGATTAGGTTAGGGAATAGTCTCCAAAGGGAAATTGAGTCACTTGAGACTATTTTGAACTACATCGAAGGGAACTATGTAGTTTATATTTAAAGGAATACTTTTACATTACTACTAGAATAATCTTAAATTTCAGTTAATTTTTGTACTGGAGAACTTTTTTTTTTAACCTTAATATCTCATTATAGTCATGTACTATACTAACTTGATAAATTGAAGTATGACTAAATAAAATCATCCTAGGGCTCCATTTATTTCTTCTAAACAGGGGGCTTATTTGGGTTAGTTTTTGAAAATAGCCTTTTGAGGGCGGAGGGCAGCAAAGAAGTAGTTCTTGTTCTAGCACTACTCTAGGGGAGGTTAAAGAATCTCAACTCAGGATTGTCATTGGTAAAATTGGATTGGATATTTTCTAACATTCCGTTAGGGTCCAGAGTCCGTTTCTGTGAACATTCATTTGGTTCAAATGTGACCCTCCCTAGAAGAAAGGTAAAGGATTGTTGGAAAGCTTCTTGATGTGGTGGTCTGGAAGTTTTAAACTAAATCAGGTTTCAAGATTTTCTCTAAAGCAAACCAAAACCCCGGAGGCTGCTTTTGTACTTAATAGGTAAGGCTGAGTTTGTGAGGGCATTTTCCCAAGTTAATTTGCTTTGCCCTTGGCACTTAAAACATTACAATTTGAAAAATTGCCTGTAGTAGGTCCTATCTGCAATGATTTATTAGCCTTTAAGAAAAGAGCAAACTTTGGAGTTGTGGAAAAAGTTAAAAATTGAGCTGACAAGTAGAGAAATTAGTATTGAACTATTTAAATGTCTAAATATTGAAATAAGTTGCAGATAACTAAGGATTGCAGGTTTTTCCACAGAAAAAGACTTGAGGGCTGTGCTTTGCATGTATTTGATCTTGTATATGTCACCTATCTTTGTTTCCATGAATCTCTCTGAACTTTCTTTCTGTGTGAAATGGGAATAATATTTGTACTGTCTAATTTACAGTGTGGTTGTGAAGAAAGCTATTTTATTTGTAAACTATGAATTACTACACAAATGTGAACAACTGTAAATCTTTAACAGTGATTGCTTTGTTTTACCTCTTAGTTCAACAACATATGTTTGGGAAAAGTTGAGGGGAGAAATAGAGGAAAACATGTTTTTTTATTTTTTAAGGATGGTGACCTTGGGTTTTATTGTTTCTCTTTCTAGAAGAGTGGAAAGCTATTTTGTTCTTCTGTGGTTTCCAAAAGAAGGTACATGATTTCACATTGCAGTTGTCTTCTCCATCACTACCCCATGTTCTAAGTAATAGGTTACTAGAATACACTGACACTAGGGCAGAAAGAATAAGGGGTAACATACATGTACATGAATGTACACACGTGTGTACAGTTTGTTCATATGTAGTCTGTAGTAATGACATATTGGTATATTTATGACACCATGGCAGGTTTTTTTTTAGGACCTGTTTCCCCTTTCCATACTCCATGTGCAAATGCCTATTGATAGCTCTGTGTTTAGGGTTCCTACTTAGTGTCAATGTACTTCTGAATATGCACATTCTTCCATTTTGGGAAGAAAAGGATAAGAAACATTTGGGTAATGATAATTCCTTCCTTTTGTCCATTTTAGGACATACTTTAGGAATGATAGGTTTTTTTTTCGGAGGGGGAACTTCTTATAGGGGAAATGGAATTATTATTTTTTTTTGGCTTTTTTTTTTTAAGGGTAGTTGGAGTTAAGTGACTTGCCCAAAGTCACAGGGCTAGTAAGTGTGTCAACTGTCTGAGGCCACATTTGAACTCAGGTCCTCCTGACTCCAGGGCCGGTGCTCTATTCACTGCGCCACCTAGTTGCCCCTCAGGGAAATGGAATTATTAAACTGATTTTATGAGAGTCAATCCCTGAATACTGTTGTAAAATATAATAATTTTAAAAATCTGGACTTGTGCATTTAACTTTTAGTGGAGAAGTTGCTACTCATAATTGCCAAAACGTGGGGTTTCTTTGTGGTGTTAAAATGACTTAAACACATTGCTTTCCTTTATTGATGACAGCAGATAGTGTAAGGCCGTGTGCCCAAGTGGTTTCTCTGGTTTTAAACTATTTGCAAATTGATGTTTTATCACCTTGAACCACTATAAACATAAAGTCTGTTGCTAAAAGTGTCAGGTCTATTTTTCCTTCTCCTTTTTCCATGAGAATCTTTGAAACTCTGTATAAGTTAACACCGTGATTGCAGGGCATAAATCAAAGACATTGGACCATGAAGCTTTTTATCAGTCTAGTTCTGAGTACAGGGAAAAACAGGGTAAAATGTAAATTGGAGTGTAGAGCAGAACGTAAATGGGTATGGAAGGAGTAGAAGCTTTCATCTGTTCTAGAACTGATTAATTGAGGAAGAAGTGAGCTTGTAGATTTCCTTACCTGTCCTTTTGTAAGTTTTCCTGTTGATCATATAGTTGAATCAGTGAAGTGTGGAAAAAAGAAACTTTTATCTGCTGCCTCTTATATAGTTGACTCTAATAGAAAACAGTGGCTGGGGTAATCTTTACATTTCCTACTTACTGATAAAAGTTTAGATTTACTAGGATTAGAGATGGCTATCAGCAACCAGGTGTTTATGTTCATATGTAAGTAGGCATCTGTATGTAATAGAAGACCTGTAATGAATAACAGTGTTGACCTGACTCGGGAAGACTTGAGTTTGAATCCTGCCTCTGACACTTGATAGCGTGTGACCCTAGACAAGTCACCCTCTTTTCAGTCTCAGTTTCTAAATCTGTAAAATGGGGGTAATAGCACCTATCTCACAGGGTTGTTTTGAGGATCTCAAAGACCTCAAAGTGCTATATAAATAATAGTTTATTATAACCTGAGTGAAGATGGTTTGTTGAAGCCTTTGTTTTTGAATAAGGTTTTTTGTTTGCAAAAAAAAAAATACTGGGATAAAGAGCTAAGATGCAGTGGGGTGACTGAAGAGTAGATCTTGAAGTCAAGAAACTGAACTTAGGTTTAGATCTCATATTTTACCACTTACTGGCTAGATTACCCAGGCAAGACACTAATTCTCATAGCTCCAGGCCAGAAGTATCAAACTCATCCCCACAAAACTCAGGCATCTGGTAAAACTCCTGATTAGGGCCTGAAGCAGATTAAAATGTAATTGGGAAATGTTTAATAAAATAAATAAACTACAATACAGTATCATAATGTGAGTTTGAGATTTTCTAAGTCACTATGCGGCCAGCTGGAATCTCTTCCTTTTTTTGAGTTTCACACCATTGCTTTAGGCAATTCTCTTAGACTTAAGTTGCAGAAAAGGTGTTCCTTCCTATGCTTTAGTACTAGGTATTTCCTTCCTGGGAATTAACTAGAAGTCCAGTCTCTTTGCATCCCTAAAAAGCAAGTTAAGGTGTAGCTGAGAGTATCTTCTTCCTTTTGGAAGTATGGCTTGCATCCAAAGGGCCTCCATCCAGTACTGAGTAGCTTAATGTTATCTGAGTGTGTCTTTGGGACAGTAGTAGGAGATGGGAGAAGTACTTGGTAGATTTTTGTAGGACTATCTTCCCTTTTTTCCTCAGTATTTATTGACAGGGATTAACCCTGCATGTACCTAAGATCTACAGCTGCTAGGGGACCCTAACTGGCATATAGCCAGTTGTGTTTGAGGCCACAGTTGCCAACTTGTCTTATCAATTCTTTTCAATAGTATTATCTTTATTTGAAATATTTATTTTTTATAGTAAAATCAGTAAATATTTCAAAACTATTTTAATATTCATGTTATGGTTTTTAGTTGTAGAAATTTATTTCAGATTTACCCAAAACTCCTTATCATTCACAGAAACTCCCATACATATCAGAATTTAGGTAGACAATATGCTGTATATATTTTAAAGTTTTATTTGATCATTTTTGTGTGCCCCCCTATTGGGTATAAACTCTGTGGGATAAATCTTTTAAGTCTGAGTTATAGATCTGAGTTGCTGATCTATATCAATCAGGAGAGTTTTCAGCCTAGGAATTCTCCATACTGATGAAATCACAGGTCCAGACCAACGACTTTTGGGGGGTAATGGGAGGGAAAGGGGTATCACTGTCAGAAGCATTCTCAGCCCTTTCTCCTTTGCCACTCCCAGTCATGAATAGGATTTAGAGGGCTTTCTGGTAGAGTGCTAGACTTGGAAATCAGGAAATATCTTGAATTACCTTTGACATTTACTAGCTGTATTGAGATGAGCATATGATTTAATTTCTTTCATCCTCCTTTTTCTGCTCTCTAAAATAAGTGTGTACAAAAGGCTTTGTAAACTTCATAGTGCTTAAATATAATGTCAATTTTATCTTGTCCTTTCTATGTTTTTTAAGTGTCTTCATTTTAAATTGACTCATTATCAATTATTATACTTCACTAAGGTCAGGTAAGAATTTGGACATCCTTTTTGGGATCACACTGATATCTTGACTATCACCTAGTTGGTGACAGTTGAAGTAGTTAGACCACAGGAGGTGGCCTAGTGTCAAGAGGACTGTACTTCCTGCTAGGCCATTATCTAGTGTGGGCAAATCACTTAATCTCTCAGGGATACAATTTCCTTATTTGTAAAATAATAGGGACTATATGATCTCAAAGGCCCTTTCTAGCTCTTATAGATTTTTAGTTCAAAGAATGAATAGTTTTGTGTTTGTAGGCACTGTTTTTATGTATTACACAAGATATATTTTAAGATTGTCCTTAAGTGGTTTCTTTTTGAACTCTTGGTTCAAACCTATTCTTCCACATTTCCTTTAACTCTAATAAGTTCTTGTGGGCAGAATGCAGGATTTCCCAAAACTTGCTGGCTGCCTCTGTGTTTCAGTTGGAGAGAAGCTCCTTTGGGTTAAAGTTCTAAAGGCAAATGTACTTCACTCAATAAAGTGGGAAAAAAAGTAAAATTTAGTCAAACTAGCCTTATTTTTAAGTTGATTGAAGACACAAATTCATTAGGAAATTTTTATGGGGCAGAATTTCTTTTATAGAAAAACATCTTAGGGCAATATGAATTTTTTCCTTTTGGCTAGGAATTATATTTCAGCATTAGATTTTTAGTCCTTTGACTGAAGGGCTTCTTTGTTAGAGGATTTGTTTAGGTTTTAACTGCCAGAGGGTCCATCAAGGAAATATTTTTAATTTCATGTTTTTTATAATAATGACAATATAGCACTTTCCCCTTATTTTCCTTTATCAGTTACCTAATTTGACTCAAAATTGCTAAGTAGGTAAGTAATTTTATGGGTCAGGTTGTTTTTTCATACATCACATAGAATTTCAGAATTTTACAAAAATCTTGGCAACCACCTTCGTTCATCATTTTACATATGAAAAAAACAGACCTAAGAGAGAATTAGTGAAGATTGTTGCATGACTAGTTTGTGTTTAAAGCTGGGACTATAACCTGAATTAAATCAATTTTGTTTTGGGAGAAGTAGAGAGGCCATTACTTTTTCTAATTAATTAAAAAACAAACTATTTCTGACATCTTTTCTAAACTGCAGTTGATCCTTGACTAGCCTTACTTTGTAATGCATGTTTATTTTCTAAGTTCTGTTTCATTTCGTTTAGATGAAACTTGGAGTTTTATATCATTTGGAGAATCTTAATTGTTTTTGTCTTTCAGCATTTGTTGGTTAGCAGTTTAGTGGTGTGTTAATCTGTTACATTTTTGTGTGCTAGTTCCTAGAACTATACATTATCAGTGATTGATTAGCTTATTTTGGTTAAAGCACTTGAGCATTAGATCAGAGTTAGGAGTTTGATCCCAGTATTTCCAGCACCTATTTAGTAAGTGAACATCCCTGTTAACAAGGAGAAACCGGGTTGGATGAATGAGTTCACATTTGTCGTCACTGATGGAGAAAAAAATCCATTGATCTATATCCCACTGGTATAATCTGTGCCCAGTAGTAGAATTGTGGATGACAGAACTTTTTAAAAATGAATTATATATAACATAAATGTATGATCTTAAAATGCTAGAACTAGAAGTTTGATATAGCTGGGCCAATGACCATATATTAGATGAAGTGTGTAATGTTTTCTTTTATTGCTGTGACGATCTTATCCCTCTGGACGATCTTATCCCTCTGTGTACTCCTTCACCTCTGTAATTGATAAACTATCCATTCCCTCATTCTACATGATTCTTATCTATATTATATATAATATTTATCTATCTATCTTATGTATGTCCGTGTTTTCTTCATAGAGAATATATTCAGTACTTTTTTTCTAGATCTTCTAATAGTTTTGTATCCCATACTATTTGATCAGTACATTTCTTTTCAATTGGGACATATCCTTGATGCTTTTTATATGCTTGTATGTGAGACATCAATAGTGATGTGATACATTATCAGTAAAATGGTGCCCAAACCTACTATGCATCTCTTCTTCATTGCCCTTTAGGTCATATACAGTTTTGAACCTTTTGATTATGTTATTCCTTGTTTTGCAGCCATTCTGCATCATGGGTGAACAATGGCATTAAAAAAATGAGTGTTTACATCAGCAGCCTTAGATCATTGAAGGTACTGCGCAGTTTTCCAAATATAAGCCTGTCTGTTCCCTTCAGTTCTCAATCCAACTCATTGTCTACATGCAGTTTCTGAGATACACGTTGATAGGCCTCAGTGGCCTGCTTATTAATTTCATGTCATAGTATAGGGTATCCTTCGTTAATTTGTTGTGTGGGTTCTGTTGATTTCTTTAAAGACCATAAGTCCATTGAGAAGCCCCTGTAATTAATTTTGAACTTTGATGTAGTTGTCACAGTGTAATTTGTAAACAGGAGCATTTGGAATATAGTCTATAGAAATTCTACTTAGATTAGGATTCTACTGCTTAGGACAGCCCTGAATGACACTGGCAAACACATTTGGTAAATATTTTTGCCTTGTGGCATCCCTTGCTGGATGGTAAAGAATTGTTGAACAAAGTTACCCCCTGTGGTTGTATCTGTAAAACCTTCTTTGGATTCATGGGATCATGGAAATAGAACTAGAAAGACCTCAGATCATTTAGTTAAGAAATAGAGCTTAAGTAACTTGCTTAACTTAAGCCAAGGTATCATAGGTGATAATTAGCAGAGCTAAGATTTGAATCCTCTGAGTCTATATCCACCACTTGTTTCTCTGTGCCACACTTCCTCTCATGCATGATCTTAACATGTGCATGGGAGATACCTTGTTAGTGGGAAACCTTTAAAGTTAGAGGCTCAGTGACCACATGCAGAAATCTCAATTGCAACCTGAACCACATTAAAATGTAATTGAGAACCATTTAACAAAATAAAAATACACTACAACATAGATAGAATAATGTTAATTTGTACTTTTCTAAGTCACCATGCAGCCACTGGAATCCATTTCTACTTGATCTTGACACTACTTTTTTAAAGAGTGCATTTTGCTCTGTTGACTTATGTGGGAGTAATGGGAGTTCCTAAGCCTTAGGTAAATTGTGTGATTGTCACCATGGGAGAAAAAGAACCAAAGATGGAATAGGATGTCGAGGGTAGATGGGATCATCATGATCAGTAAATGAGAGAAGGCAGAGGGGCTCAGTTCTTATTTGCTTCTGGTTTTTCCCCCCCCTGCCAGTAGAATAACCATTGCACTTAAACGATGAGAAAGAAATGACTGACAGGAGTTGGTATCTAAGACAAATAAGGAACTAGTAAGAGAATGTATATTTGCCCTTGCTAAGTGATCTGACTTAGGTTACATCCTCAGGTACTTTGGAAACTGGTTTCTGAGCTCCTGTCAGTAATTTGGAAAATGGTATCATAAGGGCAGACATCTCAGAGAAAGTCTGAAAATTATAGGCTAGTGACTTCGATTCCTAGGAAAAGTCTAGAAGTGCACATTAAACAAGTCATTTGTGAACATCTGAAAAGGGAAGTAGGGGCAGCTAGGTGTCTCAGTGGACAGTGCCAGTCTTGAAGTCAGGAAAACTCATCTCCCTGATTTCAAATATAACTGAAGACACTTACATGCTGTGTGATCCTGGGCAAGTCACTTAAACCTGTTTGTCTCAGTTTCCTTCTTTATAAAATGAGCTGGAGAAGGAAATGTCAAACTACTCCATTATTTTTGCCAAGAAAATACCAAATGGCGTCATAAAGAGGAGGGGAACATGACTGAAACAACTGAACAACAAAAAAAGAAAGGGAAGTCATGCTTGCATTCATAGTAACTGTTTATTTCATTGCCACTGTAGCAGATCTCCAGTTGAGTACTCCATGGATTTGAACTTAGTTTTGTGCTGTTACCATTTTTATCAGTGACTTGGATAAGGACAGATGCCATGTCTGACTAACTAACAAAACAGGCTAGAGTCAGGATCCAAAAAGATTTTAATAGGCTAGATCATTGAACTGAACCTAATGAGGAAAAAATCAGTAGGGGTAAGTATGAAGTTTTACACTTGCGTACAGGAAAAAATCCATCTTTGCAGTACAGGGTATGGGAGGCATGGTTAGAAAGCAGTTTGTCTGAAAACTGTTTCACACTGCAAGCTTAGGATAAGATGGTGTGTGACAGTCAAAAAGTTAATGTGATTTGGGGCTTCATTGAGAGAATTACAGCTGCCTTCATGAGAACTCATCTGAAATGTTCTTGTTTGATTCTGGACACCACAGTTGAGGAAGAACTTTGAGAAATTGTTGAGTATCCCAACAGTCAGAATAGTAAAGAGCCTTGTTTTTATGTCCTGTGAAGATCCAGTGAAGCAGTTTAGACTGGGAAATCTTCAGGTATATTTTGGGCAGTCATGTGGAGGAGGGATTAGATTTGTTCTCTTTGGCACTTAGAATAGGCAGAATCAGGAGCCACGGGTAGAAGTTGCAAAGGAACAAATTTAGGCTTAATGTCAGGAAACATTTCCTAACAATTATAGCTATTCAGAAGTGGAACTGTTTGCTTTCAGAGTTGGTAGGTTCACCCTCTTTGGAAGTTTTCATGCAAAAGAGTTGATGACCACTTGTTGAATATTTTGCTTCTAGGTTCTACTAGATACCCATTGGGGTCTTTCCAACTGTGAAATAATAAAATTTTCTCTGCTCTAAAAAAATATTTGCAGCTACTCTTTTTTCTTTGTTTTTCAACTTGAGAATTGTCATTAGAAGCATATTTTTCCTATTTTAAAAAATTCTGAATTTAAACACAGCTGAAATGAGTATTTGCATATGCACAGTAGTGTACAGAGAATGATATATGAAACTATGAATAACTTCTGTTTTTCTTAAGTAACATCCAACGTTACTTTCAAAGCAATTCTACTTGTTTATGGTGCCTTGTGTACATTTCAAAAATATGTTTCAGTGACCCTCTTTGGTTTTTCTTTTTTTTTTTTTTTTGTCTTTTTGGCAATCATCTCCTTAGATCTTCCTTCCTCACCTCTGCTTCCCTCATCAAGAAAAAAGGAAAACAAAACCTTATACACTCATACATGTTTGCATAATTAAAAAACCCAACAGATTTCTACATTGGCTACATCTGAGAATGTATTGAATTTTAACGGAGGTAAGAAATCAGACAAAGGAATCAGTAGTTGTCTAAATCAATGTTATAAAACTATTAATGTCATTCATTCATTAACCTTTCTATTCTTTTGGAGTTTTCTTTTAGAAATTAAGTCTTTTGAGGGTAAGGATTTGTTTATTTTTGTCTTTTCATCTTCATAATCTTTTGTTTAGACTATTGTTGCACCTCCTAAGTGGTTTTTCCCTCTTTTTCCACCTCTATACTGATGATTTCACAAATCTACCTATCCTACCCTAACCTCTCTCCTGGCCTTAATCTCCAATGCAGATGCCAAAATGATACTCTTAAAGAAAGACCTGATGGTGAGCTTCCTCTAGGTTTTTTAGTGTCAAATTTAAAACCCTGTTTGCCATTTAAAGCCCCTGACAGCCTGGCTCTATAGGCTTATTACATATATATTACTCTCCTTCCTTGCTTTTCTTTTCGTATGACCTATCTCTAGCCCTTTGCCTTTGCACAGGCAACTGCCATGTCTGCAGTTTGTTCTTTACATGCCCATGCCTCCTCTATCCTCAAAGTTCTCACTTCATCTTTCTATCCCTGCTGTCATATATCCCTTCTGCCTTTTGTGGCTAAGCTTCTTAAAAAGACTGTCTGTAATAAGTACTTTCACTTTTTCTCCTCTCACTTTCTTCTTAAAATTACTCCCTTTCAATTCCATCTTCTGACTGTAGTATTATGCTGAAACTGCTCTCTCTAAAGTTACCAGTGATCTCTTTTTTAAAAAAATTAATTTGTTTAATTACTTTTAGTTTACATCATTCAGTTCCACAATCCCTTGATTTTCAAGTTTCCTTCCCCTTCCTCTCCACCCCCATGGTGGCATGCAGTCAAACATTGAATCTCCAAATACCTTCACATTAAAAATTAGTCACGTTGTAAAGAAGGATTATAACCAATGGAATGAACAATGGGAAAGAGGAAACAAAACAAGAAAAAGAAAGAGCAAGTAGTTTGCTTCAGTCTGCACTCAGACTCTGCAGCTCTTTCTCTGGATGTGGATATCTCTTTCCATCATGAGTCTTTTGGAGTTGTTATAACCTTTTATGCCTGAGAGGAGTCCAGTCTGTCAAGGTTAATTGTCACACATACCTTCTGTCTGTAATTGTGTACAAATTTCTTCTGGTTCTGCTCTTCTCACTCAACATAAGCTTATATAAATCTCTCCAGCTTATTATGAAGTCTGTCTGCTCCTCATTTCTTATAGCTCAATAGTATTCCATTACATTCACATACCACAATTTATTCAGCCAATTGATGGTCATCCTCTTGATTTCCAATTCTTTGTCACCACAAAAAGAGCTGCTATAAATATTTTTGTACATACGGGTCTTCCTCCTACTTCTGTGATCTCTTTGGGATACGATTCTTGAAGTGGTATTGCTGTGTCAAAGGGTATGCGCTTATTTATAGCCCTTTGGGCATAGTTCCAGATTGTTCTACAGAATGGTTGGATCAATTCACAACTCCACCAACAATGCATTAGTGTTCCAATTTTTCTATATCTTCTCCATCACTTATCATTTTCCTGTTTTGTCATCTTAGCCGATCTGACTGGTGAGGTGTGGTACCTCAGAATTGTTTTGATTTGCATTTCTCTAATCAGTGGTGATTTATAGCATTTTTTCATCTGCTTATAGATATCTTTAATTTCTTCCTCTGAAAACTGCCTACCAGTGACCTCTTTAATTGTCATATGCAATGGCCATTTCTCTTTTTTTTTTTAAATTTTT
>CM053580.1:477278943-477300201 GCA_028627135.1 Pseudochirops cupreus
CATCAATTTGTATAAGCCTCTCCAGGTAATTATGAAGTCCATTTCCTTCCCATTTCTTACAGCACAATAGTATTCCATTCATTACATTCATATACCACAACTTGTTCAGCCATTCCTCAATTGATGGGCAACCCCTATATTTTCAGGAACAGCATCCAAATTCTTAAAGGAAAAGTTAAATGAATTATAGGAGGAAGTAGAAGAAAAACCATACTAGTAGCAGCCCTCAATTTTCACCTTTCAGAACTAAATAAATATTACCAAAAAAATAAACAAGAAAAAAGGTAAGGAGATGAACAGAATTTTAGAAAAGTCACATATGATAGATTTGTGGAGAAAACTGAATGGGAATAGAAAGGGGTATACCTTTTCTCAGTGCTATATGACACCTTCACAAAAACTGACCATGTGTTAAAGCATGAAAACCTCACAATCAAATGCAGAAAAGCAGAAATATTAAGTGCATTCTCTTCAAATCATAATGCAATTAAATATATTTAGTATAAAGGACCATAGAAAAGTAAACTAAAAGTTAATTGGAAATTAAAATAATCTAATCCTAAAGAATGGGTAGCTCAAGGAATAAATCATAGAAACAATCAATAATTTCATTAAAGAGAATTATAACAAGGAAACAACATACTAAAATTTATGGGATGTAGCCAAAGCAGTATTTAGGGAAAATTTTATATCTCTAAATGCATGTAGCAATAAAATAGAGAAAGAGCAGATCAATTAATTGGGCATGCAACTAATAAAAACTGAAAAAGAAAAAAAATTAAACCTCTCCAATTAAACACCAAATTGGAAATACTGAAAATCAAAGGAGAGATTAATAAAATTGAAAGTAAGAAAACCATTGAACTAATAAATAAAACTAAGAGCTGGTTTTATGGGGGGGGGGGAACCCAATAAAGTAAATAAACCATTGGTTAATTTGATTTAAAAAAAGAAAAACAAATTACCACTATTAAAAATGCAAAGGGTGAATTAATCAACAATAAAGATGAAATTAAGACAATTATTAGGAGCTATTTTGCTCAATATATGCCAATAAATCAGACAGTCTAAGTGAAATGGATGAGTATTTACAAAAATATAAATTGACTAGATTAACAGAAGAGGAAATTGAATATTTAAATAATCCCTACCTCAGAAAAAGAAATTGAACAAGCCATCAGTGAGCTCCCTAAGAAAAAATCTCCAGGACCAGATGGATTCACAAGTGAATTCTACCAAACATTTAAAAAATGACTAATTCCAATACTATATCAATTATTTGGGAATATAGGCCAAGAAGGAGTCCTACCAAATTCCTTTTATAACACAAATATGGTACTAATACCTAAATCAGAAAAAGCCAAAACAGAGAAAGAAAATTGTAGACCAATTTCCCCAATGAATATTGATGCAAAAATTTCAAATAATAAGCTAGCAAGGAAATTTCAGTAATATATCACAAAGATCACGTACTATGACTAGGTGGAATTTATATCAGGAATGCAGAGCTGGCTCAATATCAGGAAAACTACCAGCATAATTGATCATGTCAATAACAAAAATAACAAAAATCACATGATTATCTCAATAGATGCAGAAAAAGCTTTTGACAAAACACAACACTCATTCCTGGAAAGCATAGAAATAAATGGAACTTTCCTTAAAATGACACATAGTATCTGTCTAAAACCATCAGCAAACATCTGTAATGGGGAAAAGCTAGAAACCTTCTCTTAATAAAATTGTAATGAAGCAAGGATGCTTCATTATTATCAGCATTGTTATTCAATATCATGGAAATGCTAGCTATAAAATAGCATTAGAAATGGTAATTATAGCAGTAAGAGAAGAAAATGAAATCAAAGTATTTAGAATAGGCAATGAAGAAACAAAACTATCACTCTTTTAAAAAATAATTTATTCATTTATTCTTAGTTTATTTATCATTTATTCACTTCAACACAATTTTGAGTTTTAAATTTTCTCCCTCTTCCCCTGCTCCGCTTTCCCCAAGACAGCATGAAATCTGATATAGGCTCAAATTATACATGTACTGTTTTCACATTAGTCACGATGTAAAAAAGAATTATAACTAATGGGAAGAATAATGAGAAAGAAGAAACAAAACCAAACCACAAAAGAAAAGGAGAGCAAATAGTTTATTTCCATCTGCATTCAGACTCCAAAGTTCTTTCTCTGGAAGTGGATAGCATTTTCCATTGTGAGTCTTTTAGAATTATCTTAGGTCCTTGCATTGCTGAGAAAAGCTGTCTATCAAAGTCAGTCATTGCACAATGTGACTGTTACTGTGTACAATGTATTTCTCCTGATTCTGCTCACTTCACTCTGCATCAGTTGTATAAGTCTTTCCAGATTTTTCCTGAAACCCATGTGCTCATCATTTCTTATAGCACAAGTGTATTCATTACATTCATATAGCACAATTTGTTCAGCCATTCCCAAACTGATGGACATCCTCTCAGTTTCCAATTCTTTGCCACCACAAAAAGAGCTGCAATAAATATTTTTGTACATGTGGGTCCTTTTCCTGTTTTTATGATCTCTCTGGAATACAGACCTAGAAGTGGTATTGCTGGGTCAAAGGGTATGCACAATTTTGTAGCCCTTTGGGCATAGTTCCAAATTGCTCTCCAGATGGTTGAATCAGCTCATAACTACACTAAAAATGCATTAGTGTCCCAATTTCCCCACATCTTCTCCAACATTTAAAACTATCACTCTTTACAGATGATGTGATGATATACTTACAGAATCCTAGAGAATCAACAACAACAAAAAAACTAGTTGAAATAATTAACAACTTTAGCAAAGTTGCGGGATATAAATCATCAACATTTCCATATGTTACCAATAAAGTCCAGCAGTAAGATATAGAAAGAAAAATTCCATTTAAAATAACTGTAGACAATATAAAATACTTGGGAATCTATCTGCCAAGACAAACTCAGGAACTATATGAGCACAATTACAATAAACTTTTCACATGAAGACAGATCTATACAATTTGAGAAATATTAATTGCTTGTGGGTAGGCTGAACCAATGTAATAAAAATGACAATTCTACCTAAATTAATTTACTCATACAGTGCTGTATCAATCATATTTCTAAAAAATTATGAATAGAGTTAGAAAAAATAACAAAATTCATCTGGAAGAACAACAGGTCATGAATATCAAGGTAATCAATGAAAAAAAATATGAAATCTGGCCTAGCCATATCAGATCTCAAATGTATTACAAAGTGGTAACTATCAAAAACTATCTGGTATTGGCTAAGAAATAGAGTGATGGATCAGTGGAATAGATTAGGTATATAATATACAGTAGTGAGTGACCATAGTAACCTAATATTTCATAAATGAAAAGATCTTAGCTTCTGGGACAGTAACTCATTTTTGGACTAAAATTGTTGGGAAAACTAGAAAGCACTTGGACTGATATTAGGCATTGCCCAACATCTCATACCATATATCAGGATAAGGTCACAATGGGTAGATGATCTAGATATAAAGGATGATATGATAAGCAAATTAGGAGATCATAGAATAGTTTGTCAGATCTATGGATAAGGGAAGAATTTATGATCAAATAAGAGATAGGTTGCATTATGAGGAGTAAAATGGATAATTTTGATTACATTAAATTAAAAAGCTTTTTGCATAAACAAAAACAAGATTAGAAGCAAAGCAGGGAAACTAGGAAAAAAATTTTTATGCATTTCTCTGATAAAGGCTTCATTTTCCAAACATATAGAGAACCGAGTCAAATATATAAGAATACAAGTCATTCGCCAATTGACAGATGGCCAAAGGATATGAACAGGTAGTTTTCATATGAAGAAATCAAAACTATGTATAGATGTATAAAAAGCACTCTAAATCACTATTGATTAGAGAAATACAAATTAAAACAACTCTGAGCTATCACCTCATACCTATCTCATCAACTAATATGACAGAAAAGGAAAATGACAAATGTGGGGTTGTGGAAAAATAGGGATGCTGATGTACTGTTGGTGGAGTTGTGAACTGATCCAACAATTCTGAAGAGCAATTTGGAATTTTGTTGAAAGGGATGTAAAACTGTACTTACCTAAAATACCTGAGTGTGTATCTGCCAAACCTGACACAGGAACTATATGAACTTAAACATAAAACATTTTATATGAATAAACTCAGATCTAAATAATTAAAGTAATATTTATTGTTCATGGGTCAGGTAAAGCCAATATAGTTTTTTAAATGACAATTTTACCTGAATAATCTATTTACTCAATGTCGTACCAATTAAATTACTAAAAATTATTTTACTGTTAGAAAAAATAATAACAAAGTTCATTTGGAAGAATAAAAGATCAGAAACTTGAAAGAAACCAGGGGAAAAAAGATGTAAAGGAACTAGATTCAGCAGTATCAGACTTTAAACTATATTATAAGGTAAGAGAATTGTTAAGGTGTAAAAAGGATAATTTTGATTGTTTTAAATAAAAATTTTCTTGTTTAAATAAAACCTATGTAACCAAAACAGAAGGAATCCACTAGGGATAAACTTTCATAGACAATTAGATAGGATGCAATTGGGTTAAAATACTGCTGTGGTGTAGGAAGTTGGTTGATTTAGAAAAACATGGAAAGACTTGGACTTATGAAGGAAGATGGTATCCATCTTTAGGGAAACAGATGATAGGAGGAAATAAGCACAGTATAGTCTTACATATGTGTGTATATATGTGTATGATAGATGTCTATGTATATCTATCTATGTATATCCATACTGAATTGTAGCCTTATTTAGAGTGGGGAAACAGGGAGGGGGCAAAATGAAGTAAAAAGTGCACAGCAGAGAATAAAAGAAAACCAACAAGGAAGCAAAGAAAAGTGGGCAACTTTGAAAACAATGTGTAGTATTTATTATATAGGTCATGAAATGGAAATTTATTGTTTTATATTGAATTCTCTCTTATGATCTGGTGTGCACATGGCAATTTTTTTTCTTTTCTCATTTTGTGTTTAAGGTTAAAATAAAAAATTTACAAAAAATAAAAAAATAAAATCTGTGCACACTCTTTGATCTAGCAATGCCACTACTAGGTCTGTATACCAAAGAGATTTTAAAAAGAAAAGAAAAAGACATATATGTAAAAAAATATTGACAGCAGCATTTTTTGTAGTGGCAAAGAAAAGGAAATTGCGGGGATGCGCATATATTGAGGAATGGCTGAACAAATTGTTATATATGACTGTGAAGGGATATTATTACACAATAAGAAATGAGGAGCAGATGCTCTCAGGAAAAACCTGTAAAGACTTACATGAACTGATGCAAAGTGCAATGAGCAGAACCCAGAGAACATTGTACACAGTAACAGTAATATTTCATGATGATCAACTGTGAATGATTTAGCTATTCTCAACAATACAGTGACCTAAGATAATTCTGAAGTACTTATGATGAAAAATACTATTCATTTCTAGAGAAAGAACTGATGGAGTCAGAGTGCAGATTGAAGCATACATTTTTTAAAAAAAACTTTATTTTTCTTGATTTTTTTTTTGTCTGTGTGGTTTTTCTCACTCATGATTAATATATGCTTGACCACATATGTATAACCTGTATCAAATTGCTTGCCTTCTTGATGGGGGTGAGTAGTAGGGAGGGAATTCAGCACTCAAAATTTTAAAAAATGAATATTTAAAGATTGTTTTTACATGTAATTGGAAAAAATATTAAAAAAATAAATTTCACTCTTCTGCATTTCTACAGTTGCACAGTTGACAACAGACATCATTTCCATATTTCCCTTCAGGAAGAGAAATTAATGCTCTCCCATGGCCTGGAATTCAAGAACTATTCATGAGGTTCTTGAGTTAAGATGACTAAAGTGATTTCATCATAGTTCAGGTGCCCTTTCTGAATATTCTTAAGGAAATGCCTTCTTTAAGATTGATTTGTGTATTGATTCATGTATGCTTTGCATACAGTAGATGCTCAAATATTGATGGATTAATTGAATCAATGAATATTAAGTTAGAAACCTTCTTTTAGAGGAAACTTAAATGTAAAACAAAGTCAAAAATTAACTTCTAATCAGCAGACATTATCATTTAGTAAACACATATTAAACACATATGTATGCAAAGCATTGTGCTAGGGCTTGTAGAGAGAAAAATTTTTATAAAACATAGACTGCTCTTATGAACCTTATAGTCTAGCACATAGGTTCCCAAAGTGGGCAATACTTCCAGCTGGTGGCTCTGGAATGGTTGGGTTGGGGAAGGTAGGTAATAGTAAGTTAGGGTGCAATTTGGGAGTGTTGAATAAAAATAAGGGGGTGGTAGAAGCATAAGGAAGGAAGAGAAAAGAAGCAAATTTTGAAAAACTGTTCATATATGTTTCATCTGTTGTGCAACAGAGTTAAAGTCATAGTAATTACATTATTTTTCAAATAAACACAAAATATAAGTTATAACCAATCAATGGTCAAGTCTTCCTATAGGTCTTAACAAGCAAGTGTTGGCAGGCCAGCATGTTGTGCATTGTTGGGAAGTTCAGCATACTTTGGCAGGAATATGTGGTGTAATGACTTGTTTGTGATATACTATAAGGTTACCTGACTCAATATTGCATCATCAAAATTTCAGTGCAGAACCCCCCCAACAAATTTACAATAAATTATTAAATTTAAGATGCATCATTTCTAAAAATATATTTTATATTTTTTTAAATGATGCAAATTTCAAAAATATTAAAAGGTGAAAGAAAATAGATTTCCAGGGGAGTGCTGAGTAATTTTTTTTTTAAAGGGGGTGGTAGGCCAAATAAGTTTGTTAATCTCTGGTCTAGTAGAAACTTAGTTGTCTAGTCTAATAGGTTATTTAAATTTTGTCCTAAAAATTATATAGCTTGTAATGTTTTTAAAATATCATTCTAATATGTTAAAAGCAGTTATAACAAGTAATTATTTTCATTTTTTTCTGCAGAATGCCAATAATTTTTCCTTCCATGATTCAGCCTTCTTTTTATCTCATGTTCTTTTGACTCACTGCTTTACTGCTTCATCTCATTATGAATTCTCAGTTCCATTTTTGAGATCCTGAATTAACATTTGGTTGCTACATTTTTGTTGTTTAATAACAAAGTTAGGAAAATGAAAGTCTATGTGGAAAAAGCATTGGCCAATGGAAAGAGTACTGATTTTGGAGGCTGAAGACCTGGTTCTGATCCTGACTCTCCAATATAGTACCTAGAGTGGGACTTTGAGTAATTCAGTTAATCTCTCTCAGACTAGTTTCTCCATCCACACACAAAAAAGAGAAGAATAAAGTAGATGACTTCTAAAAATATATAATCTACTATGTCCCAAGTTTTTTAAAATAAATTTTTTATTGATATCTTTAGTGTTTACATCACCTGAATTTCCTCCTGAAGCTCTCCCCATCTTCTCTTCCACCCTGCTATCCCAGAGCCATCCAATATAACAAAGAATTTTTTTAAAGAAAAAGAAAGAGTAATTTTGCAACATTTATTTTTATTGTTTTGTAGTTGTTCTTGGACTCAACTCAGCTGTCAAATTGATCGAAAGGGCAAGTCTAACCACGTCACCTGCCTATTTAGTACACTGCAGTGGCTCCTATCACCTTCAGGATCAAATATAAAATACTCTGGCATTCAAAGCCCTTAAAAATTCCTTCCCTCCCTCTGCCCCCCACTACTTTTGCTGTTTTCTCCAACTTTACCCACTCCCATTTACTCTGCTATTCAATGACACTAACTTTCTTGCTCTTCACTGGCTGTCCCAGGTACCTAGAATTCTCCACATCCTAATTTCCCTGGATTCTTTTAAGTCCCAAATAAATCTCACCTTCTTTGAGAATGTTTCCTGATCCCCCTTAATGTTAGTGCCTTCCTTCTGTTAATTATTTCTGGTTTATTCTGTGTGTGTTGTGTTTGTACATGGTTGTTTACCTGTTATTCTCCCCATTAGACTCTGAGCTCCTTGCTAGTAGGGGGTATCTTCTACCCTTTTTTTTTTTTGGAATTAATAGCATTTTGCATAGTACCTGGCACTTAAAATTCTTGTTGACTAATGTGACCTACTTTCCAATTATATTGCTATAGTTACTGTGTATTTTGTTTTCTTGGCTCTGTTTACTTCACTTTTCATCACTTTATACAAGTTTTTCCATGCTTTCCTATATTCATATTTGCTGTGTCTTACCACACAGTAATATTCCATTACGTACCACAATTTCTTTAACCAGTCCTCAGCTGATGGATGGGCAGCTAGGTGGTGTAGTGGATAGAACACTGGGTTTGGAACAAGAAAGACTCATCTTCTTGAGTTCAAATCTGACCTCAGACACTTACTGTGACCCTGGGTAAGTCACTTACCCCTGTTTGAGCTGGTTTCTCATTTGTAAAATAAGCTGGAGAAGGAAATGGCAAACTATTCTAGTGCCGGGAAAACTAGAATCACAAGGTGTTGGACATGATTGAAATGACTCAACACCCACAATCACTGGGTACCTACTTTGTACCTACCTATTTTAGGGGCAGCAAGGTGGCTCAGTGGATAGAGTGCTACCCTTAGAGTGAGGAAGACCAGACTGAGTTCAAGTCCAACGTGGAATAATTAATAGCTGTGTGACTTAACTATTGTTTGCCTCGCTTTCCTCAATTATAAAATAGAGACAATAAAAGCATCTACCTCACAGGGTTGTTGTGAGGATCAAATGAGATACCATTTGCAAAGTACTTTGCACAATCTCTCGTATATATTAGGTGTTTTAAAAATGCAAGTTTTTCCATGCTTTCCTATATTCCCTTCCCCTTCTTTACTACCATAACAAGTGTTGCTATAAAGACTTTAACATATATGATGATTTTCTTTTCATCAATGATTTCTTTGGGGGTATAGTGTCTAGTAGTGGATTCTTTGGGTCAAGGGGTATTGGACAGGTTAGTCACTTTATTGGCATAATTTCAAATTACTTTTCAAAATGCTAGGATTGATTTATACCTTCACCAATAATGCATTAGTATGTCTATCTTCCCACAACCCTTCCAACATTGATTATTCCCACTTTTTCTAACCATCTGTAAATCTGCTGGGTTTGAGGTAAAACCTGAGAGTTTTTTTACATTTGAATTTCTCTTATTTTTAGTGATTTGGGTCATTCTATCATCTAGCTGTTAATTGTTAGTAATTCTTCTCATGATAACTATTTGTTCATATCCTTTAATCATTATCTAACAAGGAATGAATTTTAGTCTTACATATTTGTGATTTGGCTTTATATCTTGGATACCAAACCTTGAGCTGAAAAATTTGAAACAAAGAATTTTTCCCATTCAACTATTTCTCTTCTTATCCTAAATGCCTTGTGTGTGTGTGAAGCTTTTCAATTTTATATAATAAAAAAAAATCTATTTTATCTTTTTAAAATGCCCTTGTCTCTTATTTGGTTAAGAATATACCTCTACCAATCTACACCTCCTGAAAGAAACTCTAAAATAAAAATTCCCAGTAATATTAGAGCCATGATTCAGAGCTTCCAGGTCAAAGAAAAAAATTCTGCAAGCATCCAGAAATAAAGAATAAGAGTACTGAGGAGCCATAATCAGGATCACACATGATTTAACAGCTACCACTATAAAGAAGCATAGAGCTCAGAATAACATATCACAGAATGCAAAGGATTTAAATTTTCAGCAAAGAATTACTAACCCAGCAAAACTGAATATAATGCTACAGAGGCAAAAAGCAGATCTTTAATGAAACCAAGAACTTCCAAGCATTCTTGATGAAGAAATTCCAACTCTGGAGTTAAGAGAAGAATAAAAAAGTAAACATGAATGAACAATGATAAAACATTGCCAAGGATAAATTGATTACATTCTAATGTGGGGAGATGATAGATATTTCCCTTCAGAACCCCATTATCACCAGAGGTTACAGAGAGATTCTAATTACACAGATGACCTGGGAATAGTTTTTTTATGTCTTGATTATCTTAAAATAAGAATAGAAAGAAAGGGGAAGAGGAATTCACTAGAAGAGTAGAGAAGGAAAATAAATTAGGGAAAATTATCTCACACAATTGGGGGTGTACAAGTAGACATCTGTACAAACAAGAGGGAAGGGATGATGGGGGCAGATTCCATTTGAACCTTACTTTCATCTGAACTGGTCTAAAGAGGGAAAAATACACACAAACAAAAACAGTTGGTACAAAAATGCATTTCATTCAACAGGAAAATAGAAGGGAAACAGGAGAAGGGAGAAGGAAGAAGAAGAATTAGGGGGAGGTATGATTGAGAGAGGGATTGGTCCCAAGGCAACAAACCCTAAGGATGTACAAAAATATCTATAGCTCTTTTTGAGGTAATGAAATATGATCTCTCAGGAAGATACCCATCAATTTAACAATAGCTGGACAAGTTATACTATATACAAGCGATTAAATGCTATTTTGCTATAAGAAATGATGAAAGGGATGATTTTGGAGTTATCTGGGAAGACTTATATGAACTGATGTAGAGTGAAACGAACAGAAGCAGGAGAACACTTTATACAAAGACAACAATATGGTATAGACAAACAACTTTGAAAGAATTAGGAACTCTTTATTATAGTGACCAACCATGATTTCAGGCAGAAACAGAAAGGAAAGAAGAAATATTATGTAGCTACCTATTAGGTGCCAGACGCACTGATAAGTGCTTTTACAAATATTATCTCATTTAATCCTCACAACCATTGTGGGAGGTAAATATTATTTTAGCCAGTTGAGAAGACTGAGGCTGATAGTACAAGTGATTTGCCTAGGGACACACAAGTAGTAAATATCTGAGGCTAAATTTGAACTCAGGTCCTCCAGACTAACATTCTACTAATTGTACCACCAGATACTTCCAAGTAGTCTTCCAGAAGATTGATGCTACCTTCTCTTGATAGGCAAATCATGCTACTACCTCCTGATCGAGGTAAAAACTCAGAGCAGGATGAGATTTTTTTTTCAGACGTGGACAATATGGAAATTTGTTTTGGATCTTCGTAACAAGGGTTTTGTTTTTCCTTGGTTCTCTTTGGGGGAAGAAGGTGTTAGAGGAGAGGGCAGGAAGACAGACTTTTGCTGACTGAAAAATTAAATTAAAAAAAAATAAATTATATATGTATTTCCATATATATTTCAATGTAATTTAATATATAATAATATATAATTTTTTAAAAAAAGAATACATTCTTACCCATAGCTGTCAGAGGTACATGAACTTCTTCTCTTCTAATTTTTTATGGTATGATCTTTAATAGTTAGGTGACATGCATTTAGAATTTATTCTGGAATGTAGTATAAGGTGTTTGTGTAAGTCTTATTTCCACCAGGAAATCTGCTTTCCAAATTTCCCAGCAGATCTTATGAAATCAAGACTTCTTTCATAAGCAATTTTTTTTAAGGATTTATTGAACTCTGGCTTAATGAAATCTATTATTTCTGATTCTCCCTTTTCTAGTCTCTTTCATTGATTTATTTTTCTATTTTTCAACCAGTGCCAAATGGTTTTAATGACTGCTGTTTTATAATATAGTTTGAGCTCTGGAAATCTTGTTCCTCTTCATTCCTCCCTTTTTTTTCATTATTTCCCTTGATATGCTAGATCTTTTATTCTTCCAACTGAATTTTGATATATTTTGTTGAATTTTGTAAAGTATCTCTTTGATAGTCTGATATAGCATAAAAATATGAATTAGGTTTAGTATTATTATATTTTTATTAGATTGGCATGGCCCAGCACTAACCATTGAATATTCCTCCAGTTTCTTTATTTCTACCATGAGCCATTTATGATGGAACCTACTAAAGTAAGTTGACTATTGAATATTTTGTGCATTTTTTAAGGTATTTTGAATGAGATTTCCCTTCCTCTTGTTCTATGGTAGGTTTCCTAAGTCCAAATTCAGCATCAGATACTTACTAGCTTTGTGACCTTGGGCAAGTCACTTAACCCTGTTGGCCTCAGTTTCCTCATCTGTAAAATGAGCTGGAGAAGGAAATGACAAACCATTCCAGTATTTTTGCCAGGAAAACCCCAAATGGGGTCATGAAGAGTCAGACACGATGGCCTGAATAGCAACAACAAAACAGGATTCTAAATATCTAGACAGGGAATATCCATAGGGAAATGATTGTATTTTAAATTTATTGTAGAGTCAAGGAACTACATCCATTAAACATTATAAACATTTAAACATTATAACATATAAACATTATAAACATTTATTCTGAATTTTACTCTGAATGTTTATACTGGTCACATTTTTCCTCTATCCTTTTCTCTCTTAAGTACTAGCTTAACATCAATTTCATCAGCACTAAGTTCTTGGTTTGCGTATGAAACAGTTTGTACTCTTTCAAAAGCATCTTTTAAAGTCCTTGTCCCTATGCATGATATTTCAGTTGTTTATAAAGCATACACATTATCTATTTGCAGGTCCACTGCAAGCAGTGAAGTTGACATGTTCTTGTAATACTTTGTTCCTTCATGTGTTAACTTGGCTTGTTTTTTCTTAACCCTTTGTAGTACTATTATTTCTCTTTGAAGACACTAGCTTCAAAGTATACTCTAGCAATGAAAGTATACTATAGAAAACTTGGTAGGTAAATTACATTAAAGGGTATGAAGCCTCCAAATCTCAAGTACAGAATGTGTAACCTTTTACAAAAGACAAGACATTATCAGAAGCAGGACTGGGCCTAGGAGATATTCTTGAACTTCTAAACGGGCAATATCAGAGAAATCCCTTTACAAATAAGCCCTGTGGGAAATTGTCACGTTGTCATGAAATTTAATTTAAATGAATGCTTTGCTAGAAATCATATTACTATTCCATTCTTCACACTCCTGACAAAGTGATATTCCTAAAAGTATGTGTCTGGCCTTGTTGCTCCTTGTATTTAAAAATTCTCTACAAGCCCCTTGTTGTTTCTAAGGATAAAAAGCAAACTCCTCTTGCTGTCGTTTAAAGCTCTGAACATTTCTAAGCCTATTAGGCATTATTCTCCTTCATGCATTTCATTATAACCCTATGTCAGAATTTGGAGCTAAGTTAGGGTTAGCCTTAAACATGTTGATGCTTCTTTAGGATTTGATTGGCCACTGAGGTCAAGAACTGTGTGGAAGCATTTGGGATTGTTCATGGAGAATTTTGGGAGAGAGATACCAAAAGGAGGAGGAGGGAGCCCCCACCCAGGAATGAAGCTGGTGCATGCCTCTATCTAGAGACCACGTGGACTTTGCAGAGGCAAGCACTTAACTTTGGATTTGTGTTTCTCCTCCTCTTCTTCAAAGACTCCAAAAGAAGTGGCATTCGCTAGCCCAGTGGCAGTCACTGGTTTACAGCATAGCTGAGGTGGGAGGAGATTGAGAGTGACCTGTGTGTGAGTAGTGAGACTCAGGTTGGGTCAGGTGACTCTTGCAGGCCTAAAGACAAATTCTTCCTGACATGGCTCTGGGTTGAGGAGAAGATGCGGCCTTTAAATGTAGCACTCCTCCAGAATTTATGTTCCTGTTCTTTTCTATGAGTTGAAGGAGCTAATACAGGAAAGCTCCAGTTCCTGAAGCAGCTGTGCCAAGTCTGTGTATACCCACAAGGACTTCCCTTTCCTGCCTTGAGATTTCTATCTATTACTTTGCCTCTGTTTATTCTAGTGTTATATAAAAACATATTAGCAGCTATTAACCCTGCTTTGTTTTGGATTTCAGCTGTCAGTAGAGGCTGGTGGTAGGGGTGGGGAGAAGGCAAGTGGAAGGAAAGTAAAGATTCCTCCAGAAGCTAGAATGAGGCTGGAGAATGGGAAGCTGGTCAAGCAATAGGTTTTTCCCCAATGAATTTTATTCATTTTGTTGTTACTTAAAATATGTTTCCCTTTCTGTTACGTCTTAAATTTCTAAATATCTAGATAAGGAAAATCCATTATCCCAAGGGAAAATTATCCTTGTGAAACCAACTATATTAGTTTTCCAAGTCAGCCTAAGGTAGTAAGCAGGAGAGATAAAAGTATAGAGATTTTTATTTGAGCTAACACACCCCCTAGACCACACACATACTACATACATACATACGTATATGTGTATATACACACATGTATGTATGCATGTGTATATAGTTTAGAAGCGCATTTATCTAACCATATCTATATTCTATATCTAGATATAGACATATAGGCTATATTTATATATAGCCAGGAGTTTTAGGGGAAGGGAATAACTTAATTCCTCATCATCTCTTACCTGCCCCTTATTACATACATACATACATACATACACAGTGCATATACACACATGTATGTGTGTATATGGAATGTGTGTGAGTATAGATATGTATATATGTATGTATGTATATACAAGAATAGAAGCTCCTTAAGGGGGGAGGAAGGGGTGTGCACTTGGGTGTGTAGTGGATAGAGTCCCGGGGCCTGGAGTCTGGAAGACTCATCCTCCTGAGTTCAAATTTGGCATCAGACACTTTTTGACTGTATGAGCCTGGGCAAGTCACTTAACCTTGTTTAACTCAGTCTCCTCATCTGTAAAATGAACAGGAGAAGGAAATGGCAAACCACTCTAATATTTTAGCCAAGAAAACCCCAAACAGGGTCACAAAGAGTCTGAAATGATTGAACAAGAAAGCAGGGGTTATATTTTGTTTCTGCCTTTGTATTCCCAATGTCTATGACAGTGCCTGAAACATAGCAGAATATTTGTTGATTGGTAAATGTGAAAGAGTTGTTGGCCCCGTCTTATGATAGAATTCTTGATCTAGAGCCAGAGAACATGAGTTCTAGTCCTAGGTCTGCATTTTGCTGTCCATAGAGTTGGGTTCTTATATGTAAAATGCAAAAGTTGGCTGAGGCAGTCTCTTAGGTCCCTCACAGCCTTTTAAGTCTATGACTCTATGAAAAAGTACTTTGGATTCAGGATGTGAAATGGAGAGATGTCCCATATATACACATCATTTCCCTTCATAGCATGTAGTTTTGGGCAGGAGGGGAGGGATTTTTCTAGATTAACTGTCAGTTTAAACAGGTTCCAGGTAGTTAAGGGTATTAGAAAAGGGAAATAAATGGTGTGAAAAATCTGATTACTGCTTACAAAGTGGCAAGACAAAAGACATACAGAGTTCATTTATCTCAGCCCTTTTTTTGCATTATAGAGAGGAAGGTGACTCTGTGTTCTCAAAGATTATGCCAGTGGAATGCGTGTTCTTACAGGTTCTACCAAACTGGAAAGGCTTCAAATATGAGCATGGAAATGGATTGGGTGTCTATCATATGAAGATCAGCCCTGCTAAATTCAGAGAGTCCTGTTACCAGATTGGCTACAAAGTAATGATATTTTTTTCAGCCACAGAAATTCAATAAGACTGTTTATGAAGTCATGGGGCAGTGATCTGAATCAATAGAGGGAGGACCCATGCTGATAAAATCACTGCCCTTTGGAATGTACAGTAAATGGAGAGAAACCAAAAATTGACTCGTATGGGATTATGTGTTCTGCAGAATTTGATATAAAGGATCTGGAAAGCATTTTCCCCCTATGACCTATACATTAGGACATAGAAATAGTTTCATTTTACCAAATGATGGCCTGACTTTCATGCATGAAGTGATATTCCAGGCCTATCATCAGGAGGGCATGTGCTTTGAGCTCCTTTTCCAGTATGAGAGTTCAGAAGATGCTGGTCCACTGATGCCCTTTCTCCTTCAGGACCAATGACATGCATTTATGTAAAGGCTGACTAGGGTGAATAGTGTCCTTCGTGTACAAGGATGAGAGAGATGCTAACTAGCCCATAGGGTGATCATAGAGGACCATGCTTTTGGAATTGGAAGGTGATCTTGTCCAATTCCTTGATTTTATAGATGAAGAGACTGAATCCCAGAAGGGTTAAGTGACAGATGTTATACAGATAATACAGTAGTAAATGGAAGAATTGGGATTCAACCATGAACAGTGCATTGTCAAACTGAACTAATTAGCCAGAGACTCAAATTTGTAATAACAATTATATTTTGCTATCACATTTTAAAGGAGTTGATCCAGAGCCCTCTCTTTTCATGAGCCTAGGTGATAAATTTATAGAAACTGAGATTATGGCAACTGGTCCCACTACTTCTTGGCAAATAGAGGAAAAAGAAATGGAAGTGGTATCAGATTTTGTATTCTTGGACTCAAAGATCTCTGCAGACAACAACTGCAGCCATGAATCTCATGCTCTTTGGAAGGAAAGCTACGACAAATCTGGAAGGCATACTAAGAAACAGAGATATCACCTTGCTGACAAAGATCTGTATACTCAAAGTTTCCTCATGTGTAAAATGCATTGGAAAAGGAAATGAAAAACCACTCAAATATCTTTGCCAGGAAAACACCAAATGGGGTCATGAAGAGTTGGACATGACTGAACAACAACAACAAAAAATGATTTTTCCATTGGCTGTGAGATTTAAACTATAAGGAAAACTGAGTGCCGCAGAATCAACACTTTTGAGTTGTGGTGCTGGAGAAGACTTTGAGAGTCCTTTGGATAGCAAGGAGCTCAAATCAATCCATACTTAAAGAAGTTAATTCAGGCTATTCTTTGGAAGAATAAATGCTGAAGTTGAAGCTTAAGTACTTTGGCCACATAGTGAGAAAACAGGACTCACTGGAAAATATCCTGATACTGGAGAAGATTGAAGGTAAAAGGAGAAAGGGGTGGCAGAGGATGAGATGGATATCTAGTGTCATGGAAGCAATGAACATGAACTTGGACAGACTTTAGGAGATAGTGAAGGATAAAAGGGGCTGGTGTGCCATGATCCATGGGGTCATGAAGAGTTGGACATGACTCAGCAATAACAAAAGGGCAGGTAAGAAATAATGAAGAATTAAAGATTTAAAACAGATAAGTATCTACACTTTGTTCCATATTTATGAAGTTTGAAGAAGTTCTTCAGTCAACCTTGATGTCATCAGAGGTCAACTAAGGATTGACCACACTCCTGATTGCCATTAAAAAAAAACAAGACACACTGCCTAGGGAATCAGTTTTAGCAGGAAATAATTCTTAATTGTGGCCTCTGGTGTCAAAAAGAAACTTCCAATTGTGGAAGAAGCCCTTGAAAGGGAATTGTTATTCTCTGGGGGAATTAAGGGGATTTCTCTCCTTCCACCCCACCATGCCTTGTCACTTATGATTTCTTGTAGTGAAACTACTTTTCTAGTAGGAAACATCTCACCTAGCAGGAAGCAAGCCCAGTGAGTCAAGGCAGAAGAGTTTTGTGAATTGAGAGCCAGCCCTGGTCATACCCAGAGTTGAGCTGTGAGAGGAACAGACCCAGGGAGCCTAGATGAATGACCTGCCTAGCAGAGACACTGCACCCAGAGGGACCATAAGGATGTAGGTAGAGGGTGAAAGGATGTCAGGGCTCTGCAGAACCAGAACTGTGAGTTGCCTGGGTGACATGTGTTTCCTTACATGTGTCTTCTTTCGTGGCATACTTTGTGTAACCACTCTTCCCATTGATGTTATGTATATTTGCGGGAGAATGCAGCCCAGGTTTGCGGGAAATGTTCTGTTATCATTATAATGCTATCCTTTTCTTTCTTAATAATACTTTATTGTATTTCAATTACATATAAAGATACTTTTCGACATTCATTTTTGTAAGATTTGGAGTTCCAAGTTTTTCGCCCTCCCTTTCCTCCCCCCAACCACAAGATAGCGAGCAATCTGGTATAGGTTATACATGTACAGTCATGTTAAACATATTTCCACATTAGTCATGTTGTGAAAGAAGAATCAGACAAAAGGGAAAAACCACGAGAAAGAAAAAATAAACAAAAAATGTAAAAATAATATGCTTCACTCTGCATTCAGATTCCATGGTTCTTTCTCTGGACTTGGTTGGCGTTTTCTAGCATGAGTCTTTTGGAATCAACTCGAATCGTTCTTACGATGCTATCTTAATAAATACCTTTGCTTTGAGAAACTTGTGGGATTGGCTTATGATTAAAGGTTAAGTGTAATGGTAAGTACTCCCAAGTTATACTTTTGGAAGTATGGGCCCACAGAATACCTTGAACCTCAGAGCAATCACCCCTTTTGGGGACCCAAAGTGTGGACTTGGGAGGGGTTACCTTAGAAGGCTACTGGAGAAGGAAATGGCAAACCACTTTAGTATTGTCGCCGTGAAAACCCCACGGACAGTACTGGTGTGCTGCGGTCCATGGGGTCATGAAGTGTCGGACATGACTGAATGACTGAACAGCAACAAGCTTCAGAAGGGGTGCTACGCTTACAACATTTCTCAGTGCTTCACTCATCCTAGCCTCCACCCTTAGTTATTTATTCAACAATTCCATTCCATAGTAAATATTACTCTAACCCGTCTGCATTTTCAGAAAACTAGTTTAGTGATATAACTCAACTTGGTAAACAAACATTTATTAAGGGCTTACAATGTTCCAAGCACTGCTCTAATTGCTGGGAGTATAAAAATAAGGAAAAAGACAATCCCTAACCTTAAGACAACACATAAAAGGAAGCTGTATGATTCTAGTGGGAGAGATGCCTGGCCGACAGGCATGATGCGCAAGTTTGGCAGCCTAGGGAGAAATGAAGAGATGGCTGACTTGGGAGCCCTTCCCCAGATGGAGGTTCTGGGAGGAGCCATCCAATCAGAGGGAGAGACTGCAGAAGCAGAGGGTTCTTCCAATGTGTAAATTCCAGCACTAAAGTAATCTTGCAGAATGGTTAGGTGGTGCAGTGAGTAGTGCACTGGCCCCGGAGTCAGGAGGACCTGAGTTCAAATGCAGCCTCAGACACTTAACACTTACTAACCATGTGACCTCGGGCAAGTCACTTAACCCCAATTTCCCTGCCTTCCCCCTTCCAAAAAGCGAAGAAAAAAAAGTGATCTTGCAAAATAAAAAGGCTTTTATGGCATGATGAAGTCTGGAGTGCCGCAAAGCTATGAGAAATGAGAGTGAGGTGCTTTTGCCAGTCTCTATTCTAAACACATCTGCAACTGGTTTAAAGCAGACAGGTCAGAAATGAGAATAAATAGTAGTAAATGCATAAGACATTCTAACCTAATTGGCAAACTAAATATAAAGAAATTACCAGGACCATATGGTATCCACCTCAGAGTTTTGAAAGAACTCAAACGTAAAATTATAAAGCTCTTGTACAAAATACTCTGTGCTGTTTTCACTGACCATGGAGGTGATTTTGACTGCCAACTATAAGAAGCACTACAGAACAGACAGACAAGTATCATTTTCATATTCGTATGAAGTATGATGAAGATGGAAGTAATTGAACACTTGAGAAAGTAAAACCTAAAGGCAGGTCCCAGTACAAAACATTCCATCACCCACCTTGGCACAAGTGGTCCTCCATGTTTGGAATGAAACCCTTTACTAACTCTGTCATCCCTAGCTTCCTTGAAAAGTCAGCACAGGGCCCTTCCATTAGTAGAATGTAAGCTCTTTGAAGACAGGGACTGCTTTTTTTTTTTGTCTTTCTATCTTCAGGGCCTAGCTTAAGATAATAGGTACTTGATAAATAAGTATCTGTGGGGGAGGCCAAGTCAAGATGGCAGAGTAGATACACACTCTGCTAAGCTATCCCAAATTTTACTCCAAACAACTCTAAAACATCTCAAATCAAATTCTGGAGCATTAGAACTAACGAAAGTTCAGGTGAAACAATTTTCCATCCCAAGACAACTTAGGTGGGTTGAAAGGAAAGGTCTGTCTTACAAGGGTGGTGATAGGACCTGGAGTAGCACTGCTGATGCCAGCAGTAGGCTTTGGAGGCAGCTGTATTGGTGGAGAAACCTTTAGGAGCTATCAGCCCATGGACCATGGGGGATGGCTTGTGTTTGTTTGGGAGGGACTGGTCAGAAGAAGATTACTGGGGATCCTTTGCAGATGCTGGGTTCAGGACCCTGTTGCATTGCTCTTACAGACCTGGGACCAAAAGGAGACATAACACTTACTGTCACAGGGGAGCAGAGGCCATGGTCAAGGTTCCACAGCAGAGATGAGTGCTTGTGGTTGCTCATGGGAGAGTCCAGACCTGGTCTCAATTCCAAGACAGAGTGGAGCACAAGTAATTGTAGCTGCAGGAAAGCAGGGGACCTGGTTATAATCCCAGGGCCAGGAGGATGCTGGTACTGGTAGCAACAGGGGAGCAAGGTCCTTTCCTGGGTAAAAACCAGAGCACAGGCCAGCAGAGCAGTGACCACACCACTTTCAAATACAAGACTCAAGAGAAGCATAAAAAGGTAAACAGGAAAGAGAAATCATAAGGGAATCAATAATGTTAAAATGTTTACATTCCTATATGGGAAGATAATACATATAAATCCTAAGAACTTTATCCTCATTAGGGGAATTATAAGGAGAATACATAGACAGAGGGCATAGGTGTGAGTTGACTGTGAAGGGATGACATTCCAAAAAAAATAAAATTAAGGGGTGAGCAAGAGAGAGGTATATTGGGAAAAGGGGGAAGGGAAAGGAAGAATGAAGAAAATTATCTCACATAAAAGGGGCACAAAAGGAAGAACTTTTACTCTGAAAGATGTGGGGTGGGTTGACAGGAAATGTTTGAACCTAATTCTCATTGGAATTGGCTCAAAGAGAATAACATACAGACTCAGAGGGGTACAGAAATCTATTGAACCCTACAAGGAAATAAGAGAGGGAAGAGATAGGAGAAAGGGAAGGGGACTGATAGAAGGGAGAGTAGATTAAGGGAGGTAGTGGTCAGAAGTAAAACAGACTTTTGAGGAGGGACAGGGTAAAAAGAGAGAAGGATAAACAAAGAAAATAGGATGGAGGGAAATACACAGTTAATAATCATAACTGTGCATGTTAACGGGATAAACTCACCCATAAAACAGAAGCGAATAGCAGAATGGATTAAAAACTAGAATTGTACAATATGTTGTTTACAATAAACACACTTGAAAGAGAGAGATGCATACAGAGTAAAAATAAGGGGCTAGAGCAGAATCTTCAGGTGAGGCTAAAAAAAAAAAAGCTGACCCAATTAAAAGATATAATCGGGAAAACTACATTTTACTTAAAGGTACCATAGACAATGAAGTAATAAAATACTAAATATATATGTACCAAATGACATAGCATTGGAATTCTTTTTTTTTAATTTTTTAATTAAAAAA